>JBBGZY010000125.1:3000000-3475000 GCA_037952925.1 Lithobates clamitans | reverse complement strand
TGCCCACCAGGTGGAACTTAACGTAGGCAATGCTGCAGCGGCTGCACACGCAGCAGAGGGCCATCAATGAGTACCTGTGTGAGTATGGCACCATGACAGGGTCAGGGGATCTTGGATTTTTTGGCCTCGCCAGTGGCTACTGATCACGGATGCATTGTCCTGTCACCATTTGAGGAGGCCACGAGGATAGTGAGCAGTGACAGTGCACTCATCAGTGATACTGTCCCTCTTGTCTTCCTATTAGAGCACATGTTTCATGGAATAATGGACAGGGCACTTGAGGCAGAACAGCGGGAGGAAGAGGAGGACTTCCTTACCTCTCAAGGCCCCCTTTATCCAGATATTAGTATTCTTGCAGGCCCGCCGATCACACAGGAAGAAGAAGATGAGGAGGCGGAGGATTGTGACAGCATGGAGGTAGAGGATAACACTCAGCATCAGCAGGAGTCTTCAAGGGATCGTTTGCAGTCCCCAGCAACCCATGGAGTTGTACGTGGCTGAGAGGAGGTGGTTGAGGATCATGTGATCCTTAGTGACCCAGAGGACTCAGGATCGAATGCCTCTGCAAACTTATGCGGCATGGCCTCCCTGATCCTGCAAAGCCTGCGAAAGGACCCTAGGATTTGTGCTGGCAACCCTTCTTGATCCATGTTACAAGGGTAAGGTTGCAGAACTTATCCAACCTTCGCAGAGATAGCAGAGGATGAAACATCTTGGCCAGCTGACCGATGCCTTCAGACAATTCTTCAGTCCTCAGCGCCCAGGTCTGTTCGGTTCCAGCAACCATCGTCAGTGTCTGAATTACATGGTGCAGGAATATCTAGGGGCAAGATCAGACTTGTAAACAAAAGGAAAAAAGGGGGGGAAGGGGGTTTATGGAACACCCGGGACTTTTAAGGTGCTGGTATATTGGTAATAGATAGGATAAATAGACATGTATGATTTATCCATAAAAAAGATTTTATTACAATTGATATAAATTACACAACATAATTAAAAATGTATCAATATCCATATCTCAAAAAAAGGCAAGCAGTTTTGGTATTTATTAAGGAGTACTAAGGATAATAAGAGAACATGGATGAGATATCATAAAGGAGTTGTTATAGTATTCATATAAACTTATTTTTATTATATGTATCATACATGAGTTTATAACAAAAACAATTAAAAAAATTAAAAAAAATCAATCAATCAAATGTCACATAACTTGATCAGGTTTCATAATCTTACCAGGCTGCCAAAGGTTAAATGTGAATTGTATTGAATAAAGATATTGCCGATGAATAATATCAGAAATATACAGGCATCACGTAGGTCTCTCAGATAAAAGCATCCATCCACAGATGGCCACAGAAGAACAAAGAATTAAGGTATATCCTTAATAGAAAGGACAAAAGGATATATGTATGAAAACAGCAGAGATAATTAATACACAGAGGGGGACAAAAAATCTGACACCCTGTTTGTATAGAGATTACCTTCAATAGAATCAAGAGGCTTTTTGCTAAAAGTGAAAGATCCTCATTGCAAAAATATAAATAAGGTTAAATTAATATGCCAAACAGAATCCATAATCAGCAGTCAGGTGCCCATAGATGGCAAAGCTGAGATCCAAAGATGTATATATATATCAAGATCTGGCTGAAGGACAAAACACAACAAAAGTCTCCAGTCAGATAAATCTATGTAAGTAACCCATCAAGGAGTCATATAGAGCCATAAACGAGACACTTACCCATAAAGTAAATTCAAATAGGCTTGTGAGTTGGAGGGAGATGATCTCTCCCTGGTATAGACATCCTACGACAGAAGAAATGGTGGCATCATGCCGCATTCTTATAGTGCTTCCATCCCTCCGGCATCTGACGTCACCGCCAGGATGCGGACGTATAGTATGGAACCCCCGATGGGCGTGTGGACAAACAAAGAGGCGGAGGCCATCGCAGAATGACGCTCACTGCGTCACACTCTGCAATGCGCATGCACCAAAAGATTAAATCAAGCAGGGCACATCCTTAAGACGGCGGAAGCTGAGATCGCCATCTTCGGAAAGGGAAAAGGAAAAGCACACAAAAACCAAACAAAAAAAAAACGATTTCAGAGAAGGGGCCACCGGTATCGGCCTGTACAAGGAAAAAGGAAATAAATGAAAGATGTTATTGATTATAAAGATGGCGCTGTCACATAAATGTAATAGAAGTATTCATGTTATCCACAAACTAACCATATCGGGGACTGACACCAAAAGGGCAACTGGAGACAGGGCGATTGATTATTTGCCCCTTTCTCTAGATGCCCCTAGCGCCCGTGTGAGCCAATAAAAGAAGGACGGGGAAGAAGGTAAATGAGGGTCCACGGAATGCCTGATTAGTAATGTCATTTAACAGGAGTTAGTTGTTTAAATCCAATTAGAATAAAACAGTTATGCCGAATTGAGAAATAGCCTGTAAGAAAATAAAGTCCAATACAGCAGGAAGGGCATATAACAAATAAATATACAAAGGAATTTTTATTTGATTAACATATTCAAAAACAAATATATTAGAAAAAAGGAGAAAGAAGAAATAATAAAATGAAAAAATGTGAGGAATCCATTTTAAAAGGAAGGGTTTAAAGCTGAATGCATGGTTAAGGCCAGGATATTTTAAAGCTTATAATTCATGTATCCAGCGTGCCTCTTTTTGTAAAAGTAACTTATCATAATCTCCTCCTCTGTCACCAGGAGGGATATGTTCTAAGGCAAAAAGTGCAATTTACTACTGTCAAAGTTGTGATGTAACCCAATGTGTCGGCTAATCTGAGTTTCCATTCTTTTTTTTGTGTATCAAGGAAACATGGTCCCTTATTCAAAATGGATAGTAAATAAATGTAGCGCTATGTGTAAAATTATAAATATAAAGTGCAAATCTCTAAAATAAATAAATCCTACATATAAATGAATAGTCCATAAAATGAAAAAATGAAGAAATAAAACATGAAAAACTCTTCTTGTGATCAGTGTATCCACACAATTCCACCACAGTGATTGTTCGTCCTCAAAAGGAGTGCACACCACCACCAGTAAAAATGCGCGCTCACCTCCCAGATGAGTCAAAACTCATATGCGGATCTCCCCACGAGCTCTTTGCTCTCACTTCCTCTTCCCAATCAATGGTGGGTGATCCAGATGGCTCTTTTCTTAATGGTAACTCAGCTCATTAATATCCAAAGAAGCGGATCATCTCCCAGCTTGGCTCAAGATTCCATGAGATCAGGACATGTATATAATACGTATAGAGACCATAGTGTTCTCCGTATACAAATTTATTCAAAGCCCCCAAACAGACAAGTTGCACTTGTCACAAGATAAAACTTTTAAAATCACATAAAAACCTCCAGAGTAGCACCACCGTGTCCACATACACAGTGCCTGGCTGGACGTGACTATCAGCTCCTCCCTTCTAGACGCGTATTGGCCAATCACAGGCCTTCCTCAGTTGATGGGTGGGCTGATCCCGCTAAGCTAATTTGTAGTGTATTGTTGCTATAGCAACCCTCCGGGCATCGCCACAGCTCAGTCTGCGGTGCAGAAAGAACATCCCTCTGCCTGTGTCTGCAGGACACACAAATACCAAGACCAGGAAGTGTGTGCCTCTCACTGCTAAATTGCAGCAAGATCTAAACCTTTCTAAGCATCCGCAGACCTACATGACAATCTCCGGTTACAATCTATCATAAGCTAAGCATAATTACATACAAAACACCTACCTAAACTAACAATCTAAAATTACATAATTATGCTTTACCACTTCAATACCAGGCACTTAGACACCTTCCTGCTCAAGCCAATTTTCACCTTTCAGCTCTGTCGCAATTTGAATGACAATTGTTCGGTCATGCAACACTGTACCCAAACAAATTTTTTATCATTTTGTTCCCACAAATAGAGATTTCTTTTGGTGGTATTTGATCACCTCTGTGATTTTTATTTTTTGCGCAACAAATAAAAAAAGACCGAAAATTTTGAAAAAAAACAAGTTTTTCTTTGTTTGTGTTAAATTTTTTTTTAAATAAGTACGTTTTCTTCTTCAATGACGGGCACTGATATGGCTGCACTGACGGGCACTGATATGGAGGCACTGATGGGCACAGAGGAGGTGGCACTGATGAGGTGGCACTGACGGGCACTGATAGGTGGCACTGGTATGCAGCACTGATAGGCACTCATAGGTGGCACCGATGGGCACTCATAGGCGGCGCTGATGGGCACTCGTAGGTGGCATTGATGGGCATTTGTAGGTGGCATTGATGGGTACTTATGGGTTGACTGATAGTTGGCACAGATGGGCATGGATGGGCACTGATAGGTGGGCACTGATGGGCACTGACAGGTGGCACCGATGGACACTGATGGGTGGCACTGATGACACTGATTGTTTGCACTGATGTCCCAAAGGGTGGCATGGCTGGGCATCACTGCAACATAATGGTGCCAATCAGTGCCCATTTGTGGGCACTGATTGGCACAGATTGGGCACTGACTGGGCAGATGTGGATTGCCATGGGGTACATCCTTTTATATAGAATATAGATTTTTTAAATATTTTTATATATATTTGGGTATTTGTGTGTATGTGTATATATATATATATATATATATATATATATATATATATATATATATATATATATATATATATATATATATATATATATATATATATATATATATATATATATATATATATGTGTGTATATGTATGTATGTATATATGTGTATGTATATTTTTAATTTACATGTGTTTATGTGTTTGTTATGGGAGTGGTGACCCTATATATACATAGACATATGAAGTACGCTGTTTTTATTTAAAATTTGAATAGTAATTTTAAATTAATTTAGTCCCAGACCAATTTTTAGTTTTCAGCGCTGTCGCACTTTAAACGACAATTGTGCAGCCGTGCGACATTGTACCCAAACTAAATTGACGTTCTTTTTTCCCCACAGATAGAGCTTTCTTTAGGTGGTATTTGATCACCTCTGCGGTTTTTATTTTTTGCGCTATAAACAAAAGAAGAGCAAGAACTTTTTGCTATAATAAATATCCCCATTTTTTTTTTAAACAAATTTTTTCCTCAGTTTAGGCCGATATGTATTCTTCTACAATCGCAATAAGCGTATATTGATTGGTTTGCGCAAAAGTTATAGTTTCTATAAAATACAGGATAGATTTATGGCATTTTAAAAAAAAATGTATGTATTTTTTTTTTTTTTACTAGTAATAGCGGCGATCTGTGGTTTTTTTTGTGACTGTGACATTATGATGGACACATCGGACACTTTTGACACATTTTTGGGACCATTCACATTTATACAGCGATCAATGCTATAAAATTGCATTGATTACTGTATAAATGTGACAGGCAGGGAAGGGGTTAACCACTAGGGGGAGACGAGATGTTAAATGTGTTTCCTAGGGGAGTGATTCTAACTACTGGGAACACAGATCGATCTCCTCTCACCTGACAGGACATGGATCTGTGTGTTTACACACACAGATCCACGGTCCTGCTCAGTTAACGGGCAATTGCGGGTGCCCGGCGGACATCGCGGCCGCCGGGCACACGCACTGGGTCCCGGGAAACGCAGCGCGCGCGCGTGCCCCCTAGATGGCCGGGAAGCCCAGGACGTCATATGACGGCCGCCCAGGATGGGAGATCCCATCTGCGGCCGTCATTTGACTATGGGCGGGTATTGAAGCGGTTAAACATAATTATGTAATTTTTGATTGTTAGTATAGGTAGGTGTTTTGTATGTAATTATGCTTAGCTTATGATAGATTGTAACCAGAGATTGTCATGTAGGTCTGCGGGTGCTTAGAAAGGTTTAGATCTTACTGCAATTTAGCAGTGAGAGGGACACACTTCCTGGTCTTGGTATTTGTGTGTCCTGGAGACACAGGCAGAGGGAGGTTCTTTCTGCACCGCAGACTGAGCTGTGGCGACGCCCGGAGGGTTGCTATAGCAACAATACACTACAAATTAGCTTAGAGGGATCAGCCCACCCATCTACTGAGGAAGGCCTGTGATTGGCCAATATGCGTCTAGAAGGGAGGAGCTGATAGTCACGTCCAGCCAGGCACTGTGTATGTGGACACGGTGGTGCTACTCTGGAGGTTTTTATGTGATTTTAAAGGTTTTTATCATGTAAGTGCAACTTGTCTGTTTGGGGGCTTTGAATAAATTTGTATACGGAGAACACTATGGTCTTTATACTTATTATTTACATGTCATGAACCCATGGAATCTTGAGCTAAGCTGGGAGATGATCCGCTTCTGTGGATATTAATGAGCTGAGTCATCTGGATTACCCACCATTGATTGGGAAGAGGAAGTGAGAGCAAAGAGCTCGTGGGGAGATCCGCATATGAGTTTTGACTCATCTGGGAGGTGAGCGCGCATTTTTACTGGTGGTGGTGTGCACTCCTTTTGAGGACGAACAATCACTGTGGTGGAATTGTGTGGATACACTGATCACAAGAAGAGTTTTTCATGTTTTATTTCTTCATTTTTTCATTTTATGGACTATTCATTTATATGTAGGATTTATTTATTTTAGAGATTTGCACTTTATATTTACAATTTTACATATAGCGCTACATTTATTTATTTACTATCCATTTTAAAACTAGTGTGGTTTACCACTTGGAATGTTTAGCAGCTGTGCACGTTTATTATTAGGTTATCTTATTTAAACATCACAAATTTTTTTACATGTGGCGCTGATTGTTTCATCTTATAATGGTCCCTTATTCGACAAAAAAAAGGTTGTTTCGTTTTGCCAATATAGAACATTTGGCATTCACACTGCATAATATATACAATGACTATAGACTGACATGTCACTGAAAAGTTGGGTTTAAATAGACGACCATTAGGGAGCAAAATGCAACATGCTGCATAAATAAACCTGCAAAAATTGCATTTGTGACAGGGCTTGCTGCCTTTGTTTCATTCACCAGAGATTTTAGTTTGAGTATCATAGTGGCTGTGTACCAGAGTGTCTCTAAGGGATTGAGATCACCTGAATGTGATTGCGGGGTAGGGTTTCAAATGTTTGGAGACTTTAGGGTCCCCCATCAATAAGTACCAGTATTTACTCATAATGACTCGCACCTGTCGGTGCTGACCCGAAAATTTAGTAATGAGTCGAACGCCCTGATTAGCCTTTTTGGGTTTGGGATCATGTACAAGGGAGGCTCTGTTTTGGTTTTTGGCCTTCAAATAAGCCTTCTTTAAACATTTGTTGCTATAGCCTCGTTTTTGCAAACGAGACTGTAGCAACCTGGCTTCCCTCTCAAAGTCCAAGTCTGAACTACAGTTTCACCTGACTCTCAAATATTGCCCATGGGGCACATTGGCTATGAGGGGCGCGGGGTGGAAGCTGGTCGCGTGGAGCAGGGAGTTGCCTGCAGAGGGTTTTCGATAGAGAGTTGTGCCTATGCTCCCATCTTTGTTGACCAGGATTTGAACATCCAAAAAAGTCAACTTCTGTTGACTAAGTTCATATGTAAATTTAAGGTTATATTGGTTGATTTTTAGGCTATCAAGAAATAAAAGTTTTAGTCCTTGGTACCTAGCCAAATGAAAGAAATATCATCAATAAACCTTCTCCACACAGGAATCTGTTCAAAATAGGTCTGCATGTCATCTCTGAAGAAAAGTTCGCGCTCCCACCCCCCCAGATACAGGTTGGCATAGGAGGGGACACATTTGGTCCCCATAGCCACCCCCTCTACCTGGAGATAGTGGGAGCCACCAAACAGAAAAATGTTATTCAATAGGATGAATGAGAGTAGATCTAAAATGAATTGGTTATATTGTTTAGGTGCCTCGGGATTCTCAGAAATAAAGCCCTTCACAACATCCACCATCCAAGGGCTTTATTTCTGAGAATCCCGAGGCACCTAAACAATATAACCAATTCATTTTAGATCTACTCTCATTCATCCTATCCTATTCTATCTACTCTCATTCATCCTATCGAATAACATTTTTCTGTTTGGTGGCTCCCACTACCTCCAGATACAGGGGGTGGCTATGGGGACCAAATGTGCCCCCTTCTATGCCAACCTGTATCTAGGGGGGTGGGAGCGCGAACTTTTCTTCAGAGATGACATGCAGACCTATTTTGAACAGATTCCTGTGTGGAGAAGGTTTATTGATGATATTTTTTTCATTTGGCTAGGTACCAAGGACACTTTACTTTTACTTCTTGATAGCCTAAAAATCAAAATCAACCAATATAACCTTAAATTTACATATGAACTTAGTCAACAGAAGTTGACTTTTTTGGATGTTCAATTCCTGGTCAACAAAGATGGGAGCATAGGCACAACTCTCTATCGAAAACCCTCTGCAGGCAACTCCCTGCTCCACACGACCAGCTCCCACCCCGCGCCCCTCGTAGCCAAAATGCCCTATGGGCAATATTTGAGAGTCAGGTGAAACTGTAGTTCAGACTTGGACTTTGAGAGGGAAGCCAGGTTGCTACAAGCTATAGCAACAAATGTTTAAAGAAGGCTTATTTGAAGGCCAAAAACCAAAACAAAGCCTCCCTTGTACATGATCTCAAACCCAAAAAGGCTAATCCGGGCGTTCGACTCATTACTAAATTTTCGGGTCAGCACCGACAGGTGCGAGACATGAGTAAATACTGGTACTTATTGATGGGGGACCCTAAAGTCTTCAAACATTTGAAACCCTACCCCGCGATCACATTCAGGCGATCTCAATCCCTTAGGGACACCCTGGTACACAGTCGCTATGATACTCAATCAAACAAAGGCAGCAAGCCCTGTCACAAATGCAATTTTTGCAGGTTTATTTATGCAGCACGTAGCATTTTGCTCCCTAATGGCCGTCTATTTAAACCCAACTTTTCAGTGACATGTCAGTCTATAGGCATTGTATATATTATGCAGTGTGAATGCCAAATGTTGTATATTGGCAAAACGAAACAACCTTTTTTTTGTCGAATAAGGGACCATGTTTCCTTGATAAACAAAAAAAGAATGGAAACTCCGATTAGCCGGCACATTGGGTTACATCACAACTTTGACAGTAGTAAAATGCACTTTTTTGTCTTAGAACATATCCCTCCTGGTGACAGAGGAGGAGATTATGATAAGTTACTTTTACAAAAAGAAGCATGCTGGATACTTGAATTATCAGCTTTAAAATATCCTGGCCTTAACGATGCATTCAGCTTTAAACCCTACCTTTAAAATGGATTCCTCACATTTTTTCATTTTATTATTTCTTCTTTCTCCTTTTTTCTAATATATTTGTTTTTGAATATGTTAATCAAATAAAAATTCCTTTGTATATTTATTTGTTATATGCCCTTCCTCCTGTATTGGACTTTATTTTCTTACAGGCTATTTCTCAATTCGGCATAACTGTTTTATCCTAATTGGATTTAAAAAACTAACTCCTGTTAAATGACATTACTAATCAGGCATTCCATGGACCCTCATTTACCTGCTTCCCCGTCCTTCTTTTATTGGCTCACACGGACCCTAGGGGCACCTGGAGAAAGGGGCGAATAATCAATCGCCCTGTCTCCAGTTGCCCTATTGATGTCAGTCCCCGATATGGTTAGTTTGTGGATAACATGAATACTTCTATTACATTTATGTGACAGCGCCATCTTTATAATCAATAACATTTTTCATTTATTTCCTTTTTCCTTGTACAGGCCGATACCGGTGGCCCCTTCTCTGAAATCGTTTTTTTCTTGTTTGGTTGTTGTGTGGTTTTCCTTTTCCCTTTCCCAAGATGGCGATCATAGCTTCCACTGTCTTAAGGACGTGCCCTGCTTGATTTAATCCTTCGGCACATGTGCATTGCAGAGTGTGACGCAGTGAGCGTCATTCTGCGATGGCCTCCACCTCTTTGTTTGTCCACATGCCCATTGGGGCTTCCATACTATATGTCCGCATCCCGGCGGTGATGTCAGACGCCGCCGGGATGGAAGCACTATAAGAATGCGGCATGATGCCGCCATCTCTTCTGTCGTAGGCAATCTATACCAGGGAGAGATCATCTCCCTCCCACTCACAAGCCTGTTTGAATTTACTTTATGGGTAAGTGTCTCGTTTATGGCTATATATGACTCCTTGGTGGGTTACTTACATGGATTTATCTGACTGGAGACTTTTGTTGTGTTTTGTCCTTCAGCCAGATCTTGATATATATATACATCTTTGGATCTCAGCTTTGCCATCTATGGGCACCTGACTGCTGATTATGGATTCTGTTTGGCATATTAATTCAACCTTATTTATATTTTTGCAATGAGGATCTTTCACCTTTAGCAAAAAGCCCCTTGATTCTATTGAAGGTAATCTCTATATAAACAGGGTGTCAGACTTTTTGTCCCCCTCTGTGTATTAGTTATCTCTGCTGTTTCTTACATATATCCTTTTGTCCTTTATATTAAGGATATACCTTCATTCTTTGTTCTTCTTTGGCCATCTGTGGACAGATGCTTTTATCTGAGAGACCTACGTGATGCCTGTATATTTCTGATGTTATTCATCGGCAATATCTTTATTCAATACAATTCACATTTAACCTTTGGCAGCCTGGTAAGATTATGAAACCTGATCAAGTTATGTGACATTTGATTGATTGATTTTTTTTTTTTATTGTTTTTGTTATAAACTCATGTATGATATAGTATCCATATAAACTTATTTTTATGATATGTAACAACCCCTTTATGATATCTCATCCATGTTCTCTTATTATCCTTAGTACTCCTTAATATATACCAAAACTCCTGAAGAAGCTTCCAATGAGCGAAACATGTAGAGTGGTATTCTGTTGAGTGGTATTTCTTTGACTGCTTGCCTTTTTATGAGATGTGGATATTGATACATTTTTAATTATGTTGTGTAATTTATAATTGTAATAAAATCTTATTTATGGATAAATCATACATGTCTATTTACCCTATCTATTACCAATATACCAGCACCTTAAAAGTCCTGGGGGTTCCATAAACCCCCTTTTTCCCCCCTTTTTTCCTTTTGTTTATAATTTTTATGGTTTTTTTGACTGTTTCTGCCCTCATTTCTGTCTTTCAAGATCAGACTTGGAGACCTTTCCACCAGAACATCCACTGGGTTACTGGGTCTTGAGGATGGACGGGCCAGAGTTTGCTCAATATGCAATTGAGCTTCTGGCCTGTCCTGCATCCAGCGTTCTTTGTGAATGCACATTCAGTGCTGCTGCAGGCTTTGTAACTGATCCCAGAGTGCGCCTGTCCACAAACTCTGTTTATCAGCTCACATTCATAAAAATGAATCAGTCTTGGATCACCAGCTACCAAGCACCTGATGCTGTTGTAACCGATTGATTTTTCTATGGATGTGGGATCCCTTGAAGACTGCATATGCTGAGTGACTGTCCTATTATGCTGAGTGAGTATCCTATTCCTCCTCAATCTTCATGATGATAGCTTCTAGGAATATTTTCGGTTCAGGGCACCACCACCACTGCCTAAGGCCCAATTTTTCTGCCCCTGTTTAACAGGGACCTGTAATTACAATTTTTGATCTAATATTTCACAGCAGGGCCTGTTCCTGCGCTCAACAAAAGTATCTGTGAGGCTTTACAGTGTTGTGCCACCACCACCACCGCTGCCTAATGCCCGATTTTTATGTCCCTGTTTAACAGGGACGCGTAATTACAGTTCTTGATATAATATTTCACAGCAGGGCCCGTTCCAGCGCCCACCAAGAGTAACTGTGAGGGCTTACAGTGTTCTGGTACCACCAACACTTAAGGCTCATTTTCTGCAGAGTGTATAGGGCAGGCTGTATAGTATATACAGGAGGTCCCCTATTTTCAAACATTCGACTTACAAACGACTCCTACGTAGAAACAGAGGGAGACAACAGGAGGTGAGAGGAAATCTACCCCTAGAAAGGGAAATTCTCTCCTGTAAGAGTTAACATGGGAAAAAGATGTCTCCACTGATGCTTTATCACCAATCCTTGTTTCCCTAATAACCCAAAATTTTCTAAATCCAATTGTCATTGGGACAGAAAGTGAGGTGAAATCTTCTGAACAGGGGCACAGACAGCAAAACAAATGTTACAGGGGTGATGATAACCATTCCCTATGATATCCAAAAAGCTTAAAAATAGATTTTTTGGCTGGAGCTACACTTACAAAATGTACCTGTTCCAAATTACAAACAGGTTCAACTTAAGAACAAATCTACAGTCCCTATCTTGTTTGTAACCCAGGGACCGCCTGTATACTGCTGCTGTTCAGAGTATATAGGACCTGAGGGCCCCACACCTTTTTTCTTTTTAATTTGGGTGTGGGGTTCCCCTTAATATCCATACCAGACCCAAAGGGCCTGGTAATGGGCTGGGGGGCAACATTACATTACAGCTGCAATCAGTTTTAAATGACTTTTATTCCTTTAGAAATATAATTTTGTGCAGGGAATGTTCTGAACACGGGAAAAATGTGCCACTTTACATGCATAACATAGACACCCCCAGGCATGATATTTAAAGGAATATTTCACTTTTATTGTTTCACTTTAAGCATTATTAAAATCACTGCTCCCAAAAAAACGTCAGTTTTTAAAACTTTTTTTTGCATTGATACATGTCCCCTGGGGCAGGACCAGGGTCCCAAACACTTTTTATGACAATAACTTGCATATTAGCCTTTAAAATTAGCATTTTAGATTTTTCACGTTCGAGTCCCATAGACTTTAACGGTGTTCGCACAAAATTTTTGCCTGTTCGCATGTTCTGCCGCGAATCCGGGGGGGTGTTCGGCTCATCCCTAACACACTGCACTATACTCACACTACACTATACTGACACACTATACTAATACTCTACACTCAGAATCACAAGAACATACTAACTAGCTATCTAACTAGCTATCACTAGCTATCACTGAGCCCTGCTCTATCTCCACTCCAACAACACTCTACAAAAGGTTCCTGTGGCAAGGAACCTTTTATAATGTGGGGTAGGACTATGAGCACTGAGCCATGATTGGACAAAGTCAGGTGCAAGGCTTCATCCAATTAGGGCCCTAGAATGCACTGTGCACAATGCAATGCATTGTGGGGCGCACAATAGACGAAAATCCCTCCTAGAGCCCCGCAAATTTGGGAGTTTGCCGGACGGGCGATGTTCGGGCTGAACTGCTTGCCCAACACTAGTTGTAATATAGAAGACACAAATTCAGCTTGATAATCATGACTACACCATTAAATACATTTTTTGAATTCAAGCAATGTAAATTTCTAAATTTGACTTGGTATCCTCTTGATGTTCCTGTAAAACAAAGTTGGAAAAGCAGCTCAACGAACATATAAATTCATGTGCAGACAGGAGTGTGCTGATAGGAGGAGAAAGAAGAGTGACAGAGAGATTGTGCAGCTGAGTGTACATCTCTGGCACCTGTCAGAATGAATGAAATCTAGTGCATGCATGGGAGATATGTCACCCAGATGCAACTAATCAAGATACTGCACTCATACGAAGAAGGAGGGAGATGTCTGCTCAAGTGTTGGAGCTTGTGGGAGTTGCATTGCTAGCTTTTCTTTTCATTAAAATCTTATAGCCCACAAAATCATTGGAGTATTCCAGAAGCAGTGGCAGATGCCCTATTAATATACATTCATTTTTACCTTGAATTCTCGTTCCAATCTTAATACCATACATTTCTGTTATATCTATGCATTACTTTATAATTTTTATAATGTATGCAAAACATCTGTAACTGTAACAAGCTTGATATTAGCATTTGCTTGTGATGTACTATACTGTGTATACTTGTCTCTGGATGTGCCCTTTTATTATTTGTAGTTAAAAACTTATTAAACAAAAATAATGAAATTTAATAATTGAACAAAAATTTAAGATTTGCTATGTTAATTGGATAAATTGTAAATGTGCCCAAGCAGTATCCTGAAATTCCTCATGTAAAATAGCAATGCATTTTCTATGTATATGCACTTCTGTGCATTGAGCCTCTTAGCAGTGTATCTGCAGTAGATCATAAGATGATTTTTAGTGATATTTCTTGAGGTTACCATTATGATGCTTACTGTTATCCAAGCTGGAGAGTGGCTTTTCGCACGTGGCTTTTTATATACACTCACTGTGTGGAACATATATTTATGCGCTCTTTACCATGAGAAACAGATTTTTGTATCATATTCTTTTTTGAATACATAGCCTTTACTAAGGTTTGTTAGGTTGACTTACCTTACACATTATTAGCGCTACACATTTCACCTTATATATTTGTTCACAATTAGTCTTATTGTTGTGTTGGCTGCTCACATTTGGGGTTGGCACAGTATTTTATTTTATTTTTTTCTGTTTAAAACTACTTTAACCACTTGTGGACCGCCTGCTGTCATTGTACGCCGGCTGTGAATTCACAGCAAAATCACTTTTATTGGGGGTGGGAGAGGGCCCCCCTCCCTCCGGTCGTCTCCGCCACTTAATGCAGCTGTCGGTAGCGGGGGAGATGATCGTGCATCCCCTCAACAGCCAAGTGAGGGAAAGATGGCCGCTACACGGCTCCATACCATTGGATGGTGGAAGCGACGTCAAACGTCACTTTCTCCCAATGGTCTTAAAGGGGAAATTTATTTATTTATATAGACATTTATTAATATTATTTTTTTTTTATTGCATTTAAGTGTAAATGTGAGATCTGGGGTCTTTTTGACCCCAGATCTCAAATTTAGGAGGTCCTGTCATGCTATTTTTCTATTTCAAGGGATGTTTACATTCCTTGTAATAGGAATAAAAGTGACCCAATTTCTTCTTAAAGGACAGTGTAAAAAGAAGAAAGAAAAAGTCAAATAAATAAGAAAAAAAAATTAAAAATGTAAAACGCCCCTTCCCTTCATGCTCGTGTGTAGAAAACGTAAGTCGTGCCAGCATATGTAAACGGTGCTCAAACCGCACATGTGAGGTATCGCCGCGATCGTTAGTGTGAGGGCAATAATTCTAGCACTAGACCTCCTCTGTAACTCAAAACTGGTAACCTGTAGAAATTTTTAAACGTCGCCTTTGGAGATTTTTAAGGGTCAAAGTTTGTTGCCATTCCACGAGCAGGTGCAATTTTGAAGCGTGACATGTTGGGTATCGATTTACTCGACATAACATTATCTTTTACAACATAAAAAGAACTTGGGCTAACTTTACTGTTGTCTTATTTTTTAATTAAAAAAAGTATATTTTTTCCCCCCCAAAATTGCGCTTGTAAGTCCGCTGCGCAAATACGGAGTGACATAAAGTATTACAACGACCACCATTTTAATCTCTAGGGTGTCTTAAAAAAAAAAAAAAAAAAAAAATATATATATATATATATATATATATATATATATATATATATATATATATATATATATATATAATGTTTGAGGTTTCCAAGTAATTTTCTAACAAGAAAAAAAAATATTTTAACTTGGAAACACTGAGTCTGAAAAATAGGCTTGGTCCTTAACTAGTTAATCTTTAAAAAGGGACTGACTGCACAAGCAAAGTTCCACAAAATGAGTTATCTCTATGTTGCAGAAGAATGTCACATGTCTATAAATGTAATTAGGATCATTTTCCCCAAAAGAATTAAATAAAGTAATATAAACTTGATAAATTACCGGTATATGCAATGTATTAATGCATGTGTGTATTTGCATACATTTAGTAAATTATAAAGGCAGAGAAGAAAAAAATACAATTGTCCCAGGACAGCATTTCCTGTGTCTGATTATCACAAAAGGCATGACTTATGACTGGAAATAAAGATCATATGGCTTTTATTCACAGTATGAAATGAATGTCCCATTCAGACATCTGGTAAAAAAACACAGCCAGATCTGAAATAGTTTGCTCATTAAAAAAATATTGAAACAAGGGTACCCTAGGAACTAATTTTATCAAGCTGTGTATGGGTATATAAATCCTGGTTTCCTGTTTGGGTTTTCCTGATAACTCAAGACACCAAATAAAGACCAAGATCCGGCACACTCTAAACTATTTTGAATTGTCCTGCTTAACTACAAAAGGGTTACTAAAGTAATTAAACATTTGAGATTTCAAATTAACAATTAATTCAAAATGAGTTTCCATAAAAAGCTCAAATTCATTGTAACATAATATTTTGCATCAACAAAACAACTCCCATGTAAGGTACAGATGGTACAACAAAAGTACAGTACACATAAAGGCGTCATATATATTTTGCCTCCATCTCTACTACTCTTTACCCAACCACTACATAGTTTCTAAGGCTATCATGTATCGTCCCACACTGTAGCAATAGTCGCAAGTGGATTGTAGTAGTTATTTTTTAAAGTGTTTCATAGATAACCAAAACTCTTCTTCCTCAGAAATATTATGGATGGCACGTCTAAAGATAATATAACAATACTGGTAGAACACATGTATAGAATACATTTAAAAAATGATAGTCTTATGAGGTTAGTGCTATAAAGGAATACCGCACTCAATGTTCCAGATACAGGAAACTACAAATATTGTTATAAAAAAGGTGCGTAGACCCCTATGCGAAAAAATAATAAGGT
Source organism: Lithobates clamitans (assembly GCA_037952925.1). Lineage (NCBI taxonomy): Eukaryota > Metazoa > Chordata > Amphibia > Anura > Ranidae > Lithobates > Lithobates clamitans. The sequence continues at coordinate 3,458,364 of JBBGZY010000125.1, read as the reverse complement.
AGCACCTCAGATGCTACCGTCCGTGATAGAAAATCTCATGTTCCACCTTAAAAAACAACTCAGTACATGGAAACAATGTGAAAATTAAAAACAAAATAAATAAAAATTAAAAAATAAACATGAAACGTTAACTCACAGTGTCTGATTAGGGCCCCAAAGGGCAATCAAATTTCAATATAAATGATATGTGCATAAATCTCACTTGCAGTGCTCCCAGGCCAATAGATAAATAAAAGTGCCACTTCATTACTGGATTCCAATGATCTCTAAAGCCAAGAGCTTTGATACATAAATGAGGTCACTCTTGAGTTCACTGCCACATTTCAGCCTTGCCTATTCAATCCACATTATACAAGGATACACAACTTTTACTTAGGGATAGTGGGAAGAGACAACAGAGAACCATAGAGTAGTATTGCTAAAACCCCCAATTTATTATGTATAAAATATACTCTCAAGCATCACAGGGTACACAAAGCAGTTTGCACCTCACACAAGTGTGTTTTGACTGCAATGTGACGTCTTCTGCTTTCAGAAAATATTATGTTGGGATTATTTTCTATAAAAAAAAAACTGCAAATTTTTAACATGTATATAGAAAATGTCAAAAATGTCCTGGACGATAAGTGGTTATTAAAAAAAAAAAAAGAGTATCCACTGTCAATTCTGTCATTCGGCAATGTAGATCCACATAAATCACAATGCCCCATCATGTGACCCACAAAAAAAAGGGGCAGGGTTTCTCAGTTGACAGCATTGACCAGATGTGGACAAGTCAGGGATCTGGCCTCCCTTAACATCCATTGACAGAAGCAAGTCTTAGGCCTCATGCACAGGACGTTAAAAAAACAAGCTGCAAAGCCAGTACCGACACCAGGAAAAATAAGCTGAAAAAATGCACTTTTAGCAGCTTTTTGCATTAGACGTTAATGTGCGTTAAGCCGCCTTAGCGTTTAGCATTGTTTCTCTCCTGCTTCTATTTTCCACTCCCAAATACAATTACTACAGAGCACAAGTCGCATGACATGTCAAAATCAATGATTCCCTATGAGAGCCATCTTAACTGATCTGACTTACAGCCCATTGATTTGAATGGAAGTCGCATCCAAGTCAGATCATCATGATCTTGAAGGGGAATCCCACCTAAAAATAAAAAATAAAATGGCGTGCCCCCCCCTCCCCGATCCATAACATGCCCTTTGAGTCTGGTATGGATCTTGAAAGGGAACTCCACACCACAATAAAAAAAAAAAAAAAACGCGTGGGGTCCCCCTCAAGACCAGACAAGACCAAAGAGTCTAGTATGGATTTTTAATAGGAAACCCCAAGCCAAAAAAATGGTGTGGGTTCCCCTCAAAATTCATACCAGATGCTTATCTGAGCATGCAGCCCGGCAGGTCAGGAAAGGGGGATGAACCCCCCTTCTGGACCATACCAGGCCACATGCCCTCAACATGGGGGGGGTGCTTTGGTCCTCTCCTGACCTGCTGGACTGCATGCTCGGATAAGGATCAGGTATGGATTTTGGGGGGACCCCATGTTGTTGTTTTCTTTTTTTCAATTTGGCGTGGGGTTCCCTTTCAAGATCCATATCAGACTCAGAGGTCCTGGCATGAATCTGTGGGGGGACACCACGCCGTTTTTTTTTTTTACATTTTGGCGTGGGGTTCCCCTTCAAGATCTTCATGATGACTCATGATGATGACTTGGATGCAATTTTCATTCAAATCGATGGGCTGAAAGTCGGATCAGTTAAGAGTAATTTTCTAGTAAATTTAATGAAGTACAAAAGGTTATTGAAAAGATTTATATGACAGAGCATATTAATGCCAGAGAATTGGGTTGTTTTTGTGTGTATGTCCAACAGCCCTTCTTTTTGCAGTACAATCCTTTTGAAGTCACCCCTCCCCACCCCCTTCACATTTCCATGAACCAGATCCAATGTAAAGAGATGAATAAAAGAGGAATCAAAGTTATGTTTCAAACCCAAATATCTGCAAATGGGGGTGAAGATACATTTGCTGTTGTTTATGACATACAGTATACATAGTGGACACATATATCTGCCCCCTATACTGGCATTTGGTCATGCCATTGGTCAAGTCCATCTATATTTATTTATTTTTTTATTGTCACTTCTGGCCTTTTTCTGGTACTGTTTGTATTTCGCAGCAGCCTAATGCCTGATATCTCAGATTTAACGGCGTATAACACACACTCCAAGTTTAGGAGGGAATTTTAAGGAAAAAAAACTTACATTTAAATGTGCATCAATGCAGCCTTATCAGTGTCCATCATTGCAGAATGATCAGTGTTCACCTGCAGCCTTGCCCAGCCTGATTGCAGCCTTGCCCAGTCTCATTGCAGCTTTGCCCAGTCTGATTGCAGCCTTGCCCAGTCAGATTACAGCCTTTCCCAGTCTCATTGCAGCTTTGCCCAGTCTCATTGTAGCCTTGCCCAGTCTCATTGTAGCCTGATCGTTTAAAATCCGCGCCAAGATACACAGAGCTGGATGTCCTGTGTACTCGGCTCCTCTCAGCTTCTCTCGGCTCCTCTTGCATTCTTGCCCAGTCCCGCCCCTTGGCCCAGCTCCTATAATGGACATAACACAGGTCCAATGGCGGGACTGGGCATGACTGCAAGCGGAGCCGAGAGGAGCCGAGCCTAGCTGAGTAGACAGTACCCTCGGCTATGTGTATTTCAGCGATGCTCGCTCCTCTCCCCCTCACAGACAGTGGGGATCGGTGTATAACACGCACCCACGATTTTCCCCTGATTTTAAGGGAAAAAAGTGTGTGTTATACGCCAATAAATACGGTAATAAAATGTTATAAAGTCATTATAAGGGAATATGGTAAAGACTCCAGCTGCAAGTATTGCTGCAAATAGATCTACTTTACCAGGTCCCAGCTGTTATCTTGTCCTTTTACTATGCAGAAGGTCAGCTATACACAGATGGATATTCATAAATACTAACCATTTAATTGAAACATTGCCAAAAAGGGTATTTTTTCCCATTAGGGGATTCAAGTTCCACTATAGCTATGTTCTCAGACCTATGAATCTAGAAACCACATTGTTTTCTAACAATCATCTTGGATGATTTTTTTGTATACTCTAGCTGTTTTTCCTTATATGTGGTTATTTCCTGCCAGATATAACATGTAGTATTTCTATGCAGAGAATTTATTCTACTGTATAATATTCATTCTATTTTTCCATTTAAGGATATCGCTTTTACCCAACAGAGGACCAGCTTTGCTTGTGAGAAAAAAACTACAGTATCAGGCTGGGTTCACAATTGAACACACAGCGGCTCACAGCAGAAGTCCGGTGCATCTCCATTAACCGTTTCAGGTCCGAGATCAGCCTGCATTTTCGGCTGAATTTGGAAATGAAACAGACCAAAAGAATGAATTTAGAAGTCTGATACAGTTACTCTCATAAATATATTAATAACTTGGTATATTGCAAAACTATTTTTTATCCATACATTTAAAGAAAAAGATAGAAAGCTAGAATTCTAAGATAAAGTCAAATGTTATTATTCTCAGATATTCTTGAGACTACCTGATTTGTAAAGTCAAAGATTATATCGGTTAGGATAATGGCAATAACTTCAGGTTGTAATGGCATTAACAGGTTAGAATGACATTAAATCAGAATTGTTAAAATTATATTTTTGTTCTGCCCTTTTGCAAAATTCAGAAAAAAAGTTAGGGGGCGTGGCCTGGACATGGCGGCGTGAAGACGTCTTTTGAGAGAGCTCCTGGCTTCCCCCTGCCTACCCCGACATAATCTCCGATTCTAACCGCCTCTTGTATCGGCATGCTAGCCGCGAAGCGGAACAGGCCCAGATTGTCGGCTAAAGCAAACCTCTCCCTTACTTCCCCTGGTAAATCCACTGTTTTTTGCGGAGTGTACACCATGCCTCTTCAGGCGCCATAGTGGCAGCACCTCGTGGCGCAGGCCTACAACATTGTATGATGCCGAACCCCCGACCTCACCTAGCTTTGCCTCCGTATCAAACTCCTTGCCAGTGTCCTTGCCAGCGACCCCTGTGATCTTCCACCCGGACATGTCAGATATCACCATCACCCCAGCTCAGAGGGCTGAGGACCGCCACGAGGGTGACATTCGGGCACTCCTGCAGGCCTTGCCCAACATACAGGACATTGAGGCCCTGATTCTCAGAGTTGAAGAGGCCCACCAACGAGACATCCAGGCGGTTAGAGCAGCAGTCCACTTGCTCTTGGACAGCATCGATACAGGTGAATCATCAATTGCATCCCTAGAACAATGGGTGGAAGCCCTGGAACAATCCCACATATTCCAGGCTGACACAGTGGTGGACCTCCAGCTTCACTTAGAGAATCTTGAGGACAGACGCCGCAGGAACCACCAGCATCTGCGTGGCATCCCAGAGGCTACAGGCACGGAAAACTTAGCAGCTACAGTGAGTGCCATTTTATAGCTGGTTTTGGACTCCCCACAGACCAACGTGAAGCTAGACAGAGCCCATAGAGCCCTATGCCCAAAATCTACAAACCCCAACAGGCCCCAGGACTGCACCGCTATCCCCAGAAGGAATTTATATTAAGCAAGACCTGGGAGAGTGGGGAGGTGGAATTTGACAGTTCCCACATCAAGATTCTCCCCAATCTATCTAGAGAAACTAAGAGAGAACAATCTCTATTGTAAATTGGAGAAGTGCGAATTCCATCGTGAACAGGATAAATTCCTGGGTTATATCATTTTCACTGCTGGTTTTTCGAATTACCCAGAGAAACTTTCAGCAGTCCTACAGTGGCCCCGACCCATGGGTTTCTGTCCTCTGCAGCATTTTCTTGGCTTTGCCAACTATTATCGGAAGTTTATTCGTAACTTCTCATCTCTGGTCAAGCCCCTGACTGATATGACCAGAAAGGACGGTAACCCACAGAGTTGGTCTCCGGAGTCCATTAAGGCTTTTGAGAGTCTCAAGGCTACCTTTGTTTCTGCTCCTGTGTTGGCACACCCTGATCCTACGTTACCGTTTATCCTTGAGGTTGATGCTTCTGAGACTGGAGTTGGTGCCCTTCTGTCTCAAAGTCCTACCTCTAAGAGCGCTATGCATCCTTGTGACTACTTTTCCAAGAAACTGTCACCTGCGGAGTGTAATTACGAGATTGGTGACAGAGAGTTGTTAGCGATCATTTTAGCCCTGAAACAATCTCCTCGAAGGTACCACTGTGCCGGTTCTCATTCTTACTGACCATTAGAATCTCACATTCTTGTCTGAGGCTAAATGCCTCTCTCCCAAAAGAGTGAGATGGGCTCTTTTCTTGTCTAGTTTCAATTGCATTGTCTCATTCTTACCCGGTACTAAGAATGTAAGGGCTGGCACTTTGTCATGACAATTTTCCTCTACTTCAAAGATGGAGTCGTTCCGGTTCCTGTGATTCCTCCTGATTGTATTCTGGCAACAGTTCGCACCAGTCTCACTTCTCCTTTGGGTGACAAATTCTTGCTGCTCAGGTCCATGCTCCTCCTGAGAAACCTTGTGACCAAAGCTTTGTCCCAGAGAGTCTCCATACTGCCGTGCTCCAGGCTTACTATTCTCCCAAGGCTGTTGGCCACCCTGGGAAGAATCAGCTCTTTTGGGCCATTTCCCTACAATTCTGGAGGCCTAGTCTACGTGCTGATGTAACCGCCTTCGTAGCTGCCTGTTCCATGTGTGCTCAGAGTAAGACTCCACAACACCTTCCAGTGGGCCTCCTACAACCCATACCCAATGGAGAGAGGCCCTGGACCCACCTGTCTATGGATTTCATTGTGGAGTTAGCCAACTCCCAGGGAAACACAGTCATCCTTATGTTGGTTGACTAATTATTGAAAATGTCCATTGTATTCCACTTAAGACGTTGCCCACTTCTAAGGAACTGGCTTCCATTTTTGCTCGGGAGATCTTTCGCTTACATGGGCTACCCAAGGTGATTGTCTCAGATAGGGGTAGTCAGTTTGTGTCCCGGTTCTGGTGAGCCTTTTGTGCAAAGTTGGGAATTCAGCTTGCTTTCTCCTCTGCGTATCACCCGCAGTCTAATAGGGCCACAGAACGAGCCAATCAGTCCTTGGAGCAATTCCTATGTTGCTATTTTTCTGACCATTATAACAACTGGTCAGACCTCTTACCGTGAGCGGAGTTTGCTCACAATAGTGTCTTGAATTCTGCTTCCCGATTGTCCCTGTTTATGGCGAACTATGGTTTCCAACCTTCCATGTTGCCTGACTCATTTGTTCTGAAGAGTATTCCTGCATTAGAGGAGCATCTCCGTGGTCTTCGTTCCACTTGGGCACAAGTCCAGGAGGCTTTTCGACATGCTAATGATAGGTACAGACTCTATGCTGACCGCAGACGCCTGCCTGTGCCTTCCTACCAGGTTGGGGACAGAATCTGGCTGTCATCTCGCAACCTCCGACTTCATTTTCCCTCTCTGTAATTTCCACCTCGGTTTATTGGGCCTTTCCGTATTCTTCGCAGGATTAACCCAGTGGCTTACGCATTAGACCTTGCTTCTAATATGTGTATTTCTAATGCATTTAATGTCTCCTTAAAACCTTTGGTCTGCAACCGCTTTAACACCTCTGTGCCTTGTCCTCACCCTGTTCAGGTTGAGAATTATGAGAAGTATGAAGTACAGTCCATTGTTGACTCCCGTAGGTACCGTGAGTGCATACAGTACCTGGTGCATTGGAAAGGGTATGGTCCAGAGGAACGCTCTCATCTCATCCTCGGACATACATGCCCCTGTCCTCCTTCGTGATTTTCATAGACGTTTTCCCCTCAAGCCTGGTGGTCCTCCGAGGGGAAGGGGTCATTGAGGAGGGGGTACTGTCAGGGCTGGGCTCAGCCCTTCCTTCTCAAAGCTGGCCACTCAGCTGTCGGCTAATTGCCAGCTCCTATCTCTCCACAGTGACTCACCTGTTGATGATATCCTGCTTGTCAGTCCTGCCTACTTAAGCCGTCCAGTCACACTCTCCTGTGTTCCTGTTAAAGACTTTCTTGGCTGACATTCCTTCTGGCTGCAGATCCTGCTTGCTGTTCTACTACGCTTATCTCTGGCTCCCTGGCGTTTTGGCTTGTCTGACTATCTGTTCCAGTTCCTGAACTCTGGCTATGTTTTGACTACGTTTACTCTGTTTATCTTTTTTATTATTATTAAACAAGTGTGATTTAACTGCACTTCTGTTTCAGTCAGATTCATGGTTTCTGACATCCGGCAAAGGAAGTCCTAGAGTACCCTATTACGATAGAAGAACTTCAAGGAGCAATAACGGCAACTAAACCTGGGAAAGCACCTGGCCCCGACGGGTTCACCATCCACTATTACAAAACCCTCTTACCTTCTCTTGGTCCCTTTATGATCAAACTGTTCAACACGGTTGGATCCACCTCCTCCTTTGCAGTAGACACCCTACAGGCCCACATATCAGTGATCCCGAAGGAAGGCAAAGATCAAAAAAGATTACTACTCAATATAGACCTCAAACTATTTACTAAAATACTAGCGACTAGAATCCAGCAACATTTACCGCAATTAATTCATTAAGATCAAGTAGGGTTTGTACCCACCCGGGAGGCGAGGGACAATACCACCAAGGTCCTTAACCTTCTACACATAGTAAACAAATCCCAAGCCCAATGTTTGTTTCTGGGCACGGACGTGGAAAAAAGCCTTTGACAGGGTGAACTGGGACTTCATGCTCCCGGTCTAACAGTATGTGGGATTCGGCACCAACATGCATCAGTGGATCTTGGAACCTTTCAAAATTACTAATGGGGAACGACAGGGCTGCCCATTGTCACCCCTCCTCTTCTCCCTGTCATTGGAACCCTTTTTGTGCACCATACGTGGGAACCCAGATATAACTGGCATACATGTTGGATGCACCCAACATAAGGTCTCGGCTTATGCCGACGACATGTTGTTTTCCCTCATGAACCCTGTGATATCCCTCCCGAACCTCTTTAAAGAATTCAAGAGATATGGTGCCCTCTCCAATCTTAAAATGAACTTTCTAAAATCAGAGGCAATGGGAATCAACCTCTTACAGTCACTTTTTTTACAACTTCAGGTGAACTTCAAACTAAAATGTAACAACTCGGCACTGACGTACCTAGGCACAATTATCCCCCCCCACATTTCCAAAATATTCAAATTAAATTTCCCTCCATTACTGACAATAGTACGAGCACTCCTAGACAAATGTAATACGGGTCTTCACTCGTGGTTTGGCCGTTGAAATATTCTCAAAACTAGTATCCTTCCTAAATTCCTGTACCTTCTGCAGGTTTTACCAATTTATATTCCATGAAATTATTTCAAACAGACTCAGAGGGTATTTTTGGAATATATATGGGCCCATAAATGCCCCCGTTTAAAGAGAACCAGCTTACGCTACCTAAGCAATATGGGGGATTAGCAGTGCCAGACATACGCAAGTACTATCAGGCAGTTCACCTCAGTAGACTTGTTAACTGGAATAGACATCGAGACCTCAAGTTGTGGGTCAAGTTGGAACAAGAACAAAGTGCAATACCCCTAGGTAGAGCACCCTGGTGCTACGAAACACTGCCCAAAGAGGTGAGAACCCATCCACTCCTTGGCCAGACCACAAGACTCTGCTCACTCCTGTTCGCACAAGCGTCTCTATAATCTCCAGCATCGCCACTTTTTCCAATACTGGCAAACCCACGTTTTACCCCAGGTTACCAAGATGAACCTTTTCTGAATCTGATGACCTCTGGTTGTTGGCAAGCATCCAACTTTCTAACTAATAGGTTGTGGCCATCAATCCCAGACCTCATGAACCCCTCGGGCCCCTTCTGCCTGAGGTTTTGGAGTGCTCTCCAAATTACATATTTCTTCAGATCTCCCCCCCCCGAGCAATTTCTGTTTACCTCTTACAACTTTGGAGGAACATTACACAGCGGAGGGGGCAATGCCACATATCCTCCCGACTACTTACAAACTACTGATCACACCCTCAGACTCTCACTCCCTACGCTGCCTTAGGGACTGGGAACGAGACTTGAACCACACATTTAGTCCACAACAGAGACAACGGATCCTTCAATTTACATACCAATCATCCATCTGCACGAAAACACAAGAAACTAACTTTAAAATCTTAACCAGATGGTACAGGACACCGGTGAGATTACAAAAAATTTTCCCCGCAACCTCAGATGCCAGGAGGAACAGGGCACACTCCTACATATTTTTTGGTCATGCCCCAAATTACCAAATCAGAACTATTTTGGTCAGACGTTAGATATATCACCCAAAGATTTACGGAACACCCGATCCCGGATGACCCTGCCTTTTTCCTCCTTCACGCCTCCAACACCCTGGAAGGTCCTACAAAAAAATTGATCATTCTCTATCTCCTTGACGCTGCCAAAGCATGCATTCCTCTCAAATGGAAAGCTCCACAACCTCCGACCATTGGGATGTGGCTCAGGAAGGTGGAGGAAATCAACAAACTGGAAGACCTTGTCCTCTCGGCACGCCATCAACAAGAACGCTATTCCAAAACTTGGTCACTATGGAACACATCTGTCTTTTCAGACGAAGGTTGAACCCTTTTTGGAAGCGAATGTAAATGATTGCCTCACATCTAACACAAGTATTGGCACCACATCCCTTAGGTATACAATATAAAGAACATAAAGGGAACTGGGATTTTAAAGGTGCAATAGGTGACACAAAATTTATGTAAAAAATTCACATTTACAATTACAATTCACAATTTCCAAAAATTGATAAAAACATGTATATAAAAAAGAGTTTACATTCAATGTAACAATACAATCTTTGATAGTGCAACCAAATGAATTGTTTCTCAACATGTTTCACCACTTTCTGTGGCTTCTTCAGGAGAGTAATATCTATCAGGCACTAAAGAGAGTAATACAAGAATTACACAATGAACAATAACAATATACAGAACAGTCAAAAAATCAATATAAGTACAAATCAAGAATAATACCACATATCTGATCTGCCAATGCAATACTCCAGCCAAAGAGGGATGTATTTACCTGTATATAGGTCTTTCAAAAAATTGAATAATAAATTGAATATAAACTCTAATGTTTGAACCGCATAAATCAGGAAGCGTACACAGCCAAAGGATCATCTGATGACCACAGAAAGTAAATAAGATCACGTTTTTAACTGATGGAAGAGGACCTAGAATGAGCATGGAGAAAGGAATACAAGAGTTTTCATTGTTGCAATTTTTGATTTTTAAATCTCTTAATTCTTTGTTTTTTATCTTTTATTTTTTATTTTTATTTAAAAAAAACCCAAAAAACGTTTGTACCTGTGATAAAAGGTCTAATATCAAACCACCAGTTCAAGCTACTTTACTGCATTGGTTAGTGTCATCCCCAAAGCAGAGCCCCAGGAGGGGAAAAGACAACAAAGAGCCTAAAAAAACAAATAAATTAACAAATAAATATATTTTTTTTATTTATTTATTCATTTATTTGTTTTGTTTTTATTTTTTAAATTTTTTTTCTCCCTTCTTCCCTCACCCTCCTCTTATCCTCACCCTGCTCTCTTACTTTGTCTTCTTTTTCCTCTTCCTACCTTATTAATATTTTCTGCTTTCTCCTTTGTTCTGTGTATCCATGGCTCAGGGGTGTTTCTCTTCTTATAAAAGTTTGAAAATTATTTGGATTGGTACATGGACTCACCATATTGAACTATGTACTTCTTGGTTTGTACTCAATATTCATGTTTTTGTAACAACGGGTTGTACTGTAAACTATGACGTTATGTTTATACAGTTTTATGTGTCCTTGGGCCATACCCTCTGACTAAATAAAAGATTTGAAAAAAAAAAAAAAGAAAAAGAGTTAGAGAGTTAAAAAGTCAGAGTTCTAAATTATTTGAATTTTGATGATCTCATGTTTCTGACTTTTAAAACTGTAGTATATAGAAATGAGTCAGATTTTACTTTTAAAAGCTTCCCTGCCATTTTATATTTTTAATTGTTTTCTTTTGCAGTAAAGCACCTTTCAAGCATTCAGATCCAAGATCAGTCTCCAAAAGTAACAAGATTTATATAGCTCATATGGACTGGAACATGCAACAATGAGAGTGTGGACTCTGGCCAGCATGATGTAACTGTAGCTTATGTAACTACCTAGTTTGCAAATTGAAAATAACAACCTTTATAAAAAGAATAACAGCACCATGGTAAAATGCATTAGTATTATGGTCAATAAATGCCAAACAAAATGTATATTTTATCAGAGGTAGTAAAGTCTGCTATTGTTCCTTTATTATTATGACACAACAGGCCGGAAAGATGCATTTAGACTGAGGAGCTGTGTGTACCTTCCTGTCTTTATAATCTTGATAAGAGTTAATACATAGATTACACTTTATGAAGGAAAGCAGGCTCTGACCTGATAAAGTATAAATTGGAAAAAAAAGGAAGCAGGAATTACAGGAAGATAAAATAGGCATAATCTCACTGAGCAATTGCACAGTTTATTTATTTAACTTGTTTCTGTTCATATCAGCACTTATCAGAAATCCTTTGTTAAAAGGCCCTGTCAAGAATCTAAGGAATCAAAAAGTAGCCAACAAAGCTCAGACACAGTTGGAGAAAAGCTAGATTCAGTTCCAGTCATTGACCTGCCCTACTGTATACAATAGAAATGGAGATATATAAGCAATTTAATTTGAGCACACAGCACACACATATTATAATTTATATTGCAAAGTGCTGGTGAGTGACTGGACCTGAGTCTGTAGCTCTCGTCCAACTGTTTGTCTGCTTCATGATGACACTATGGCATTCATTTATTAAAGGCAAATAGGCTGTTCACCTTGCAAGGCAAATAACACTTTGCAAAGTAATTTTCCCCATACCTTGGTAGATGTAATGAAATCTGATTAGCAAAGAATACCAGATCATGTGTAAGGAAATAATAAAATAGAATTTGTGCTTGCATGTGATTGGATGATGAAGTAAGTATAGCTTCACCTCATTTAAGCTATGGGTCAAATTCCCCTGCAAATTACAACATCTCTTGTAAAGTGAACAACCTTTTTGCTATAGTAAGTCAACCCTATATGTCCTTTAAAGTGTGTGATAAGTAGGTAATTATTTGGCATTTTGCACAGTAAACTAGAAACTAGCCAGAGAAGGATCACTTTGATGCAATTGACCACATGAACATGTATTGCAATATATGCAAACCAAGTATCCCTGTTTTATTCAAATGTTTGCTCAAAAGATGTGTGTTATAGCAGTTTTTAAATGCTTTATTCAGAAATGTTAGTGCTATTTAGTGGATTTATATAGCACTGAAAATTTAAACAGAGCTTTATGTATTAGACAATTACATTAGCCCTGCCCTCAAGGAGCTTACACTCTAAGGTCCCAACTTCAGGAGAAGTAAAAAGGGCCAACATTGACATCAATGGTATAAAATAAGCCCCAATCATTGTGTCAGTGGGGGTAAAATAAACCCCATATTGTTGGTGTCAGTATGATAAAAGAAACCCCATTGTTGGTGTTAGTGGGATAATATAAGTCTGACCATCAGTGTTATTGGAATTAAAATAAACTGTTGGTGTCAGTGACTGTTAGGACATTTGTAAAAACTGTTCCACTGCACATTGCCTAAATGCATTAAAAAACAACTGTCATTTATGGTTTAGTGCAAATCTGTACCCTACACACTTGCCCCAGCAGTCCTTTTTCAGTATGTGAAAGTTTAGAGGGAGAAATAGCTGACAGTATTGCACGGAGACAGAGTTGCCAGTGTAGTGTGTTACTACAGCTTTGTAGTGCTATATAGAAAACTGTATCCAGTGCTGTATGTTTGCTACTGATATTTCGCAGTGAATTGAAGTTTGTATGGTTATGGAAAATCCATCTGCTTTCAATGTGCCTTTCTAAGAACCAACAATCCTTTTTAGGACTACATTTTTGTTTTTTTTTGGATGTGTGAGGATTGGAGGGTAAAATTGTCTTATTGCAATAGATGGCAGAGCTCCATGGGTGCAGGGCACTGGTATACCCCAGTCTGCTCCTCAGAGCTGTGTGGGCTGCAACCTTGCTTTGATTCTGTCAACCTCAGCCTCTCCAGCTGTAGCATTCACAGGCAAATTTCTCTGCCCAGGCTTCTGGAACAGAAGAAGCATGCCCCCGGTAACACCCCACCTCCCCCCTGTCCAAAGATGCAATACCAGCTTGACAAAATTTCTGGCTTCAAAATTCTAGACTTTTAAGCTGGTGGATTCAGCCCCCTTTCATAAATTTGTGGCCTAAGCTGTATCAGGTTTTCAGCTGCCTTTTCTTCACCCATAAAGCCATCCCTGCCCTTCACCATTAATGTTTTGACATTGCTGGACCACGTGGTCAGCAGGAGGTTCCACCTGACAGCAGGAGGTTCCACCTGACCACAGACACATGGTCCAGCAGGTTTAGGCAGGAACATTTTATAAATTGTTCATGGTTCATGGTGTAACTCTGCTGGCAGCAGAGAAGGATGCAGGATGGGGAATAAATTCGGAGCTAGCTTTGCTGCCCCTCAGCTTTACAACAGTGACGGTGGCAACGCTGTTCTCTCCAGCTCCTCCTCCTCCTCAATGCCTACTTCAAGTGAGCTGTCCTCTAAGAACCAGCCCCCTACAAGTGGTAAAGTAACTATGCAACAGCTTAGCAAAGAAATGGGGTTGATTCACTAAACACAGATAGACTGTGCAGTTGCACTCATTTTCCCCAGAGCTTAGTGCATGTGGTGAAGCTCTGCTGGTTGCCATCATCCTGTCATTTTCCTTGCACCTAATGGGGTTTTTTTTACAAAATGAAGTTTCACAACATTCACTAAGCTCTGGAGAAAATGAGTGCAAACTACACTTGCAAAGTGCAGTCTATTTGCCTTTAGTAAATCAACTCCATTATGTTTCCTCTTTGTTTGCATATCCGCATGCACAGAAATATACTGTCTTGCCATATAACAACTGCTTCTCATCCGAAGTACTGAAGTTATCAATGGCATCCTATTTGTAAATACAAAATTTCCAAAACCATGTAAAAATTTTGTGAAAGAAAGATTGATGAGGAGCTGACAGACGCAGACCGGCAACTATGGCAGTTACCAGCAAAGACATGCCTTGAATATAGCTTACACTGCACATAAGCTAGTAGACTGAATGTACATGAAAACAAAACACTACAGAACACAGCAGCAGTGTGTAAATAAGGACTGAATAACATTCATTGAATATTTCTAGCTTGAACTTTCCTCTGAGAAATAGTTAAATCTGTGGGTTAAGTTTTGCATTAACAGAATATAAAAAAGGACTCCAGCAACAAATACTTGCCTCCAAAATGGTCACATTACATAATCCAGTTATTATTAAAAATCATGGTAACCCCTTTCTGCAAAGAAAACCAAAAATAAAACAAGCAATACTTCTACAAAATCCATACAGGAATAGAGATAATTATCTCCTGGGGATTCAACCTTGGGCACCAAGAGAAAAATAATGAAGCTGATCACACTGCTGCAAATTTTGGGGCAAAATTGCGCTAATAGTGGAAGGGGCATAAATCTTGTACCTGCTCTGTATGAACACAGTAACTTAGGCCAGGGTCCTTGTAGCCAAAAAATATGCTTTATTGTATGCTTTCAATTACTTTGCCACAAGGGAAAAATCTAAGAGGCACATGTAATAACCTCAGCACATCATTTGTAAAAAATATAACTATTCCATTACATATACTGTTCTGCACACAGCCTACATTGATGAAAAACTTAATCCCCTGCTCATTCATTAAAAAAGTGAATAAAAAGACACACAGTTTTGGCAATTTCTTTATTAAAAAATAAAAATAAATAATAAAACCCCATCAACATTAATACAGCCTTCCAGCGATGTAGATCCACATCAATGTGATGATCAACACTGAGTAACTCAACAAAATAAAAAAAAAACAACACTGGCTAATGGATAGGTCTGACTCCAACACCACACTCACCATGAATGAGAGCTCCAGTCCCTGCCACTAAACATAACTTATTCAACCAGTGATGTCAGTGCTGGCCATGGCTGGGAATTCCTAGCCAGCAAATTTATGTGGGTGGGTGATATCACTGGTTGCTAAGGATGCGGTCAGTGCTAGCATTTGCTGCATCCTTAACAACCATTGACAGAGGAAGCTGTCATATATAATAATGGTACACAAACTGCAGTTATATATAGCTTATTCAGGTCCCACATGAACGCCTGAGAGCCCATACATATTGTCTATGCACTGGACTACATATTAGTGGCTTGTCCACTCCAGGTAAAGTAAGATATACAGTACATGAATGTTATATTTTGAGATTTCAGAAACAAAATCCTTGATTGTTCTATTTTTAATTAGCCTGGTATTCTTTAATTGTTAATGCACATAGTGGTGCCTTATCACTGGTTTGAGTGCTTACTGCTTTTATTTCAGACACAGTCCTCATCAAAGATGTTATGTTTTAATAAATCACTTTATCAGTTAAAAGCTTGAGATTTACAGCAATGCAATGCAAATGTACCAACTAAGTGACATGTTAGTACTTTATATTTTAGAGTACATCATAAAAATAGATGTTCTAGATACCTTAAAATGTTTCAGCTAATGGAATGCTAAAACAATATGTCAATTTTTCAAAAAGTGCAAGCCCTGCAAATTCCCCTTGTCTTGACTCTTTGTAATTGGAAGTGGTGAAAAGAAAGTATTTAATTTGTGACAGTCCTTCTTTCTCCTTAAAACAAATGCAGGGGTTTTAAACATACCAATAGAAATCTTAGGTGTTTAGGGAATTTTGGAAATTGTATAAAATATCAACCAGCTGTGCTGAAGAGCGTCTGTTTTATAACACTTACAATTATGTTTGATCATTTTAATTTTTTCATACTTTTATATTTTTGCCCTAAAATGATTGTAAAGCTCTGACATGAAATATAAAAAAAAGCATATCCCTCCATATAGCTCTAAGTGCCATGGCTGATATTTAGTCTTATCTTGCTGTAAAAACCCCAAACTGGGGTTAACACCTGTGAGAGAAGGGTCCTCCTATTCTGTTCTAGCTGGGGAGCAATGGCTGGTAAAATACACTCTAGGACAGTGATCTCCAAACTGCGGTCCGAGGGCCAGATGTGGCCCCTTGCTTGCTTTTATCCAGCCCTTGGGGCACTATTGCTCCCACTGAAACAAGTCACTATTCATCCCACTGACACCAACAACCAGGCATAATTCCTTTACCAACAATGGGGCACTATTCCTCCCACTGACACCAATGATGGGGCACTAGTCATCACATTAACACCAACAAAGGGGCAATACTCCTCCCACTTATACCAGTGATGGGGCATTGTTTACTCCCATTGACACCAGGGCATTTCCTGTGCTCACTGGTCCCAGTCCAGCCCACTCAACATCTGAAGGACAGTAAACTGGCCCTTTGTTTAGAAAGTTTGGCGACCCTTGCTCTAGGACAATAATATGTGTAGAATCAGAATTGGCATGTTGCTGTAGAAGGAGCAAGACGTTACTTGTACTTCTCTAAAGTTGAAAAAATCTGAACCAATACACTTATTCCCACAGTAAATGAGCCAGGGCAATAATTAAGAATTTATGAAGTAGCAGAGGTGGTCCAGACTTGTTGCAAAACTTTTGCAAAAGTTTGTCAAGAACAATAAGGCCTCATGCACACAGGCTGTTAAAATAAGGTTATGAAAACACCAGTATCTTTGCAGTGATTTCTTTTAACTTTTTTCAGCTTTTTTCAGCGTTTTTGCAATAGCGGTTTTTAGCGTTTTTATCGTTTTTTTAGCGTTTTTCCGCGTTAGTGTTTTTTAGCGTTTTTTTTTTTCAATTTTTTTTTTTTTTCAATGCATCAAAAATGTTAAAAAACTTTGGTGAATGACGTTTTTGAGCATTTTTGAGCGTTTTTCAGCGTTAGAGCGTTTTTACAGCTGAAAAACGTCTCTCAGAACCCACTGGTCCTGGGTTTTTTTTACAGCTTAAAAACGCCTATGCCACTTGCAGCTCAAAAACGCCTAGGTGGGCATGAAGCCATAGACTAACATAGACAGGCCTTTTTAAGCTGCAAAAAAAAGCCCAAAAAAGCAGCTGTAAAAACATCTGTGTGCATGAGGCCTTAGAGTTCACTAAAGGCAGAATTGTTTATTTTCCAAAATGATAAGATACAAGAAGGATCCTATGAAGATATGTAAGCCACCTCAGCACAAGCAGGTCAAAACAGGAGCAGCAACTGCAGAAGTTACTGTGGCAGCACATGATACAGTTGTAGAGTGGTTAGATTTAAGGCAGCAAAAAGCTCCAGACTGGTCTTATACTGGTTCAAGTAAATAGACATGATTTTGCAATACCTACATGATGCAATTCTACTTAACTTCTTGTAGCTCAACTTAAAGACACTGGTGTGTTGCAGGGAGCCTGGCAAGCACATATCTGCATTCTTCATGACTAGTTCCCACACATACATATTTGACATAGCTGCAAGTTATGGACATTGTGTTCATTCTGCAGTTTACATTTGGACAGAGGACTGGATGAAAGAAAAGTAAAGTTGTAAGCAGAACAGTTTAAAACAGAAATGAAAAGCAAAGCAGGTGTGCATAGATATAAAAAAAAAAAAAAAAAAGTTCATATTCCTAATATCTGCCTGCTGAACCATGTACTTGAATAAAAAAAGTGTCCTGTTCTGTTTGTATTGCTTCCTTTGTGTGAATTCCCTGGTGTTTCTGACAGTCCCTATGCTTTCCTATTAAAAACTGACCGCACTATGCAGGAGAACACACCGTGGTTAGTTCTCTAGCTGTGCTGGGAACTCAGCCTGCTCACCTCCAATGATTAGACTTCTCTTGACACTGCCCCCCTGCACATCCTTTTACAGCATCTCAGTGTACTGCTGCCCCCCCCCCCCCCCCCCCCCAGAGAACAGAGGGAATGTGATCACTTTGAAAAAGAGAAAAAAGATATTTATGAAATGTTGGGGAAACACACACTTTAAGTTGTTATGTTATTTTGGATGCTTCAAACATTAAGGCTTGGTTCAGACTGCTGCAACCCCAAAGTTGTGACACTTACAACCTGATGAAACTTCAATGCGACTTTGGTTTTGGCCAACCAAAACAATACAGAATGAGACACATATTTCTGCACTTACAAGACTCTCTGAAGTCGCAAGCTGAACAAATAAATACAAATTAATTTGTTGGTTTCGTTATAATCTATTTCGGATTCTACAGGGCTGGACTGGGACAAAAATTTGGCCCTTGACTTCATCCAGACTGGCCCACTTTGACAGGTCTCTCCCATGCCGGCCGGACAAACCCGCCCCCCCAGCCTGCCACCCAAGCCCCCCCCTACTAGCCATTAGTTCTACATTATTTCTCTTACAGGCAGTACCAGTGGGGAAGCTAGACATTATTTCACCCGGGGCAAGGAATCAGTTTGGCACCCCCCCATGGGACAAGATTAGGCAGGAAAGTGAGAAACTCCCAGGCCATAGCTGTTAAGTCATCTGTCTGTCCCCTCCGCCATGCTCCTTCTGGTCCCCTCATGCTCCTCTGTTCCCCCCTTGCTCCTCTGGTCCTCCCCATGCTGATCCTCTATTCCCCCTTGCTGCTCTGGTCCCCCATGTGCTCTGCTGGTCCCCCACATGCTCCTCTGGTCCCCCGCATGCTCCTTTTTTCCCCCCATGCCACTCTGGTCCCCCATGCTGCTCTGTGTGCTCCTCTGGTCCCCCGCGTGCTCCTTGATTCCCCCCATGCTGCTCTGGTCCCATGTGCTCCTCTGGTCCCCCCATGCTGCTCTGGTCCCCATGTGCTCCTCTGGTCCACGTGTGCTCCTCTGGTCCCCCCCCATGCTCCTCTGGTCCCCCCCATGCTCTTCTGGTCCCCCCATGCTCCTCTGGTCCCCTATGTGCTCCATGTCCTCCTCTGGTCCCCCGCATGCTCCTCTATACCCCCCATGCTGCTCTGGTCCCCATGTGCTCCGCTGGTCCCCCCCTGCAACTCTGGTCCCCCCCTGCAACTCTGGTCCCCTCCATGCTGCTCTGGTCCCCCCATGTGTTCCACTGGCCTCCGCATGCTCCTCTGGTCCCCTGCATACTACTCTCCCCCCCATGCTGCTCTGGTCCCCTATATGCTCATCTCTCCCCCCTCATGCTGCTCTGGTCCCCCATATGCTCCTCTCTTTCCTACCCCCCCATGCTGCTCTGGTCCCCCATATGCTCCTCTCTTTCCTATCCCCCCATGCTGCTCTAGTCCCCCATATGCTCCTCTCTTTCCTACCCCCCCATGCTGCTCTAGTACCCCATATGCTCATATCCCCCCTCTCATGCTGCTTTGGTCTCCTATATGCTCCTCTCTTTCCTACCACCCTCATGCTGCTCTGGTCACCCACATGCTCCTCTCCCCCCTCGTGCTGCTCTGGTCCCCCATATGCTCCTCTCTTTCCTACCCCCCGCTCATGCTGCCCTGGTCCCCCATATGCTCACCCCCCCTCATGCTGCTCTGGTCCCCCACCTGCTCCACTCTTTCCAACTGTCCCTCATGCTGCTCTGATCCCCCATATGCTAATCTCTCCTCCCCCTCATGCTGCTCTCGTCCCCCATAGCCTCCTCCCCCTCATGCTGCTCTGGCCCCCCATATGCTCCTCTCCCCCCTCATGCTGCTCTGGTCCCCCATATGCTCCTCTCCCCTCCTCATGCTGCTCTGGCCCCCCATATGCTCCTCTCCCCCCTCATGCTGCTCTGGCCACCCATATGCTCCTCTCCGCCCCTCATGCTGCTCTGGCCCCCCATATGCTCCCCCACCCATGCTATAACAAGATAATGCAGTGGTTTGTCACAAGCAGAGACATTTCTCTCAAGTTGCAGACATACTAAAGGCAAGTCTCCTAAAGTGATATACACTATATTGGCTGTCCACAAGGTTTAGGTGTGCTTATGGGAATGTTTGACCATTCTTCCAGAAGCGCATTTGTGAAGTCAGGCACTGATTTTGGATGAGAAGGCCTGGCTCACAGTTTCCACTCTAATTGATCCCAAAGGTGTTCTATAGGGTTGAGTTCAGGACTCTGCGCAGGCCAGTCCACTCCAAACGCGCTAATCCATGTCTTTATGGACCTTGTTTTGTGCACTGGTCAAAATAATTCGGTGGGGGGGATTATGGTGTGGAGTTGTTTTTCAGGGGTTGGGCTTGACCCCTTAGTTCAAGTGAAGGGAACTCTTAAGGCATCAGCATACCAAGACATTTTGGACAATTTCATGCTCCCAACTTTGTGGCAATAGTTTGGAGATGACCCCTTCCTGTTCCAACATAACTGCACACCAGTGCACAAAGCAAGGTCCATAAAGACATGGATGAGCGAGTTTGGGGTGGAAGAGCTTTACTGGCCTTCACAGAGTCCTGACCCAACCTGATAGAACACCTTTGGGATGAATTAGAGCAGAGACTGCAAGCCAGGCCTTCTCGTCCAACATCAGTGCCTGATCTCACAAATGTGCTTCCAGAAGAATTATCAAACATTCCCATAGACACACTACTAAACTTTGTTTACAGCCTTCCCAGAGGAGTTTAAGCTGCTTTTGCTGTAAAGGGTGGGCCAACTCAATATTGAACTCTACGGACTAAGACTGGGATGTCATTAACCACTTCCCGCCCGCCCTATAGCGGATTGACGTCCGGGAAGTGGTTGTGTTATCCTGACTGGGCGTCATATGACGTCCAGCAGGATAACATGCCGCAGGGCGCCCCCGGGGGCGCGCATCGCGGCGATCGGTGGAGCGGTGTGTCAGTCTGACACACCGCTACACTGATCTTGGTAAAAAGCCTCCAGCGGAGGCTCTTTACCACGTGATCAGCCGTGTCCAATCACGGCTGATCATGCTGTCAATAGGAAGAGCCGTGGATCGGCTCTTCCTCACTCGCGTCTGACAGACGCAAGTAGAGGAGAGCCGATCGGCGGCTCTCCTGGCAGGGGGGGTCTGCGCTGATTGTTTATCAGTGCAGCCCCCCCGCAGATCACCCCACTGGACTACCAGGGATGCCACTAGGACCACCAGGGAAGGGGCAACGTGGATGGCCAGGTATGTACCCCATGGCCATCCACATGTGCCCAATCTGTTCCAATCAGTGCCCACAAATGGGCACTGATTAGCACTATTATGCCAATGATATGCCCAGCAATGCTATATTAGTGCCACCTGTCATTGCCCATCTGGGCCACCAGTCATTGCCCATCGGTGCCACCTGTCAGTGCCCATCTGTGCCCATCTGTGCCCATCAGTGCCCACCTATCAGTGCCCATCAGTGCCACACATCAGTGCCACACATAAGTACCCATCAGTGCCACCCATATATGCCAATCAATGCCACCTACGAGTGCCCATCAGTGCCGCCTATGTGTGCCCATCGGTGCCACCTATGAGTGCCCATCAGTGCCGCATACCAGTGCCACCTATCAGTGCCCATCAATGCCACCTATCAGTGCCCATCAGTGCCGCCTATCAGTGCCCATCATCAGTGCCCGTTAGTGCCACCTCATCAGTGCCACCTCATTGGTGCCACCTCATCGGTGCCTATCAGTGCCGCCGTATCAGTGCCCATCAGTGCAGCTATATCAGTGCCCATTATTGAAGGAGAAAGCGTACTTATTTACAAAAAAAATTAACAGAAACAAAGAAAAACTTGTTTTTTTTCGAAATTTTCGGTCTTTTTTTATTTGTTGCGCAAAAAATAAAAACCGCAGAGGTGATCAAATACCACCAAAAGAAAGCTCTATTTGTGGGAACAAAATGATAAAAAAATTGTTTGGGTACAGTGTAGCATGACCGCGCAATTGTCATTCAAATTGCAACAGCGCTGAAAGGTGAAAATTGGGCTGGGCGGGAAGGTGTCTAAGT
This sequence comes from Lithobates clamitans, assembly GCA_037952925.1. NCBI lineage: Eukaryota > Metazoa > Chordata > Amphibia > Anura > Ranidae > Lithobates > Lithobates clamitans. Next base: position 3,436,373 of record JBBGZY010000125.1, on the reverse strand, counting down.
GCCTGGTATTGAAGTGGTTAAAGTTCATGTGCGTGTAAAGGCAGGTGCCCCAATACTTTTGGAGATAGATAGATAGATAGATAGATAGATAGATAGATAGATAGATAGATAGATAGATAGATAGATAGATAGATAGATAGATAGATAGATAGATAGATAGATAGATAGATAGATAGATAGACATATATATATATATATATATATATTGATCTACTAAGGTAAAATAGACTTGTCACTTTGCAAGGTAAGCTGCATTTTGTATAGGAATTGTGCCCAAAGCTTAGTGAATGTGGTGAAGCTCTCCGAAGTTCCATCATCCAATCATGTGCAAGCAAAAATTATATATATATTTTTTATTCTACTTCCACATGATTGGGTATTCTTTGTAAAGTGAAATTGGACCACATTCACTAAGCTCTGGGGAGGAGTCCCTTGCAAAGTGCAACTTTCCTTCCAAAAATGAAATGAAATGCTGTTAGTAAATAAACCCCATAGTTTCCTGCTGCTAGTTATTTTCCAACAATATATCTATAATTGTCACAACAATTATTATCTTCAACTTTTGACTGGCCTAAAGCTGGCAATAGATGAATAGAAATTTGCCCGGTTCAGCAGGGGCTGGCTAAATTTCAATCCATCGATGGCTTTTCCCGTTCCAGAGAAGTTGATCTGATGATTGACTTTTCACTAATGAGAATGTTGGAAAACTTTTGCTCGATCAGCACTGCTGCAGCATTGGTAAGTGTATTCTGACAGCAGAGGAGTCCCTGCTCTCAGAATATATTAGAGCAGCGGGGAGGATTCCTCTACCCACCTCAATTGTGTGGATGAGGGAATTCATTTAGTGTTTTTTGATGAAAAAAAAAAAAAAGAGATCCATAAGCCCCCTCCTTCCATTGAAAGTTTTGGAAATCTGGCTAAGACATCTCAATCTCAGAGGTATAATAACACCCTGTAAGTGCTGCTACATTATGATATCCACCAAAGATGAAAATATTTAGGAGAAATTTGCTTTAGGAGTCTACCTAAATGCTAATTTTAAATCTGAGATTTTACTTATGAGTAGGTGTAGGGCTATATCACCCATCATATTTGAATATCTAGGTTACTCAGCAAAGTCTGCTACTGTACAAACTAAATTAAACCACTTGTACCATAATATTTGAATAAAGGAAAGTAATTATATACAGTAATTAAAACTATATTACAAGGCTAACTTTTTTACTGGCATAGTTTACTTGTCAATTGCTGACAGTCAATAACATTATTCCTGTAATTTCTCCTTGATAGTAGAATTTTGTGTTTTTTTGAGTTTTGAATCCCTTTATGAAAAAAACAATAAGTAAACCTAAGTCAGTGAGCCAAGACAGAACTGAAGCACTACTTTAGACCCATTTCACCCTCTTGGAAGCATCATGTTTTGGATCCTTGAAGGGGTGGTGGAGCCAATTCCCCTACTTTTGGCAGTTTAATAATAGACCACATGCTGGTTTTATTTTCTGTCCATGAATATAAAAATGTGTTAGAAGTATCAAACAGAGTATTTTCATTATAGCAATATGTTACTGGTTTGCATTTGGTTCTGAAATCAATGCAGTAGAGAAATCAGTGATAAACATTTGTTTTGTACCACTTCATTTCACAATAATGTTAGCTAAACAAGCATATAAATGTCAGAGGCAGCTGCATGGCCTAAAAGCTTAATCAGAAATTAGAGAAATTGTGGCTTAAATATTGTAACTGAACAAGTCCCAGATAACACATTGAATCAGAGTTGTTTATACAGCTTAACACCTAAAATATCACTGGGCTGGATTTAGTCAAAGGGAATGCACAAGATCAAAGAGAAATCAATGTGTAGATAATTGGCACTCCTGTTTTGCTGATTTGTATGAGCACATAGGTGTCCACATGCCCAACAGGCATAATCCCCTTAGCCTTCGTTCACATTGAACACGGCTTTGAAATCGTGGGACTTCATCTGAAGCCACATGATTTCAAAGCCACATGTTCATGCGACTTCATGTGCGACTTGAAAGACATCTGTGCAGCTTCATGCACAGATATTTATTGTAGTCGCACCCGAAATCGTCAAAAGTAGTGCAGGAACTACTTTTGCAAATCGGTACAGTGCCGCAAAATTGCCATCACACCAATTGGAACGGTGCCATTGCCGGCAATAGGCTGCGACTTGTGAACGAGGGCTAAAGTAGAACTGTAAGCAATTCGGAAATTACATACATAATGAATTCTGTCAATGGCATTAACACAACGGTTTTTATTTTTCTGAGTCCCCCTTGAATCATGTTTTATTACCTTTGATCTCTCTAATAAAGCTGTAAATTTTCCATTTCCTTTAACAGGGTGACAACACTGTTTCTTCTGCATTGAAATCACTGCAGCGTGGCCACCCTGTGGATGTGTAATTTTAACTGGTTCCCGACCATCGCACACCGATGTACGTTGGCAGAATGGCACGCTGGGCAAATGGGCGTACCTGTATGTCCCTTTGAATTTGCATGCCGGCCGGGAGCTCCGTGAGTCGGGCCGCGGGTCCCACGGACTTGATCGCCGCAGGGATACCCGCGTTCACCTCATGGAGAGGACGAACGGGGAGATGCTAAAGTAAACAAGCATCTCCCCGTTCTGCCTAGTGACAGTGTCACTGATCTCTGCTCCCTGTAATTGGGAGCAGAGATCAGTGACGTGTCACATGTAGCCACGCCCCGCCACAGTTAGTAACACGTCCCTAGGACATACTTAACCCCTCCCTAGCCCCCTAGTGGTTAACCCCTTCACTGCCAGTGTCATTTACACAGAAATCAGTGCATTTGTATAGCACTGATTGCTGTATAAATGACAATAGTCCCAAAAATGTGTCAAAAATGTCCGATGTGTCTGCCATAATGTCGCAGTCACAATAAAAATCGCTGATCGCTGCCATTACTAGTAAAAAAATAAATAATAATAAAAATGCCATAAAACAACCCCTATTTTGTAACCGCTATAATTTTTGCGCAAACCAATTAATAAACACTTATTGCAATTTTTTTTACCAAAAATATGTAGAAGAATATGTATCGGCCTAAACTGAGGAAAGAAAATGTTTTTTTTAATATTTTTTGGGGATTTTTATTGTAGCAAAAAGGTAAAAAAAAAAGTGTTTTTTTTTCAAAATTGTTGCTATTTTTTTGTTTATAGAGCAAAAAATTAAAAACCGCAGAGGTGATCAAATACCACCAAAAGAAAGCTCTATTTGTGGGAAAAAAAGGATGTCAATTTTGTTTGGGAGCCACGTCGCACGACTGCACAATTGTCAGTTAAAGCGATGCAGTGCCGAATCGCAAAAAACGCACTGGTCAGGAAGGGGGTAAATTCTTCCGAGGCTGAAGTGGTTAAAGAACTTTTAGTAAGCAAAAAACAAAAAGCCTAACTACAGTTTATATTATTTATGCAGTTACAACAGTGTTTCCTTATTTTGGAAATAAAGATTCAAACTATCCTGTATTGAATTGTATAGTAACTGTACTGTCTGCTCTCATGTTGTAAAGTGCTGCACAAATTGTTGGCACTACCGTGTTTCCCCAAAAAGAAAACCGGGTCTTATATTAATTTTGGCTACAAAAAACACACTTATGCCCCGTACACACGGTTGGATTTTCCGATGGAAAATGTCCGATCGGAGCGTGTTGTCGGAAATTCCGACCGTGTGTGGGCTCCATCGGACATTTTCCATCGGATTTTCCGACACACAAAGTTGGACAGCAGGAGATAAAATTTTCCGACAACAAAATCCGTTGTCGGAAATTCCGATCGTGTGTGCACAAATCCGACGGACAAAGTGCCACGCATGCTCAGAATAAATAAAGAGATGAAAGCTATTGGCCACTGCCCCGTTTATAGTCCCGACATACGTGTTTTACGTCACCGCGTTTAGAATGATCGGATTTTCCGACAACTTTGTGTGACCGTGTGTATGCAAGACAAGTTTGAGCCAACATCCGACGGAAAAAATCCTAGGATTTTGTTGTCGGAATGTCCGAACAAAGTCCGACCGTGTGTATGGGGCATTATGCTGCGCACACACGATCGGAATTTCTGACGGGAAATGCTTGATGTGAGCTTGTTGTCGGAAAGTCCGACCGTGCGTATGCTCCATCGAACATTTGCTGTCGGAATTTCTGCACACAAATGTTTGAGAGCAGGCTCTCAAATTTTGCGACAACAAAGGAAAGTCCGACTCTGTGTACACAAGTCCGATGAACAAAAGTCCACGCATGCTCGGAATCAAGCAGAAGGGGCCGCACTGGCTACTGAACTTCCTCTTTATAGTCCTGTTGTACGTAGAGTTGCCACCTCATCCCTTTAAACCCGAACACATATGAATTACACAGGTTCTGTGGCTGATTTAGGTGGTAATTATACTCACTTAGTGCCTTACCTGCATTAAATTAGCCACAGAACCTGTGTAATTAATATGTGTTCGGGTTTAAAAGGATGAGGTGGCAACTCTAGTTGTACGTCACCACGTTCTTGACGTTCGGAGTTTCCGACAACATTTGTGTGACTGTGTGTATGCAAGAAAAGTTTGAGCCAACATCCTTCGGAAAAAAAATCCACGGTTTTGTTGTCGGAAAATTTAATCGTGTGTACGGGGCCTAAGGCTAAGTAGAAAATTAAAAATCTACTGGCAGGATCAACAGGTTAGAGAAACAAAAACTTCTGTGTTACTGCATTTGACAGACTGCACCCTTCGAGGGAGATTTACTAAATCTGTTGCACACATAATGTTGTGCAGCTGTGCATAGTAACCGATCAGCTTCTAACGTCAGCTTGTTCAATTAAGCTTTGACAATAAATCCTAGAAGCTGATTGGTTGCTGTGCACAGCTGCACCAGATTTTGTATGCTCCCATTTTAGTAAATCACCCCTTTGTGTAATTAGAAATGAGTGAATCAGACCTGGTTTGGTGAACACAATGGGAAGTTCATAAACCCCAAACTAAATGGAGAACCTTGTTTTTTCTGGTCATTTTCAAGGCTAATAGGCAAGCTTTTGTTGAAAAAAGGGCATGGCGAGCTGAACAATATTATAGGAGACACATACCAGTGCAAATTTTTTTTTTTTTTTTCAAATACTGTTCAGCAGGGAGAGGAACTTTTCATGCGTATGAGGCTTGAAGGACAACATTGAAAATACTCCAGTTCCTAAATAACATGCTTGGGGAGGCCTTAAAGCTACACAGGGTGACGTTACTGGCCAAATGTGGTCATGTCCATCTTTGGTCAATCACTTCACCCAGAAGACCCTGGTCCTTTGTTTATACTCAGCTGTCACCTGCTGGTCGAGCAGTCATTGGGAGAGGATTGTGCCCTTGGTGGCCTTGGCATCAGGAGTGGTGAGTATTTTTTTTTTTTTTATAGAGAGCTGGTTTACAGGAGTTTGACAAAAGAGTTGTTTTTACCCCACTTGTACTTTGAAACCAATGTGAACCAAGTAAATCAGTCCCCACTGTAGAAAAAACTGTTATCAACTTACTTTTTTTTTTGAAAGAACTAATCAAATAAACATTCAATTGCAGATGTTTACAAAATGTCTGATTTTTCAAAATGAACTTTTACAGTAAGGACACAGAGATCTAAACCAAGTGCCTACTGCCTACACCCCTTTCCTTATTTTAACTAAATAGAATTATTGGACTGTCTGGAGTCTAGACAGTCAAACTGTATTTAAGCCACCAATACAGCAAATTATTTAATTGTTCAATCATCACAGTGAAAAGAATGATAAAGATGTTTTAGGCGTTAAGGCACAGAGAAGGTTTTCTACCCTAATACAGAGAATGTATTATCCTTCTGATTTTACAACCACTTTGAAGTCTAATTGTCACAGGCAGCAGGGGACTGCTGACTTTATTTAGAGGTTTCGGGAACTTTTTGGGTAAAGGACCTGACAACAGAAGCATAGTGATAATCCAGGACAGAGCAGGAACTGAAACCTGAGCACAGTGCAGACACACAGGAGGGCAAGTATAGGGTCACAACAGAAAAAGGAGTATACTACTTTGCTTGCCAGTTCATGGAAAATTGCTTTCACTGGGATGCAGAAAGAGGAAGCATCTGGCCTTCATTAAAGCAGTTAAAGGCATGAATGAACTTGTGTGGTAGGACAATGTTGATTATGAAGCACGTAGGATTATTTGCACAAAATAAAAACTAAAAATATACAAAATGTTTTATTTTTTTCAATGTGTTGTGATATGGGGTAGTTAGCTCTTTTTGTAGATGTATTTATACAGTGAGTCCACAGCAGACAGGAACCTTTTTAAAGGCTTGGTAGCCCACTGTTATTTAAAAGAAAGCAAAAGTTCACAAATGAATGGCTTCCGACGCAGGGATCTTCTACAGCTTCAGCAGAATATAAACACTGGAAAATGCTGAGCTACCTGGCTCATAAGCTCACTCAGCTTCAACTGCAGTACCACACTGTACCTCTTACCAGTCTCTCAGACTGTGTTGTCCGGCTCTCTTGGATACTTGGCTCTCTAGCTTTTATTCACAGCACCCTGCTGCATGGCCCACCTCTGGCCTATGGACTGGGGTTCTCCTGACACCCCCGATAGGAGCCAACCTGACTCCTAGAACCGAGACCCTCTGTCTCTTGGCTTCCAGTTGGGCCCACTGACCTCTCGATGAGACCTTCTGGCTCTCCCACTGGTTCAAACTGAGCTATCCTCAGACATGAATATATAATGACACCACCCACCTGTGTACTCAACCAGGTTGCAGGTGTTTAGCAAAACCTGGACACGGAATTGAATATTCTGATCCAGAGCTGCAAAATCCAGAGAAAGCCAAATACAGAATTTTCTCTGCCCAGAAACACTAGTCTGGAATGTCTCATTTACCCTAAATGTGAATCCTGTGTCACATTTTCCCATGTTCTCACAATGACAGAGTCTTGTCCTGTCACAGTGTGTATACATTTCTGTTTTATCACATCTATTTTAATGTACTATAATTATACAAAGAGTATGCAAAATGGCAGTATAAAATGGCAAAAATGTAATTCTCTTCAGAAGCTTTCTGTTTCACATTCTTTGACATATTTGTACCTAAGAGATTACAAACCTTCTCATCTTGTCAATAGGGATGAGCCGAACACCCCCCTGTTCGGTTCGCACCAGAACATGCGAACAGGAAAAAAGTTCGCTCGAACACGCGAACACCGTTAAAGTCTATGGGACATGAACATGAATAATCAAAAGTGCTAATTTTAAAGGCTTATATGCAAGTTATTGTCATAAAAAGTGTTTGGGGACCTGGGTCCTGCCCCAGGGGACATGGATCAATGCAAAAAAAAGTTTTAAAAACGGCCGTTTTTTCAGGAGCAGTGATTTTAATAATGCTTAAAGTCAAACAATAAAAGTGTAATATCCCTTTAAATTTCGTACCTGGGGGGGTGTCTATAGTATGCCTGTAAAGGGGCGCATGTTTCCCGTGTTTAGAACAGCCTGACAGCAAAATGACATTTCGAAGGAAAAAAAGCCATTTAAAACTACCCGCGGCTATTGCATTGCCGACAATACACATAGAAGTTCATTGATAAAAACGGCATGGGAATTCCCCACAGGGAAACCCCGAACCAAAAAAAAAAAAAAAAAAATGAAGTGGGAGTCCCCCTAAATTCCATACCAGGCCCTTCAGGTCTGGTATGGATTTTAAGGGGAACCCCGCGCCAAAAAAAAAAAAAAAAAGGCGTGGGGTTCCCCCAAAAATCCATACCAGACCCTTATCCGAGCACGCAACCTGGCAGGCCGCAGGAAAAGAGGGGGGGGACGAGAGTGCGGCCCCCCCCGAACCGTACCAGGCCACATGCCCTCAACATTGGGAGGGTGCTTTGGGGTAGCCCCCCAAAACACCTTGTCCCCATGTTGATGAGGACAAGGGCCTCATCCCCACAACCGTGGCCGGTGGTTGTGGGGGTCTGCGGGCGGGGGCTTATCGGAATCTGGAAGCCCCCTTTAACAAGGGGACCCCCAGTTCCCGGCCCCCCCCCTGTGTGAAATGGTAAGGGGGTACTTACCCCTACCATTTCACTAAAAAAGTGTCAAAATAGTTAAAAATGACAAGAGACAGTTTTTGACAATTCCTTTATTTAAATGCTTAAATATTTTGGCCGGGGTTCCCCTTAATATCCATACCAGACCTGAAGGGCCTGGTATGGAATTTAGGGGGACCCCCCCAACGTCATTTTTTTTTTTTTTAATTTTGGGTTGGGGGTTTCCCTGTGGGGAATTCCCATGCCATTTTTATCAATGAACTTTTATGTGTATTGTCGGACCGGCAATTCATTAATAGCCGCGGGTAGTTTTAAATGAGTTTTTTCCTTCGAAATGTAATTTTGCTGTCAGACTGTTCTAAACACGGGAAACATGCGCCCCTTTACAGGCATACTATAGACACCCCCCAGGTACGAAATTTAAAGGGATATTACACTTTTATTGTTTGACTTTAAGCATTATTAAAATCACTGCTCCTGAAAAAACGTCCGTTTTTAAAACTTTTTTTTGCATTGATACATGTCCCCTGGGGCAGGACCCGGGTCCCCAAACACTTTTTATGACAATAACTTGCATATAAGCCTTTAAAATTAGCACTCTTGATTTCTCCCATAGACTTTTAAAGGGTGTTCCGCGGCATTCGAATTTGCCACGAACACCCCAAATTGTTCGGTGTTCGGCGAACTTGCGAACAGCCAATGTTCGAGTAGAACATGAGTTCGACTCGAACTCGAAGCTCATCCCTACTTGTCAAGTTAGACACTTTTTTGGCAAGACCTACACTACATTACATAAACCTTTTCTACTGATAATAGTCATCATTTTCATGATAAAATGGAGATTTTGGTTTTGGTGGAGAACCACCTGTGTGTTATTACTGTATCTACTAATAGTTGTAGCATGGCTTTCGTAAATTAGAACTTTACTTGAAATGACTTATAATTTAATTTCTCAAATTACTTTTGGCTACAGTTCCAGTTTGCTATAGAACTCTCATTAGACAATGAAACCTTTCACCTCTTTTTTTCCACCTCGTCTCCTACCTAAAATAAAAAACTCTTAATATGCTGGAATGATGAGAATCATGTAATACCTTGATATCTGTCCTTTTGATGGGCATGGAGTAGGAGCCCCTGTTGTTATTTGAATATACAAGCTTTTACTCCTTTCCTGTTATACTGGTGACCCTTTTACATGGTGATATTATGGCTATACCATTAGGGGTTTGGCCCATATTGAAGACTGTGCATGTGAGACCATTGGTTATTTGGCCATAGATGGTTAGCCTTAGCTGAGAGGCAGTGGTTCCAGTTCAGTTTATTAAGATGCACCTCCATGGGAAACATACATGCTGTGGATTCCAGTCAATTGTATCATTTGGTACCTTTCTACAAAGATCAAGTGTGGGTTTCAATTTATTGATTCTATCACATTTGCTCCTGAAACTCCTGAAGAAGGATTTCTGAAATGCGTCGAGTCTACATGTGAATTGTGTATGGAGTTTATACATGCCGTGAACCTCTAAGTGGAGAGTATTTTAACATGTCCAATCTGTCCACCATAATGTTGTAGTCCCAATAAAAATCGCTAATCATTACTAGTAAAAAATATAATAATAATGCCATAAATCTTTCCCCTATTTTGTAGATGCCATAACTTTTAACTACGCTTATTGCAATTTTCATTACCAAAAATATGTAGAAGAATACATATCGGCCTAAAATGAGGAAAAAATGTGCTTTTTAAAAAAAACAATGGGGATATTTATTATAGCGAAAAATACAAAATACTTTTTATTTCAAAATTGTCTCTAGTTTTTTGTTTATATCGCAAAAAAAAGGACATGTGCAAATACCACCAAAAGAAAGCTCTATTTGTTGGAAAAAAAGGACGTCAATTTTGTTTGGGTACAATGTCGCACGACCGCGCAATTGTCAGTTAAAGCGACGCAGTGCTATATCGCAAAAAATGGCCTGGTCATTGAGCAGCCAAATCTTCCGGGGGTGGAGTGGATAAAATGTCACAAAATCTGTCACATAAAAACATCACCGAAACCCCCACATTCGGACCATACACTCTGCCTAAAGATATTCAGTCTGAAAAACCTGAGTATAGTCTAATACTTCCAAAAGTAGCTGTGAACATATTGATAAAGCTTTAGACTCATAGGCCATAAGAGTTTTAGAAGAATTTCTTCATATAGCAGACTAATAACAGATACCACATGTCTTTCCAGAATTTGATATTGATGTACTCCAGGCAACCTGAAGCATAGTATCACTCTATTTCCACATGAAGGTATACAGCCAGAGGTAATGACAATACCGGAATATAAACGCTGTAACAGAATACAATTGTAAAGGCAGGTGTAGAAACGCAAATGCTTCTATGTCTTTACTTTCCCACACATGGGGCTTAAAGCTTCCCACCCAACTGCTCAGATAACTGCTAACGTCTCAATAGGATTTTTGCCCACTATAACAGTACACTGCACTGTCTATACTGTAGTCCTTAGTAGACAATTGCAATCACTGACATTGGCAAAACATCCCTGCTAATTGATCTTGCCCATGGTACTTGGTTATATTTATATTAGCTATTATTTCACATGCCTTTTTTGCCAATTCACACTAGTTTAATGCAACATATCAAATTATAGAAGCATGCAGCATTACAGACGCTTATTCCCATATCATTGCTTTAAAGCGGTAGTAAACTCAGCCGCTGCATTAAAAAATACAGATAAGGCCACTAATACATTACTTTATAAATACAACGCAGTATTAATCTTCCTTTATCTTGTTTTATGTAGTTAATTTTCAATTGGATATTTCCCTGCTGAAGCCTGCGCCATCTTAGTTGTTCTCTTCGGCTTCCATTACATAGTATATTTCCACTCCTTCTCCTGTATTCTTGCCCATAATCTCATGCATGCGCATTAGAAATTGGCCAAGCCTCAGTTTCATTCATTAATACTATGGGAACCATGGAACCGAGGGCAGATGTTAAAACCCCATATGATGTGTCAAGTCACATGGGGTGTTTTAGGGACTCAACAATGGGTCAGCAATGTCACGATACTGCAAAGCAATGCTTCAAGTGCTGATGATGGAGGCATGGCGATATCATATGTGGATTGACAGGCTGTGCATGTGGCAGTGACTGCACTACACTAAAGGTCAGGCTCTTTCTCCTGAAGGGTGCATTTCTGGATCTTTTCTTGCACACAAACATGTTTCTTTTCCTTGTTACACCTACCTTAGCTTGAATGCCTTAAAGCAAAAATAAATGTTAAAAAATGCTAGAAAGGAAAGTTTTTTGACAGAACTGACTTATAATTGCAGCCAACAGTGTTCTAGCATTCAAATCACAGTGCTCCAATTCATCTGTTCACCTGTCCTACCTAAATCCAATGCCCCAATAAACCTGATCACTGGTTCCCAATACACATGATTACAGTGCCCCTACAGCCAATTCCAGATTACAGCCAGCACCAGATCACAGCCAGCACCTGATCACAGCCAGCACCAGACCACAGCCATTATCTGATCACAGCCAGCGCCTGATCTCAGCCAGTGCTTGATGACTGTCAGCGCCAGATTAAAGTCAGTGCCAGTGTTTCTAGTTAGCTGATTATAGTCAGGGCCAGTGTTTACCTTTTCATCTTGGTTTGCTGCTTTTCAAATGTGGTCATTATACAGATGTTTCTACTGTTTTGGGAGTTCAGAGCCTCCAAAAATTGTAATAGGCAGCCATAAAATCAATAAGAAGATACAAAAACACTGCGCTCTAAAGTAAAAACAAAAATGTAAAAGAAACAGCCACCGCATACATTGTGACTAACAATGAAATACAGGTGAAAAGGAAAAAATGCAGCGCTCAAAAAAAGGTAAAGTAACAATATAATCAACAATTAAGTATTGCACCTAGTGGTGAAACATAAGTTCAAAATCCAAACAACTAATAAGCAAAAAAGTGTAATGAGTCCACACTGTAAAAGAAATCAATCCAAAATAAAGTGTTAGAAAGGTCCTACACAGACTGGTGTAGATGATATAAATCCGTGGGTGAAACAACCAAATCAGTGATGTATAATGTGGAACTGTGACTGTAGAACAACATCAAGGGTATGAATCATCAATGAGTAAAGAAGGGTGGGTACTCTTACCGGATGGAGTGGACTCCCGTGTCTTATGACATGGAGTCAATAAAACATTGAACCCCACCAAGGCAATGAAGAGATCTCCGGAAGGCTGGAACTTCTGCAGTACCCCTCGATTCCACTGAATCGGTGATGAAATATCCAGAGAACTGGAGCCGACCCAGTGTGCATCGACAAATGGGCATCAAGCAATCATCCGGAAGGATCGTCAAACCAAGCTTATCCGGGGCCTCGTAGTGAAAATGGCCAGTAGAATGCGGTCTTTCTCGTCAGGATGTTATGTAAAGAGAAATCAAAACTTCCGCATAGTGCAGATAAAACAGGGATTTTTATTTCTGCAAACAATGACCACATAAGCATCCAGCATGCATGAGCAGAGAACATCACCATGTCCCAACGTGTCCCAGACATGTTGGGACATATATTATTATTATTATTATATATATTATTAGGTTGCTCAGAGAATTTGGAGATACAGGTAACTGCCTCTTACTAGATACAAGTACGCATCCTCTCACTTTTTTTTTTAACAAATTCACTTTATTATGTATAAAGTTAAGAAGAAAAACATCAACAAATCAAATCATAATTGGTACAAAATAGGTTACATGCAAGATAATACCACACAGATACTGTGTCCACTCTATACAAAAGCATAAACCAGTCAGCAATTATGCAGGTAATTCTAAGAAGTAGTCCAGAATGTAAGGCAGTTCAACTTCCACATTACATAACCAGTACCCCGGATACGTCACCAATAATTAGTCGCTGCAACAAGGTAATGAAGAGGTAGTAATGGAAGGGCTGAGCACGGATAAACGAATCCAGCACGGACAAACCAAACTTACGAAATAAGCCCTATCTGAGATTAAATGGAAAGGTTCCACCTTCAGATAGCAGGCTTCCAATATGCAGTAGACCACATCAGGTAGTAAGGTAATTCACTGTAGTATGTATAAGAAACAAACAGCCGCACATAATGTAAAACTGTATGATAAGTTTTAATGTAAAAAATTATGTTATTATTATTATTAAGATGTGCACTTACAAGAATTCCAATAAAATCACGCTATGTAATCCTTCAGTAGTATAGGAAGATCAAAATGACTCCACGAGCATCACCCAACACCTTTTGTCTTATTGGACATCATCTGGGGTGTGAGGCTCATGCTCATGATCATGATCGGTATAAATAAACCAACCTTCCATTAGGAAATTGCATCCAAATTGGCAAAAGGGGACACCTGGGTGTGCGAGTCCGAGGGTTTTCCAATATGGTGTCGGCATGCATTCCACGCTTTGCTATCAATCTCTAATTTTATAAGAATTAAAAATGGAACATCCTGCACTTCAAGATAAATTAGGGACCACCAGTGCCAGATTTTCTCAATTTTTTTAGGACTTCTCCTATGTATATATGCCAATTCCTCTTGTCTTAAATTAAGATTAAACGCTTTAATCCCTTGATCTAACGTTAGCGGATATTTTGATATTCATTTTTGTAATATAAGTTTATGGGCCATATACATAGTTCTCAACCACAACGCATGCATTTCAACTGGGAGGGTATCTTCCGGTATAATCCCTAGCAATGCTATTTTTTATGTAGAGCTTAAGGAATTTAAAGTATCAAATACACCCTCCCAGTAGCGATGCAGTTTGGTATGTTTTTGTGGATCTTAGGAAGGAAATATATCGTAGGAATACGGCGGGGTAGTGGAACCAGATAGGCATTCTCCCTTTTGTCTAAAATGAAGTCACAAAAACCCTGTTTAATTATTCCATCCAATTCTCTTTTAAATCTATGTGTTGGATTATGATGTAATTCACTGTAAGTGTCATGATCACTCAATATTTTAAACATTTTGCTTTCAAAGTCGCATTTGTCTAAAACGACAATGCCGCCACCTTTGTCGGCTGGGCAAACGACCAGATCCTTTCTTTCACAGAGTTGCTTTAACCCAATCTTAACAGATGGATTATTCTGTGATCTTTTTATTGTCAACATATCGAGATCCTTAAGGACAAGATCTTTAAATACCTTGATAGACGAGAGACTGGTCCAGGGGGGGGTTTAACAAGGAGGAATTGGACAACCCCTAGTGAATAGGCCCAAACGGGTCCAATCTATTAAGATTGGCCACTGGATCGTAAGTAAATACCTTAGGATATTCAACTTGCAAATGTATTTGTGAATGTCAATAAATGTGTGAAACTTATTGAGTTTTCTTCAGAGGAACATATTTTAGACCTTTATCTAAGGTAATGGTTTCTTCTTTAGTAAGTTGTGTTTTCCTAAAATTAAAGATACCTGATCTGACTAAGTTCTCCTTCTTTTTCCTTTTGAAAGCACCTTGTCCCCATGTTGATGGGGACAAGGGTCTCATCCCTACAACCCCTGTCCAGTGGTTGTGGGGGTCTGTGGGCGGGGGGCTTATTGGAATCTGAAAGCCCCCTTTAACAAGGGGACCCCCAGATCCCACCCCACCATGTGAATGGGTACCGGGTACATTGTACCCCTACCCATTCACCAAAAAAAGTGTCAAAATGGTAAAAATGACAGTAGACAATTTGGGACAAGTCCTTTATTAAAAAAAAACCTGTCCATTCATCTTCAATCACAGCATCCGACGTCCCAATAAAAAAAAAAACTCTGCCTCCCTCAGCTTTATAACAGCTGTCATCGCGAAGAGGCTTCAGTCAGCGGGAGCCTACCATGGAGGCAGAGTTTTTTCCTCTTTTTTTATCAGGTCGTCGGACGCTGTGATCGAAGATGAATGGACATCGCGGGACAGTTTTTTTTTTTAATAAAGGACTTGTCCCAAATTGTCTACTGTCATTTTTACCATTTTGACACCCTTTTTGGTGAATGGATAAGGGTACAATGTACCCGGTACCCATTCACATGGTGGGGTGGGATCTGGGGGTCCCCTTGTTAAAGGGGGCTTTCAGATTCCAATAAGCCCCCCGCCCACAGACCCCCACAACCTCTGGACAGGGGTTGTGGGGATGAGGCCCTTGTCCACATCAACATAGGGACAAGGTGCTTTTTAGGGGGACCCCAAAGCATCCTCCCCATGTTGAGGGCATGTGGCCTGGTACGGTTCAGGAGGGGTACTCTCTCACTCCCCCTTTCCCTGCAGCCATACCAGGTTATGTGCTCAGATCAGGGTTTTGGTATGGATTTTTTTTTTCAATTTTGGCTCTGGGTTTCCCTTAAAATCCATACCAGACCTGAAGGGCCTGGTATGGATTTTGGGGGGACCCCTATGCCATTTCTTTTGGCACAAGGTTCCCCTTAATATTCATACCAGACCTGAAGGGCCTGGAATGGATTTTGGGGGGACCCCCACGCAATTTTTTTTTTTTTAATTTGGGTGTGGGGTTTGCCTTAATTTTCATACCAGAACCAACCAAAAGGCCTGGTAATGGACTGAGGGGGGGGGGCATGCCATTTTTTTTCAATGATTTTTATCTATATTGCAGGGACCCGACAATACATTACAGCCGCGAGTAGTTTTAAACTACCGTATATACGCGAGTATAAGTCGATCCCAGTATAAGTCGAGGCCCTAATTTACCATATGTCCTGTGCATATGTGCATATGTGCATGTGTGCATGTGTCACGTATATGTGCATGTGTCATGTGTCCTGTGTATATGTGCATGTGTCATGTGTCCTGTGTATATGTGTCATGTGTCCTGTCTATATGTGTCATGTGTCCTGTGTCCTGTGTATATGTGCATGTGTCATGTACCTTTGTCCTGTGTATATGTGCATGTGTCATGTGTATATGTACCTGTGTCATGTACCTGTGTATATGTGCATGTGTCATGTACCTGTGTACATGTGCATGTGTATATGTACCTGTGTGCATGTGTCTGTGTGCATCCTACCTGTGTCCTTTGCATCCTCCGTGTGCCGCTCCGAACCGATCAGCGTGTGCGGCGGCCATTCACTGTTCAAAATCTGCGCCTCCTCCTCGTCCATGATAGGCAGAAAACTCCATTTCCCAGCAGTCAGCGGTCAGCCTATCATGGACATTCTCTCATCCTCATAGCACAGACAAGGATGAGAGAATGTCCGCGATAGGCTATACACTGACTGCCTATCACAGACGAGGAGGCGTGGCTTTTGAACAGTGAGAGCCGAGAGCCGCCGCCGAGTGCTATGTAGCACACGCTGGCCGCCGTCTGCCTGCATGACATGCTGATCATGCAGACAGACGGCGGTGACTCGTGTATAAGTTGAGGGGGGAACTTTCAGCCCCAAAAAAGGGGCTGAAAAATTTGACTTATACACGAATATATACGGTACATTGTTTTCCTTTAGAAATGTCATTTTGCTATGGTATTGTTCTAAATACGGGAAAAATGCGCTACCTTACAGTCATACTAAGGACAACCCCCAGACATGATATTTAAAGGAATATTTAACTTTTATTGTTTCACTTTAAGCATTATTAAAATCGTTGCTCCGGAAAAAAACTGCTGTTTTTAAAACTTTTTTTTTGCATTGATACATGTCCCTGGGGCAGGAGCCGGGTCCCTGAACACTTTTTATGGCAATAACTTGCAAATAAGCCTTAAAAAAGATCACTTTTGGTTTTTCATGTTAGTGTCCCATAGACTTTAACAGTGTTTGGCGGCTTTCGAATTTGCCGCAAACGCTGCATAGTGGTCGCTGTTCGGCGAATAGGCGTTCGACTCAAACAACAGGCTCATCCCTATCAGTCAACTGTGTGTACTCTCTTTAAATCATAATGACACCAGAAACTAGCCAAATGACCCTGATCAAAAGTTTACATACCTCAGTTCTTAATACCGTGTATCGACCCCTTTAACATCAATGACAGCTTGAAGTCTTTTGTGGTATTTGTGGATGAGGCTCTTTATCTTCTCAGATGGTAAAGCTGCCCATCACTCTTGGCAAAAAGCCTCCAGTTTCTGTAAATTCTTGCGCTGTCTTGCACGATCTGCACATTTGAGATCTCCCTAGAGTGGCTCAATGATATTAAGGTCAGGAGATTGAGATGGTCACTCCAGAACCTTCACTTTATTCTGCTGTAGCCAAGGACAGGTCGACTTGGCCTTGACATTCATGTTCGAATATCCAAGTACTTCCCATGCGCAGCTTCCCGGCTGATGAATGCAAATGTTCCTCCAGTATTTTTTGATAACATACTGCATTAATTTTGCCATCGATTTTGACCAAATATCCTGTGCCTTTGTTGCTTGCACATCCCCAAAACATCAGCTATCTACCTCCGTGTTTCACAGTAGGAATGGTGTATTTCATCATAGGCCTTGTTGACTTCTCCCCAAATTTAGGGTTTATGGTTGTGGCCAAAAAGCTCAATTTTGGTTTCATCACTCCAAATGACTTTGTGCCAGAAGGTTTGAGGCTTGTCTCTGTGCTGTTTGGCGTATTGTAAGAGGGATGATTTGTGGAATTTGGGTAGTAATGGCTTTCTTCTGGCGACTTGACCATGCAGCCCATCTTTCTTCAAGTGCCTCCTTATTGTGCATCTTGAAACAGCCACACCACATGTTTTCAGAGAGTCCTGTATTTCACCTGAAGTTATTTGTTTGTTTTTCTTTGCATCCCGAACAATTTTCCTGGCAGTTGTGGCTGACATTTTAGATAGTCTACCTGACCATGGTTTGGTTTCAACAGAACCCCTCATTTTCCACTTCTTGATTAGAGTTTGAACACTGCTGATTGGCATTCTCAATTCCTTGGATATCTTTTTATATACCTTTCCTGTTTTATACAGTTTAACTACCTTTTCCCGCAGATCCTTTGACAATTCATTTGTTTTCCCCATGACTCAGAATCCAGAAACGTCAGTGCAGCACTGGATGAAAGATGCAAGGGTCTGTCCGGAGTCCAGAAACTCATTGACCTTTTATACACTCACACACACACTAGTTACAATAAAACCTATCACAGGTGAGGATGGTTACCTTTAATAGCTATTCAAACCCCTTTGTGTCAACTTGTGTGCATGTTATCAGGCCAAAATCACCAGGGTATGTCAATTTTTGATCAGGGTCATTTGGGAAATTTCTGTTGTCATTATGATTTAAAAAGAGTAAACACAGTTGATTGATAATAAATGGCTTCAGCCAAACTCTAACTATGAGTAAAAGAAATGTTTTTGTGTTATCATTTATATTCTCTGAAAAATGGCCAAGAAATCATAAATTCTGCCAGGGTATGTAAACTTATGAGCACAACTGTATATATGAAAAAAATATTAATCTCATCATAATACAGTGGCGGCTGGTGAAGTTTTAGGATGGGGGCGCCAGACCCCGCCCTTCCCATTTGACCTCTCTCACTTCCCATAAGCCCCACCCCTTCTAAAATCTACCTACTCCGCCCACTGAATTCCACTTGCTTCCACCCATAGTGTTAGGAGTATACAGCTCAGCATCACAAGACAGCGTATACAGCCCCAGCATCACAGGACAGAGTAAACAGCCCCAGCATCACAGGACAGAGGATACAGACCCAGCATCACAGGACAGAGTATGTAGCTCAGCCTCACAGATTAGGGTATATATCTCAGCCTCACAAATCAGGGTATACAGCTCAGGGTATACAGCTCAGCATCACAGATCACAGTATACAGCTCAGGGTATACAGCTTAGCATCACAGATCAGGGTATATAGATCAGGGTATACAGCTCAGGATATACAGCTCAGCATCACAGATCAGGGTATACAGCTCAGGGTATACAGCTCAGCATCACAGCTCAGGGTATACAGCTCAGGGTATACAGCTCAGCTTTACAGATCAGGTTATAAAGCTCAGCCTCACAGATCAGGGTATACAGCTCAGCCCTGCAGATCAGGGTATACAGCTCAGCATCACAGATCAGGGTATACAGCTCAGGGTATACAGCTAAGCCTCACAGATCAGGGTATACAGCTCAGCCTCAGAGATCAGGGTATACAGCTCAGGGTACACAGCTCAGGGTATACAGCTCAGCATCACAGATCAGGGTATACAGCTCAGGGTATACAGCTAAGCATTACAGATCAGGATATACAGCTCAGGGTATACAGCTCGGCGTCACAGATCGGAGTATACAGCTCAGGGTATACAGCTTAGCATCACAGATCAGGGTAACAGCTCAGGGTATACAGCTCAGCATCACAGATCAAGGTATACAGCTCAGCATCACAGCTCAGGGTATACAGCTCAGCATCACAGCTCAGGGTATACAGCTCAGGGTATGCAGCTCAACCTCACAGATCAGGGTATACAGCTCAGCTTTACAGATCAGTGTATACAGCTCAGGGTATACAGCTCAGCATTACAGATCAGAATATACAGCTCAGGGTATACAGCTCAGCATCACAGATCATGGTATACAGATCAGGGTATACTGCTCAGGGTATACAGCTCAGCATCACAGATCAGAGTATACAGTGCAGGGTATACAGCTTAGCATCACATATCAGGGCATACAGCTCAGGGTATACAGCTCAGCATCACAGATCAGGGTATACAGCTCAGGATATACAGCTCAGCATCACGGCTCAGGATATACAGCTCAACATCACAACTCAGGGTATACAGCTCAGGGTATATAGCTCAGCCTCACAGATCAGGGTATACAGCTCAGCCTCACAGATCAGGCTATAAAGCTCAGAGTATACAGCTCAAGGTATACAGCTCAGCATCACAGATCAGGGTATACAGCTCAGGGTATACAGCTCAGCATTACAGATCAGGATATACAGCTCAGCCTCACAGATCAGGGTATACAGCTCAGCCCTGCAGATTAGGGTATACAGCTCAGCATCACAGATCAGGGTATACAGCTCAGGGTATACAGCTAAGCCTCACAGATCAGGGTATACAGCTCAGCCTCACAGATCAGGGTATACAGCTCAGGGTACACAGCTCAGGGTATACAGCTCAGCATCACAGATCAGGGTATACAGCTCAGGGTATACAGCTAAGCATTACAGATCAGGATATACAGCTCAGGGTATACAGCTCAGCGTCACAGATCGGAGTATACAGCTCAGGGTATACAGCTTAGCATCACAGATCAGGGTAACAGCTCAGGGTATACAGCTCAGCATCACAGATCAAGGTATACAGCTCAGCATCACAGCTCAGGGAATACAGCTCAGCATCACAGATCAAGATATACAGCTCAGCATCACAGCTCAGGGTATACAGCTCAGGGTATGCAGCTCAACCTCACAGATCAGGGTATACAGCTCAGCTTTACAGATCAGTGTATACAGCTCAGGGTATACAGCTCAGCATTACAGATCAGAATATACAGCTCAGGGTATACAGCTCAGCATCACAGATCATGGTATACAGATCAGGGTATACTGCTCAGGGTATACAGCTCAGCATCACAGATCAGAGTATACAGTGCAGGGTATACAGCTTAGCATCACATATCAGGGCATAAAGCTCAGGGTATACAGCTCAGCATCACAGATCAGGGTATACAGCTCAGGATATACAGCTCAGCATCATGGCTCAGGATATACAGCTCAACATCACAACTCAGGGTATACAGCTCAGGGTATACAGCTCAGCCTCACAGATCAGGGTATACAGCTCAGCCTCACAGATCAGGCTATAAAGCTCAGAGTATACAGCTCAAGGTATACAGCTCAGCATCACAGATCAGGGTATACAGCTCAGGGTATACAGCTCAGCATTACAGATCAGGATATACAGCTCAGGGTATACAATTCAGCATCACAGATCAGGGTATACAGATCACGGTATACTGCTCAGGGTATACAGCTCAGCATCACAGATCAGGGTATACATCTCACAGTATACAGCTCAGCATCACAGATCAGGGTATACTGCTCAGGGTATATAGCTCAGCATCACAGATCAGGGTATACAGCTCAGGGTATACAGCTCAGCATCACAGATCAGGGTATACAGCTCAGGGTATACAGCTTAGCATCACAGATTAGGGTATACAGCTCAGGGTATTTAGCTCAGCTTTACAGATGCATATTTTTATCATTTGTGTTTTGCAGTTTTACAAAAAAATAATTCTTAGTAAGTGTAAACTAGGAAAGATTTTTGAGGGGATTTTTGGGGGTGCCAGGTAAGGATATTACTTTCAATACTCCAATTTGTAAAAAATAACAAAAAGTTTATTACATGAAAGACAAGTGTTAAAAGAGTTGGCTATAACACCAACTATGCAGATGAAAGAGAACATCTAAAGGTCAAGTCAGATGGAAAAATTGGTCACTCTACAGTGATATTGGAGTGACTTATCCCAACATGCCCGTTAGGGCTTCATCAGGGGATGTTTTTGAGAAATAGATGTAGTACTGCATAAAACAAAATACAGTTAGAAACATTTCAATACATTTAATACAGAAAAAAACATATACAATATTCTATATTGGCCCGATGCCCATCAGCCCTCCAAAGAGAGATCTTTTTACTTGCGAATTGATGTTGAGCCAAGTAGATGGCAGACACTAGGTAGCATACAAATTAGCTGGCCAAAAAAAGGAGCACAAATGGGGTTATATAACCGGAGTTTATCCAAAAGGTGAAAAAACGTGAGTGATGACCAAAATAAGTAGGATCATAACATTTAAAGGAAGGCTCAGACTGGGGATTAGTGTGGAGAAGAAAAGGGGATGGGGAAGCAAAGGAATGGGGGAGAGAGGTTGGTTTTGGGGGGGAGGGGAAAGAAGAGGGGGAAGGGAAGGAGAGGGGAGGGGGGACCTGGAATAGGGGGAATAAAGGGGGGAAAGGGAGAAAGGCTAGGGAGAGGGCAGGAATAGGGGGAGGGAAAAGGGCGCGAGAGAAAGGGGGGAGAGAAGAAGGGGAGGAAGGTTGGAGGGTGTGTGAAGGTGGTTAATGAGGTGGGGAGGGTTTGCTTAGATGAGAAGTAGCTAAAGAAAGAAATATACTGAAGGTGGGGGGTTGTGAGATATGGGAAGGGTAAAACGTGATAGCATAAGGCTTAACAATAACGTATACCTACATATAACCAGACTAGGGTTATAAAAAAGCCAAGGGTGCCTAAATTGTAGACTGGTATCTGTTTAGGGTAGCATATATATATATATATATATATATATATATATATATATATATATATATATAAATAATCTAAGCTTAAATGCAACATGAACATTTTTAAATAAAATGGATGCATGCTGTATGGATCAGTCTTTAAAATTCAATGTAGAAGAACTACTAAAAATTCCAATTAATTGGTATAGAGGTAGGTCTTCCTATATATAAAAGGAGACCGGATCCCTGTTTGCGAATCATCTGTCCCCCGTAAAGAAAAGTGGGGATAAAGTTTAAAAAAATAGATGGCAACAGGTAAAGAATATATATAGTAGGGCTAAGAACAGATACATTCTAAATTAGGCAAGATTGATTAAATGCAGCAGCACACAGAGAAAGAGAGAGGAAAAGGGGAAGACGTTTTGCTATGTAGTTACCTCGTATATGGAGATGTTACAGTAAGGCAGCCCTTGTGGTGTCTGACAGGGTGTAGCAGTGGGGGACTGTATTTATGTGTGCCTATGCCATGCACGTGATATCCAGCAACAACACGTGATGCGGAAACACACACGTTGCGGCACAGAGCACTGGACATCATAAGAATCAGAGGCTAGCAATGATACTACAATACCCATAGAGCCTCGCGGCCTGAGGGTGGAGAGAGAGAGAGGTGGCGCACGTCTCGCTCCCTTCCACCCATAGGGCGACGAGTGGCAGTGCATATGTGAAAACAGAATTTTGTCAGTTTCAAAAAACCCGGCTTGAAACCTCAGTGGGCAAGAAGAAGGGCAGCGATTGTATGGACACTTGAATCTAGTTAGGAGGTGGAGGATGGAAGTGAAATATATAAGCACAACATACATATGTATATATATACACATATATGTATATGTATATATATATATATATATATATATATATATATATATATATATATATATATATGCATGAAGAGGCCGCAGGTTACCAATAATGGAAGGTGATGGGGCAGCGGCACAGCGGGCAACAAGCATTAACATATGGAACATCATTCAGATAAAAAAACAACAACAAATAATAGCAAATTTATACAGAAAAATGTTATAAAGACATTATTCGTTGAATCCAATCACAAAATTTGAAGTGAATAGTGCATGAATAGTACAGTAAGGTATGCACCATAAAATAAACATAGGATTGAGAAGTAGCAAATGTTTTACATAAAAAACCTATCAGATTAAGGATTAGGAAAGTGGACAAAAAAGGGGATGGGGGTAGGGTTGAGGGGGAGGTTTATGGGAAAAAGGAGCGGGAAGGGGGGAAAGGGAGAAGGGGGGAAGGAAAAAGGGCAGATGGGGTTAAGGGTGGGTAATCAGCCCATTGAGAGTGGAGATAAGTGGTTTGATTACAGGAAAGGCTTAAAACTAACAGTCTCATTTAGACCAGGGTATATCATAGCCTTGAGGCTATGTATCCATCTGGTCTCGAGCTGTAGCAAAGCACAATCCACACTACCGCCTCTGGTGTTTAAAGGTAGATGGTCAAGGGCAGAAAATTAGATCATTTGGGGGTCAAAGTCGTGGTAGAGGCCCACATGTATGCTTACAGCTGTTTTCATTTTTCTTTTGGCAATGGGAACCACATGGTCACGTATTCTTTTTAAAAATTCACTTTTGGTTTTACTGATGTAGTAACAACAACATCGGCATTGCATGATATAAACCACACCGGGGGTTTGACAGGTCACCTTTTGTCTAATGGAATGTGTTCATCCATTGAGAAGAGATATTTCACTGCTGTTGCTAATGAAGTGACAAACATTGCATCCGCCACATGCAAAAGTCCCTGTTTTCTTGGGAATTGGGGTGGGCATTGTGTTATGATGACTATGCACTATGCGATCTTTTATAGATTTGGCTCTCTTATAGGTAATTTCTGGGTATGGTTTAATGTATTTGTTGATCATGGGGTCTGCAGAAAGTAATGGCCAGAATCTTTTTAGGATTCCAGGAATTTGTTGGTGTTGTTTACAATATGGGGTGGTAATCCTAATACATTCTTTAACATCTCTATTTTTGGTTGAGTAGATCAGAGAACTTCTCTCATGTTTTTGAGTTTGGTTGAAAGCCTTTTTCAAGCAACTACAGCTGTAGCCTCTATTGCATAGTCTAGAGTATAGGTCGTGTGCTGTTCTATGAAAGTCCTCGTCGTTAAAGTAATTTCTCCATGTATGAAGGTACTGGCTATATGGTATGCTCTTTTTTAGTGGGACTGGGTGAGAACTTGTCGCATGCAGTATGGTGTTTCCTGCTGACGGCTTTTGAAACAGGAAGGAGCCCAAAGAGCCATCGCTTTTAAGAAATATCTCAAGATCTAGAAAGTTGACTTTGACAAGGTCACACGTCATAGTAAATTTAAGGTTGTACTGATTGTTTCCAATGGTGGTCATGAACAGATCTAGTTTGTCCCTTTTGCCAGTCCAAAACATCAATATATCGTCAATGTATTGATGCCAGGTGGCGATGTGCCCAAGCAGGGTTGGCACATCATCCCTGGCAAAGAGTTCCTTCTCCCACCCCCCAGGTACAGGTTGACATATGATGGGGCACAGCGTGTCCCCATCGCAACCCCCTGTACCTAGAGGTAGTGGGAGGCTCCAAAAACAAACACATTACCTGTGAGAATGAATCTCAACAGGTCAACTATAAATTTATTGTAGTTGTTGGCTAATTTGCCCCTTTCTCTCAAATAACTTTCAATTACCGATAGACCTTTTTCATGAGGAATAGTGTTATACAGACTCTCGTTATCAATCATCACCAACCATGTATAAGGGTAACACCTTCAAGATTTTTAAGCAGATCCATAGTGTCTTTAACATATGAGGTGAGTGGCAACACATGAGGATTAAGATATTGATCTATAATGCTACTAGCATTTTCAGTTAGGCATTCACACCCAGAAACAATGGGTCTACCCGGTGGTGATGTTAACGATTTGTGGGTTTTAGGGAGGGCTTAGAAAGTTGGAATTTTCAGATTTTTGGTGTAGAGGAAGTTCATAGTATTTGCCTTGATGGTGTTTAGGATGATATTGTAATATTCTTTATTGTAGTGATCTATCACAGTTTTGGTAATGGATCTGTACCAATCTTTGATTTGAAATATCTCTAAACACATAGTTTCATAGAATTCAATATCCATTATTACCAAATTACCACCTTTATCGGCTGGTTTTATTATTATTGATGAATTGCTTTGTAGGAAAATTGATGCCTGTGTTGTGTTTATTTGAAAGGTTGTTGGATTTAGTCTTATATCAGATTGCCTTTTCAATTTCCTGAGTGGTCTGTTGTATGAAAGCCCAAATGTTGGGGTTGTTGTTTAGTAATGGAAAATTGCGCGACTTAAGTTTGAAGGAGGGGGGAGGGGGGAAGGTCACCCCCCCCCAGGGCATTCATAGATGAATTTTCAGGAGGGATGTCTGGTTTGGTGTGACCCTCCTCCCATAGCTCCATAAGGTATTCAATTGCACGGAGCTCCTGTAAAGTATAGGTACCAACATCTGGACCTCTAGGGCCCATAGATTCGGACAATTGTATTGGTTTGTCATAGAGGGTTTTAAACATAAATTTACCTGCAAACAGATGGATATCTTTTATTATTGTAAATTTGTCTGCATTTGAATCCGGGCAGAAGGTCATGCCTAGTTTAAGAACCTGGTCCTCCGCATTGGACAACTGGTATAAGGACAGATTTATTATTTCGAGTTGGCTTGGTCTCCCGATTGTTGGGGTAGTGTGCCCGAAAGTGGGCTCAGGCCCAGCTCTTGCGCCTTCCCTAAAAAAATGGGTGCGAGTTTGGGATCTATTTGTGGAGGACTGGTAGAGGAGAACATGGTGTTAAGACTGCCTACCTTGTTAGAGATGCATGGTGACGCATGTGCGGACGAAGAAGCATTTAAATCCGTGGTTAAAACCGGTGCGAAAGTGCCGGACATGATATTGGACAGTGAATGCTGTAACATAAGTGGTTGTGATGATAAGTTTCTTGGGCGACCCGAGGGTCTACGATTCTGTGTCATTCCAAAAATGCGTTTGAAGGTCTCGACTGATTAAGCATCCGAATTTCCTTTTCTTTTTTTAGGTAGTCTGTCTTCAGACAGGTCATGGTACGATGTAGATTGACTGGAGGAAATTGAAGATGTAGAAGAAATGTTAGGGATAATATTATCATCATCAGGGGTTGCATAATTTGTTTCCCTAGGGAAACGTCTAGGTTGCGTAGTTGAATTCCACTTGTATGCATAGCCTCCCTCATGTGCTAATTGGTCCAGTAAGAATTTAGTTTCTTTGCCTTTTATGATGTTGGCAGTATACTTTTCTATCATTTCTTTTGCCTCCTTTTCTTTTTGAACAAAAACAGGGGATGAGGCTATCGAAGTATGTTCAACAACCCATTTCTGTATTTGTTCATCAAGTAGGGAGATCTCATGCTCATACTGGGTGCAAAGAATTGAGATAATTTGGGAAGAGCATGTCTGCAAGTTAGATTCCCACAGAAGCTTTAGACTATCATCAACTTTTTTTAAGTTGGGGAAGATTTGGATACGTAGTCCCCAGGGTATGTTATTATGTTCCAAATATTTTTCGAAATATTTTTTGTGCCAAAAGACACACACTTTTTTCTCCACCAGGCCTAGTAAATGACCTATCAAAACCTTCTTCCCTAATGCGAGAGGTTTGGTGGGATAGTTCGATTTGGTTCATCAAACCTTCCCACGCCTGACCACAAAAGTCTGCCATGAGATATGGAGAAAGATATGAAAACACAAAACAGTGGATTCTATAGCTCATCTAAAGAAAGGTCCTACTTAAAAAAGGGGTCTCAGGGAAGCAGATAATTGCCTACGTCACTGAACAAAATGACCAATAGAAAAGTTACTTGAAAACCTTTCCCTATGAGTGGGACTGGAGCCACCGGGTGGTGATCCTCTGAATACAAAAGCATAAATATTCAAAAAGACGGGGAGAGAAGTCCCCAAAGGTATTCTTTAAAAAGGATACAAAAGTAATAAGGACTAATAAACTTTATTAATAATCCATCTCTATCAAGACAAAAATAGAAAAACCTCAAATGGTTGAGAAAAATTATGATATAATTAACAAATACCCTCCTCCAAAAACATTTAATAAAATTAAGACAAGAAAGTCTTAATGGAACACCTGTGTCCACAACAGAATCAGCCATACACTACAGTCATCCATCCCATACACATGAATCAACCCTGTTACAAAATATTCACTATAAATTGGCCTACTCGGTCTGTGAAGACAATGGTCACATTTAACCATATTGAAATCGTCAAAACGTGGCTCTATATGGGAAGTTCATGGGTTCCGTTCAGAAAAACAGGAAGGGATTTTGAAAAAATAAGTCAACTAGGTAACACTCAGGCATATTAAAAAGAGATGCAGTAGTAAAATCCAGATGATTTGGTTGCTCAGCAGGGGAACATCAGATCGATGGTTCGTCCTATGTGTGAGTGTGGGACGCAGTTTAGATTAATCAGGGATTACATCGGTCAAGGAAAACAATAACGGTATAAAGCAAAGGGTTCACCCGATACAGATCACCGTTATGATGTCTTGTTCCATGTACTTACATTCCCTACAGGTATGAAATTCATACAGGCGATCCACTCACTCTGCGATAAAGTCCATGAAGCATCGGGATAAACTTGTCAGTGGGAATTAGGTTTTGTCCTGTGGATGGGTGGGGGCAAAGCTGTATAAATCAGGAATATTTACACCAAAATCATTTTAAATATTGCAAAAGACATAAGGGGGTCTAGGTATTCCAATCCTAGATTACATATGCCATTTATATTAGATCAAAAATATAAGAATTAAGAGAATTATCAGAGAAAATTAAAAAAGACAGTGCTTGTCAATTTCAAAATATAAAACCATATGTGTAAGAAGAGAGATTCCCTTATCCGTTGGGATAAGAAAAGACAGGAAGAAGAAGAAGAGAGAAAGAGGGAAGAAAGAGAGAGAAGGAAGGGTCTTCCATGGTGGTAGTGTGACCCACACCCAAAAAATGCATATCGTTAATAAAAAAAAAAATGAAGGAATTATTGTGGCAACAACAATGAATAATCAAAGTCATGGGGCAAAAAATGTTTAACCCAAGGTTTCCAAATTTTGTTGAATTTACCGATATTATCATTTTCTATGGCCGTCATTTTGGCAAATAGAAGGGCCTTCAACATCCTATGTTTGGCTTCAGCCACAATTAAGTTGGGAGATTTCCAAGCCTTGGCTATAGTTTGTTTGGCTGCGGTTGTAAGATTAATGAGAAGTTGAAATTGAGTATGAGTAAGTGCAGCTGGTTTAATATTTAGGAGGGCCACAGCTGGGTCTGGGAGTATAGAGATTTCCAAGGCTTTAGAAACCATATCAGAGGGAGGAGCCGGATGTGGGCAGCTCACCTGACGCGATGCTAAGCCCGGGAGGCTTGGGATCCCCTCCCTGAGACGCCGACTCATGCTTAGCTAGGGCCGGTGCGTCCCTTCTCCCGTCCGCTCTGCTGCTCGTCTCCCCCCCCGCCCCGCTGTATCTCCCTATGGGGGAGCTGATCTCTTGGCAGTCCGCCTGCACCACCTGCATAGCTGAAGATTGGCGGTTCACAGTCTCCCCGTAGCCTGCTCCAGCCTCCGCTGTCTCCGCTGCCCCTCGCCCACTCCCTGTCTACTACGGGAATGCCGTTGCTGTGGAGACGCCGCATGCTTCATGGCCGAATGAAGGAACCGAAGCGGCAGTGAGCTGAGTGCACTCGCCCCCTGGCTGTCCCTCTCAAGTCCGCCTGATATAACCGCTGTAAACAAGGATTGGATTTTTTTTTAAAAACGGAACAAGGCGGTGTGGAGAGACAGCTTGGGGAAAAAGGAAAAAAAACAAAAAAAAAACTAGAGGAGAGAGCCTGGAAATCGCAGGAAGGGGTAAGTGCTGCTAACCCCAGTTATATCCCAGTAAGGGGGAAAATTGAAGGCAATAAAGGAAAAATAAGAGTCCCCAGAACAGAACGGAGAAAGAGGAAGATAGGCAATTAGTATAAGTTTATGTTTTATTTTTGGTTTGGCTACTCTGTCTTATATTGTGGATTGCATATGGCCTGGAGAAGATGATGTATTTTATAAGGCAGTTAAACACTGTGTAAATATGGTCTAAAGGCTGCGTTTAAGAGGGTCTGGCCCCAGAGGAAAAGGACAACAAAAAAAAAAAAAACTGGGATGTTTATGTAAATTATATCTAAACCTACACCTCATGACCACATATAATATAACATCTCTGGACCAGGAGGAAAGGGGACTAGCTCTATCTATATAAAAGAAAAAAAAAAGGGGATTGTTGTAACTCAAGTTGTATATAGAGGAAAATCTGTCTGACCACACACCAAGGAACACCTGCGATACATAACTACGTATAGAGTATAATTGTGGATTCGGTGTACAACACTCATTCTAAGTAAAAAGGGTGTTTTGCGCTATCAACATATTTTCATCCCCCACTGCTAATATATAGTCCAGGGGAAGAGGTCATTGCTCTTGTGTGAGCAGGGGACTGTTTGCTTGGGAGGGGGTATCCTGTTGGGGGGACAGGATATATCACCCTGTTTCAGTTGGATTAGTGCTACAGTGAAAAAAGGAGACAGTTACAAAAATTATTTTTCAGGGCGTTGAACCCTTTGGATAAGGCGGCCCTAATTAAATAGAGGGAAGGTGGCGGGTTGTTTAGTCGCTAAGCAGCAGTAATCAAGCTGAATAAACTATTTTGGAGGCCAATGTAGTCGGGGGTTGGCTGAATTGACACATAGAGACCGAATAAGGGCCTTCTGAGCCCTTGGAAAACAGTAGGCGGCCGGACAAAAAGCCTGATTTAAGAGCAATTCCAGGAAAGAAATGAAAGGTAAAGCCATGAAAGGAGCAACTGCTAACACTGCTAACCCACCCAGGACAAGTGCAAGCCCGGGAACCATCAGAAAGTACATGGTGCAGGACTCCGGCAAGAATAGCCCAGGCAAACAAAAAGAGACCAAAACCAAAACACCTGAGTGCACCCCTAGGATAGGGACAAGAAGACAGATAGTAGAGGCAGATATCCATATAGGAAGCAGCGAAGTAACTGAAGAGGCAACAATATAGTAGGTGAGGTTGAAAAAAGACACAAGTCCATCAAGTCCACCCTATGTTTGTGATTATGTGTCAGTATTACATTACATATCCCTGTATATTGCAGGCATTCAGGTGATTATCTAATGGTTTCTTGAAGCTAACCATGCTCCCCGCTGAGACCACCGCCTGTGGAAGGGAATTCCACATCCTTGCCGCTCTTACAGTAAAGAACCCTCTACGTAGTTTAAGGTTAAACCTCTTTTCTTCTAATTGTAATGAGTGGCCACAAGTCTTATTAAACTCTCTTCTGCGAAAAAGTTTTATCCCTATAGTGGGGTCACCAGTACAGTATTTGTAAATTGAAATCATATCCCCTCTCAAGCGTCTCTTCTCCAGAGAGAATAAGTTCAGTGCTCGCAACCTTTCCTCATAACTAAGATCCTCCAGACCCTTTATTAGCTTTGTTGCCCTTCTTTGTACTCGCTCCATTTCCAGTACGTCCCTCCTGAGGACTGGTGCCCAGAACTGGACAGCATACTCCAGGTGCGGGCGGACCAGAGCGGGAGAATTATCGTTTTATCTCTGCAGTTGATCCCCCTTTTAATGCATGCCAATATTCTGTTTGCTTTATTAGCAGCAGCTTGGCATTGCATGCCATTGCTGAGCCTATCATCCACTAGGACCCCCAGGTCCTTTTCCATCCTAGATTCCCCCAGAGGTTCTCCCCCCAGTCTATAGATTGCATTCATATTTTTGCCACCCAAATGCATTATTTTACATTTTTCTACATTGAACCTCATTTGCCATGTAGTCGCCCACCCCATTAATTTGTTCAGGTCTTTTTGCAAGATTTCCACATCCTGTGGAGAAGTTATTGCCCTGCTTAGCTTAGTATCGTCTGCAAATACAGAGATTGAACTGTTTATCCCATCCTCCAGGTCGTTTATGAACAAATTAAATAGGATTGGTCCCAGCACAGAACCCTGGGGAACCCCACTACCCACCCCTGAACATTCTGAGTACTCCCCATTTATCACCACCCTCTGAACACGCCCTTGTAGCCAGTTTTCAATCCAGGTACTCACCCTATGGTCCATGCCAACGCACCTTATTTTGTACAGTAAACGTTTATGGGGAACTGTGTCAAATGCTTTTGCAAAATCCAGATACACCACGTCTACGGGCCTTCCTTTATCTAGATGGCAACTCACCTCCTCATAGAAGGTTAATAGATTGGTTTGGCAAGAACGATTCTTCATGAATCCATGCTGATTACTGCTAATGATATCATTCTTATTACTAAAATCTTGTATATAGTCCCTTATCATCCCCTCCAAGAGTTTACATACTATTGATGTTAGGCTAACTGGTCTGTAATTCCCAGGGATGTTTTTTGGGCCCTTTTTAAATATTGGTGCTACATTGGCTTTTCTCCAATCAGCTGGTACCATTCCAGTCAATAGACTGTCTGTAAAAATTAGGAACAACAGTCTGGCAATCACCTGACTGAGTTCCCTAAGTACCCTCGGATGCAAGCCATCTGGTCCCGGTGATTTATGAATGTTAAGTTTCTCAAGTCTAATTTTAATTCCGTCCTCTGTTAACCATGTAGGTGCTTCCTGTGTTGTGTCATGAGGATAAACACTGCAGTTTTGGTTACTAAAGCCCCCCGATTCACTCGTGAAGACTGAGGAGAAGAATAAATTCAATACCTTTGCCATCTCCCCATCCTTTGTAACCAGATGTCCTTCCTCATTCTTTATGGGGCCAATATGGTCTGTCCTCCCTTTTTTACTGTTTACATACTTAAAGAATTTCTTGGGATTTTTTTTGCTCTCCTCCACTATGTGTCTTTCATGTTCTATGTTAGCCATCCTAATTGCACCCTTACATTTCTTATTGCATTCTTTATAAATTCTGAATGCTGTGGATGATCCCTCAACCTTGTATTTTTTGAAGGCCTTCTCCTTTGCTTTTATATGCATTTTTACATTGGAGTTAAGCCATCCAGGATGTTTGTTCGCTCTTTTAAATGTATTACCCAATGGGATACATTGGCTAATGCCCTTATTTAATATGCTCTTAAAGCAAACCCATCTCTCCTCCGTATTCTTTGTTCCTAATATTTTATCCCAATTTATGCCTTTTAGCAAGGTTTGTAGTTTAGGGAAGTTGGCTCTTTTGAAATTCAGTGTCTTTGTGTTCCCTTCATGTTTCCTATTTGTGTGATTTATACTGAAACGAATTGACCTGTGATCGCTGTTACCTAAATTGCCCCGTATTTCCACATCTGTTATCAGGTCTGTATTATTGGTAATCAGTAGATCTAGTAAGGTTTTATTTCTAGTTGGTGCGTCTACCATCTGACCCATAAAATTGTCCTGCAAGACACTAAGGAACTGGCGAGCCTTTAAATGAATGCGCGGTTCCCTCCGCCCAGTCTATGTCTGGATAATTAAAATCCCCCATTATGATAACACTTCCCATCCTTGCTGCTAATCCAATTTGTGATAGGAGATCCGTCTCCACTTCCTCCCTCAGGTTAGGGGGCCTATAGCATACTCCCAGTATTATTTTCCCTCTTAGCTTCATCCCTTTGGAGCTCTACCCATAAAGATTCCACCTCCTCCCTAGCCCCCTCAGTGATGTCATCTCTCACATTCACTTGTACATTATTCTTGATATATAGGCATACCCCTCCCCCTTTTTTACCCTCTCTATCCTTGCGGTATAGGGTATACCCTTGAATGTTTGCCAGCCAATCATGAGAGCTGTTGAACCAGGTATCTGAAATTCCCACAAAATCCAAATCCTCCTTGTACAACAGTATCTCTAGTTCACCCATCTTGTCCGCCAGGCTCCTGGCATTGGTGAACATGCCACATAGTTTAGACCGGTCGCATATTGTCCTCATATTGGGTGTTTCAAGATTGCAACTAGGACTTGCTACTATACTCACCTTGTGTTTTTGTGCTTTGGTTAACCTACCACTAATGCCCCCAATACTACCCTCTGGAATATCTTCCGCGCTGGCTATCACTGTCTCTGGACCCTCCCCCCATCACCTAGTTTAAAAACCCCTCTAACTTTTTGGCCATCTTCATTCCCAGCAGATCTGCACCCTCCTCATTTAGGTGCAGTCCGTCCCTTCTATAATACCGGTTACCGACTGAGAAGTCGGCCCAGTCCTCCAGGAACCCAAACCCCTCCTTACTACACCAGCTCTTCAGCCACTTGTTTACTTCCCTAATCTCCCTCTGCCTCTCTGGTGTGGCTCGATGTACCGGTAGTATTCCTGAGAACACTACCTTGGAGGTCCTTTTCCTCAATTTAGATCCTAAGTCCCTAAAATCATTCTTTAGGACACTCCATCTGCCTCTGACTTTGTCATTGGTGCCAACGTGAACCATGACAGCTGGGTCTTCCCCAGCCCCTCCCAGTAATCTGTCCACAAGATCCATGATGTGCCGAACCCGAGCGCCCGGTAGACAACATACTGTTCGGCGCTTCAGGTCTTGGTTACAGATTGCCCTCTCCGTCCTTCTAAGAATTGAGTCCCCTACCACCAGAATCTGTCTTTCCTTTCCCTTTGCTGCCCCCCCACTCTCACTGGAGGAGTTCTTCCCCTGGCAGCTAGGAGAGTCCCCTACACCAACCCCAACAAAAAAAACTACTCCCCACTAAAAGCGAAATGGCGGAAATGTTCGCCAAACTATAAGTAACTATAAAGAGGGAAATAGGCTCTCTCCGAGAAGAGATGAATCATATGTTGCAAAGAGTAGAAGAAGCAGAAACAAAGATGGATAAACAGGATGAAGAGATAAAGGAACTTAAAACCCAGATGGAAGAGCTACAAAGAGAACAGAGGAATCTACGTTACAGAGCGGAAGATCAGGAAAATAGGAGTAGAAGGAAGAACCTACGGATCAGGGGCCTGCCTGAACCTCAAGGGGGAACCGAAGACCTACAAGGAGTAATGGACGAAATATTTGGGAGAATGCTGTACACTCCGGAGAATGCAAAAAAAATAAAGTTTGAGAGAATACACAGGATTAGAAAACCGGCAGAAATAAGTGGTGAGGTCCCAAGAGATGTCATCGCAAGATTTCACAAGTACAGCAACAAAGAGAAAGTCAAGGAAAATCTGAAAAAGAACTACCCAGTGAAGTACGGCGAGACAAATCTGCAGATATTTCCGGACCTGGCAGCAGAGACACTAGCTAGGAGAAAAATATTGAAACCACTCCTTGAACAGTTAAAAGTTCATGATGTCCATTATTCATGGGGGTTCCCAGCCTGCCTTACTGGACGTAAAGATGGCAGATCGGCCACTTTAAGATTCCCAGAAGAAACAGCTAAATTTTGTGATCGATTAGAGGTGCCTCTGGTGGATATACCGGGTTGGTGGGTCAAGACTGGGGATGCAGAAGTTCTTGGGGTGCAGCAGGCTTGGAGGCCAATATTTAAAATGAGAAAATCGTAATGGAACAGTTATAAGACCTAGTCAAACAAGGCTGAATTAGGATCTGGGGGTGTGTGAGGGGTGGGGGGGTGTGGGGTGGCGGGGTGGTGGGAAGGGGGGGAGGAGGGGGGGGATTAACCAGGCTCGGGCACCCCTCAATATCAGGGGGAGCATTGGGAAAGGGGCGGCCCAGTCCGATCTCAACCTCAGGGGGAGAACCGAAGGGGCGGGTGGAGTTGGAGGAGCCACGTTTTTTTTCTAGGCCATGAGATGGCCTAATATCCCCATGGGGGAAGGGGAGGGAGGGGGGAGTGGGGTGGGTAATGGGAGAGGTAGGAGGGAGGGGGAGGGTACGGGTTGGGGGAATAGGAAGGAGCTGAGGGCCGGTAGGAAAGTACAGCGAATAATCTTGAATTTTGAATCCCACGGACACCACTCTGATGCAGGGACTAAGAAAGAACTTCTGTAGGATAGATGAGTAATATTAAAATAATCTCATATAATGTACGAGGTTTGAACGCAAGGGTGAAGTGTGTTAATATTTTACAGGAACTGAAATTCCGGGGAGCTGATGAGGTATTTCTTCAGGAGACTCATTTTCTCCTGGAGCGGAACCAAAAAATCTTCTCCAAGGACTTCCCAGTTTGGTTCTATGGTGACTCATCCACACCACGCGCAAAAGGAGTAGCCATTGGGTTTGCCAATGGAGTAAGGTTTGAACTACACGAGAGAAGGGCTGACTCGGAGGGTCGGTTTTTGTTCCTAAAAGGGAAACTCAATGGTGTTGAATGTTCACTGGCAAACATTTATGGCCCAAACAAAAACCCACATAATTTTATGATCAGGAGGTTGGCAGAATTTACCGAATTTAAGGAAGGCCTAGCTATAATGGCTGGTGATTTTAATCTGTGTTTAGAGCCAGAGAAGGATAAATCGTCCCATGTGCGGGGGGCAAGTTTGGTCTGGGGCAATAGAGCGAGAAAGAAATTGCACCAGTGCCAAATGGTGGACGTGTGGAGGACGCAACATGTTGACAGCAGGGATTATATGTTCTACTCCCCCGTACATGGGACTTATTCTAGACTGGACTTCTTTTTGATCGAGCACTGCTGGTTGGAGGAGATCGCTAGCTCAGATATCGGGGTGGTGACTTTCTCTGACCATGCGCCTGTAAGTTTGACGGTGAACATGAGACAGACCCATAATAAGAGCTTTAGCTGGAAGTTAAATGAAGAATTAATAAATGATAAAGAGATACGGGACCTGGTGTTGAGGGAACTAGAGTTCTACTTTAAAACTAATGAAACAGCTGAAGTCTCAGAGTCAATAATATGGGAGGCACACAAAGCCTATATTAGGGGGATCCTGATTAAGGCAGGTGAGGAAAAGAAGAGAAAGAGAAGGGAAGATAAACTTGTAATCATGAGTGAAATAGCGGAACTTGAACAGATCCATAAAAAAAAGGGGGGGAAGGAGGTGCTCCTTAGACTTTACAACAAAAGAGAGGCCATGAGAACCCTAATTGAACAAGACACGCGAGAAACGTACAATTTATTAAAGAAAGAGAGATATGTGGGAGGTAATAAACTGGGGAAGTTCCTAGCAAAGATCCTAAAAAAAAGGAAGTCCAATAATTATATTGAGAAAATCAAGACTTTAGAAGGGGAGGTAAAATATAGAACAGGAGAAATTGCCAAAGTTTTCCAAAAGTACTATGAGGGACTGTATTCAATCAACAGCACTACCTCAAAAAGAGAGACAGGAAAAAAAAGGGAAAGAACTAAAGCTTTTTTTTAGGAACTCAGTTTTAAGAAAATAGAAGAAGATACATATAACTTACTTGAGGGTCCCATTACAGAAGAGGAAATTAAAAAAACTTTGAGGGAGACGTCAGTAGGGAAAAGTCCCGGGCCTGATGGTTTCTCTGTATTATATTACAAAAGGTTTCAAGATCTCCTAATCCCCAAACTCTGTACATATATGAACGGAATAGGCACGAAGTGGGAGATGGGAAAAGAAGCGTCAGAAGCAATTATCGCCATCATCTTGAAGGAGGGCAAGGACAGTACACTCTGTTCTAGCTACAGACATATAGCGCTCCTAAACGCAGACACGAAGCTGTTCGCGAAAATACTGGCAGGGAGAGTGAAGTACATCCTAAATAATATGATACACCCAGACCAGGCGGGATTCATTCTGGGTAGGGAGGGACGGGATAATGGGATCAGTACCCTTATGGTAATTCAAAAAATGAGGGACAGCGGAGCCCCAGGGCTACTCCTGTCAATAGACGCTGAGAATGCTTTTGACAGGGTAGACTGGGGCTTTATGTTCAGTGCGCTGAAGGAAATAGGATTTGGACCAATTATGATCAGAAGGATAAAGGCACTGTATACATGCCCTTCAGCAAAGGTCAAGGTTAATGGAACGCTATCAGAACCGTTTAAAATGTCTAACGGAACAAGACAAGGCTGCCCACTGTCCCCCTTTTTGTTCGTGCTGACGCTTGAGCCCTTGCTCGAACGGATAAGGCACAACCCGGATATTTCAGGGGTTTCGGACGGTGAGGAAGAACACAAACTGGCTGCTTTTGCAGATGACATTTTGTTGTATATTACTAGACCTAGAATAACTCTTCCTAACCTGCTTTAAACTTTGAAAGAATACGGAGAAATATCAAATTTCAAGATCAATCCAATTAAATCTGAAATATTAGAAATTAAGACTGACAAAAAAGATCATATGGTCCACAAAGAATTCCCATTTTTATGGGGAAAAAAGGAGATAAACTACCTTGGGGTAAAAATAACAGGGAATAGAGAGTCATTGTTTCAAGCTAACTTCACCCCCCTCCTGAATGAGATCAAGAGGGAGTTGAATAGAATCACAAGAGTACAGCTGTCATGGGGGGGAAGAATTAATATTATTAAAATGGCAATCCTGCCAAAGATTCTATTTAAAATGCAGATGTTACCAATCCCGCTTCCATAAGTATATCTTAAAAAACTGCATTCTCTTATTATTAAATTTATTTGGAGGGGAAAAAGTCACGTATAAGTTATGACACTTTGGCAAGGGATAAAGAAAAAGGGGGTGGGGAGCACCAGACATTAGATTATATCACGAAGCAATCACTTTATCTAGAATTATAGATTGGGTAAAAGGAAACAAAGAGAAGAGGTGGGTAAAAATGGAAAACACAATTAGTAAAGTAGAATTAAGTAAAGTTATTTGGATACCTTCACATTTTAGGAAACTTTGTTCTGAGGCACATAGTATCACTAGACATACTTTGAAAATATGGGATAATTTGCATAGGAGGGAAAAATGGGAGTATAACTCCCCTTTGATCCCTCTGAGAGACACTGAGTTTTTTTCACCAGGAATGGAGAATCTAAGTGGGAGATGGATACTGCAAGGAGGACCTCAGCTAAAGGATGTTATGCAGAAAGGTAAACTATGCTCATTTCAGGACCTGAAAAATAAAAGTGACCTTATGACCCTGAACAGGTGGCGATACAGTCAGTTAAAAAATTTTGTTGAAACGCTCCCCCAACCAATAAGAATGATGGACAACCTCAAACCGTTTGAGAAACTTTGTGTTGGTCAGGATGGGAAGAAGGGGATTTCAAAAACCTATAGGATATTAGTGGATCTGAAGGGAACAGACATCCCAGCATACATTAAAAAATGGGAATCAGAACTAAAATCAAAACTTAAAGAAGACGAGGTTACAACCCTACTGAAGCGAGTTCATAGTACTTCGGTAAACTATAAAATGTCTGAGCTAAATTACAAATGCTTGTCAAGATGGTATATTACCCCAGATAGAGCTTCTAAGTACCAGAATGAAATTTCACAACTATGCTGGAGGGGATGTATGGAATTGGGTACAATGGCACACATTTGGTGGGAATGCACAAAAATAAGGGAATTTTGGGATGATATTAGGATAATCATAGGCGAGATAACCCAAATAGCAGTGCCGGATGATCCATGGGCATGTCTGTTTCACGGTTTTAGAATGCCAACTGAATTATATCTGAGAACACTAGTCCCACAAATGTTGAACGCAGCTAAGAGTCTGCTTGTAAGCCATTGGCAGGAGAAACATGGTCCAACAATGCAAGAATGGTACGACAAAATAAACGAAACTCAGAACTTAGAATATTTGAGATGTGCGGAGGAAGCGGAATTGGAAGAGTTCGAGGAAAAATGGAAGAAGTGGCAAACATTTAAAAGCTCACCAAGGGTGGTAGAGGTCTTGAGAACTCAATAGAGCTTGCTGGGGGGAACCCAGCGAGAAGGATAGATGGAGAACAGGCAATAGGAGTGGTGTCCATTGTGGGAGGGGGATTCAGTTAACATAAAGGTGTACGGAGGAAGAAATATAGAATCTTGAGAAGGAGTAGGTTGGGGTGGGGGGGGGTGGGGAAGGGCAGGGGGTTTGATTAGCACGGTTTAAACGGGGTTTAAGTTTAGACCTTATGACTAAAAATTAGATAGACTAGTTTGATGCTACAAACAAGTAGATAGATACAAAAGAGATTTGTAATATTGAAAGGAAAACAAGAGACAAAAAGTATCAAAGCCACCATGATGTGAGTAATGAGTCGGGAAAGTATTGAACCGTTAAGGTGAAACTTTCACCCCCGAAAACGAACACTGATGTGGCAATATAAAAAAAAAAAAAAGAAAAGAAACCATATCAAATATCTTTCCCCAGAAATCTTGGGTTACCGGACATTGCCACCAAATATGGAAATGCGTACCTGGTGAGGAACATCCTCGAAAACAATTTTCTGGGTATGCTGGGATAAATTTCGCAATCCTTGCTGATACCAAATACCAACGTGCCATAACTTTGAAATTGGTTTCTAATGCATAACAATTTGGGGAAGAAGTTTTGGTGGCCAACCAAATATTGGACCAGTCATCTTCGTCAAATGTATGATTCAAATCATGCGACCACTTAGCAACATATGAGGGAAATGAGTCGTTAGGTATAGCGGTGATATGTTGATATAGTAGTGAAATCTGTTCTCTAAAATGTGGGTCACTCTTGCAAATACATTCAAATTGTGACATTTGGTTAAGAATTGGACTTGTACTAATGAGAGGTGTATAAAAATACTTGATTTGCAAATAATGAAAAGATGCAGTCCTAGGAAGCCCAAAAGTTTCACAAAATGTAGGGAATGTATGAAAATCAGTGGAAGATGTCAAATTCATAGTTGACCATGCTGAAAAAGAGTTCGGAAATTTCCAGGCAGGGTATAAAGCTGGATTCTTGAGGAAAGAAAGGAGGGGATTATGTGGTGATTGAAGATTATGAGAAATTTTAAATTTGTCCCATATAGCCAAGGAATGTTTAGTAATGGGATTGGAAAAGCGGGCTCTATCTTTGGGCTGAAGCCATAGCAGATTATCCACAGAAATGGGGTCACTGTCAATGGATTTGACAGCCACCCATAAGGGGATTTCTCTAGTAGCATGATACTTATGAAGCTGTGAAAATTAAGCCATGTAATAATAGGAAAAAAATTTGGCACGCCCAGCTGCCCTTTATTTTTAGGAAGATAAAGTGTTACAAGAGGTATTCGGGGTTTGGTAGGTCCCCATATAAATGACATACGGTAACCCTTCTTTGTACTAGTCTTAAGAAATATTATGGTATTGAAATAGGAAGTACTCTAAATAAATACAGAAATTTCGGTAATATTGTCGTCTTTATAGCATTAATTAACCACTACAATCCGGTGATTTGTTTCAATAATGGAAGGTAGTTTGCTGCAAAGAGATCTGTCAAGGAGTTTGTAAGTTGGACTCCTAAATATAAAAGTTGGTGAGATACCCAGTTAAAAGGTAAAGAAGATTTAGCTTGCATTAGTTCTGTGTGTGTTAAAGAAATATTAAGTGCATTAGATTTTGTAGGGTTAACAAACAGACCGGAAATATGAGCAAATTTATCTAGTAAGTCTAGTAAATTTGGAGCAGAAACATGTGGATGAGTTAGGAAAATTACAGCATCATCTGCAAATAGACAGATCTTATGCTGTAATCCTCCCAACTCGATACCTTTAATATCAGGGTTGGCTCTAATTAATAGTGCCAAGGGTTCTATGAGAAGGGTAAAAATCAATGGGGAGAGGGGACAACCTTGCCTCGTACCTCTCCTAATGTCTATCATTGCTGATTTGTAGCCAGCATATTTAACATATGCCCATGGATTATCATATAGAGAGGAGATCCAAGTCAAAACATGATTCCCAACACCCCATTTATGCAAAATATTGCATGTATGGCCAAGTGACAGAGTCAAATGCCTTCCTGACATCTAAAGAAAGGAGGCAGGTTGGGATGTGTCTATTTTTAGCAGCATGAGTGAGTAAGAGGGCCCGTCGAATATTATCTCCCGCTTGTCGTGTGTGCATGAATCCTGTTTGATCCCGATGGATTAGGCGGCCTATAATGGGATTGAGACGATTCGCTATAATTTTAGCTAAAAGTTTAATGTCCAAATTTAGTAGAGATATAGGACGGAAATTGGTCCAAGCGGTGGAGTCTGATCTGGGTTTAGGGAGCATAGTTATTATGGATAAGGACTGAACTCTCAAAAAAAAGGGGGAAGAGGGAACACCCCCCCCCCGGTACAGAGGGACTTTAAAGGCGAACAGTCACAATTTATTATAAAACCATATTATTTATTTAGAAAAATTGCTTAAAAAAGCATGATACTAAAAACATGATAGTAATCTGACTGACACCTGACCAAAGGAACAACGCCCTGGCCACACTGAACCACTTTAAAAGGTCCCTTTCGGTTTTGCTGTGGGGGCCGTCCTGTTGTGGGACCTTTGTGTGGGCTTCTCTGGGCAAGGACGGGGCCCATCATCTTTTTGATGGACACTTGGCGGCAGAGGTCTATTCAAAATCCTTAAGGAAAATATATTTTTTTACATATACTGTTACATTATATACATCTTTAAACATTAATACTGAATATATCCATCTCTTTCTCCTATAAAACACCTCTGAAGAAGGGACATCGTCCTGAAACATGTTAGGTTCATGGAGAAAATAGGATTCAGTTTGAAATTTATAGAAAACAAAGTATATGCAAAATGTGATGTATATCAATGTTATGTACAGATTACTATCATGTTTTTAGTATCATGCTTTTTTAAGCAATTTTTTAAAATAAATAATATGTTTTTATAATAAAATGTGACTGTTCGCCTTTAACCACTTCCCTACCCGCCTATAGTAATATGACGTCCACAG
This sequence comes from Lithobates clamitans, assembly GCA_037952925.1. Classification (NCBI taxonomy): domain Eukaryota; kingdom Metazoa; phylum Chordata; class Amphibia; order Anura; family Ranidae; genus Lithobates; species Lithobates clamitans. The sequence goes on along the minus strand of JBBGZY010000125.1, from coordinate 3,394,206 downwards.
ATGGGATCTCCCATCCTGGGTGGACGTCATATGACAGCCTCGGGTTCCCGGCCGCCTAGGGACCCGGTGCGTGTGCCCGGCGGCCGTGATGTCCGCCGGGCACCTGCGATTGCGCGTTGACTGGGCCGGACCGTGGATCTCTGTGTGTAAACACAGAGATCCACGTCCTGTCAGCTCAGAGGAGAGCGATCTGTGTTCCCAGAACGGAGGAACACTGATCGGTCTCCTCCCCTTGTGCGTCCCCTCCCCCTACAGCTAGAAGCATTCCCTAGGAAACACATTTAACCCCTCCCTGCCCCCTAGTGGTTAACCCCTTCACTGCCTGTCACATTTACACAGTAATCAATGCAATTTTATAGCATTGATCGCTGTATAAATGTGAATGGTCCCAAAAATGTGTCAAAAGTGTCCGATGTGTCTGCCATAATGTCGCACTCACGAAAAAAAATTGCGATCGCCGCTATTACTAGTAAAAAAAAAATAATAATAATTTTTTTCTTTAAAATGCCACAAATCTATCCCGTATTTTATAGACACTATAACTTTTGCGCAAACCAATCAATATACGCTTATTGCGATTTTTTTAACCAAAAATATGTAGAAGAATACGTATCGGCCGAAACTGAGGAAAAAATTAGTTTTTTTAAAAAGAAATTGGGGTACTTATTATAGCAAAAAGTAAAAAATAATGTGTTTTTTTTTCAAAATTGTCGCTATTATTTTGTTTATAGCGCAAAAAATAAAAACCGCAGAGGTGACCAAATACCACCAAAAGAAAGCTCTATTTGTGGAGGAAAAAAGAACGTCAATTTTGTTTGAGTACAACGTCGCATTACCGCGCAATTGTCGTTCAAAATGTGACAGCGCTGAAAACTAAAAATTGGTCTGGGAAGGAAGGGGGTGAAAATGCCCGGTATTGAACTGGTTAAAGTCCCTCTGTACCGGGGTGGGGGGTACAAGTGTTCCCTCTTCCCCCTTTTTTGAGGGTTCCTTCCTTAAATATAGTTTGATAGCTTCAAGAAACTATTAGATAATCACCTGAATGACCGCAATATACAGGGATATGTAATGTAATACTGACACATAATCACAAACATAGGTTGGACTTGATGGACTTGTGTCTTTTTTCAACCTCACCTACTATATTGTTGCCTCTTCAGTTACTTCGCTGCTTCCTATATGGATATCTGCCTCTACTATCTGTCTTCTTTTCCCTATCCTAGGGGTGCACTCAGGTGTTTTGGTTTTGGTCTCTTTTTGTTTGCCTGGGCTATTCTTGCCGGAGTCCTGCACCATGTACTTTCTGATGGTTCCCGGGCTTGCACTTGTCCTGGGTGGGTTAGCAGTGTTAGCAGTTGCTCCTTTCATTGCTTTACCTTTCATTTCTTTCCTGGAATTGCTCTTAAATCAGGCTTTTTGTCCCGGCTGCCTACCATTTTCCAAGGGCTCAGAAGGCCCTTATTCGGTCTCTATGTGTCAATTCAGCCAACCCCCGACTACATTGGCCTCCAAAATAGTTTATTCAGCTTGATTACTTCTGCTTAGCGACTAAACAACCCGCCACCTATATATATATATATATATACTATTCTAAACAGATACCAGTCTACAATTTAGGCACCCTTGGCATTTTTATAACCCTAGTCTGGTTATATGTAAGTATACGTTATTGTTAAGCCTTAAGCTACCACGTTTTACCCTTCCCATATCTCACAACCCCATACCTTCACTATATTTCTTTCTTTAGCTACTCCTCATCTAATTAAACCCTTCCCACCTTATTAGCCACCTTCTACCCCCTCCAACCTTCCTCCCCTTCTCCCCCCCCTCCCCCACTCCCTTTTCCCTCCCCCATTCCTACCCTCTCCCTAGCCTTTTTCCCTTTCCTCCTTCCTCCCCCTATTCCTGGTTCCCCTCTTTCCTCCCCTCTCCTTCCCTTCCCCCTCTTCTCCCTCCCCAAAACCAACCCCCCTCCCCCTTTACTTTGCTTCCCCATCTCCTTCTCCCCTCCACACTCCTCCCCAGTCCGACCCTTCCTTTATATGTTATGATCCTACTTATTTTGGTCATCACTCACGTTTTTTCACCTTTCTTTTTGGATAGACTCTGGTTATATAACCCCATTTGGGCTCTTTTTTTGGCCAGCTCATTTGTATGCTACCTAGTGTCTGCTACCTACTTGGCTCAACACCAATTCAACTCCCTTTGGAGGGCTGATGGGTATCGGGCGCGGTGGTCGATATAGCATATTGTATATATGTTTTTTTCTGTATTAAATTTATTGAAATGTTTCTAACTGTATTTTGTTTTATGCAGTACTACATCTATTTCTCAAAAACATTCCCTGAGGAAGCCCTAACGGGCGAAACATGTCAGGATAAGTCACTCCAATATCATTGTAGAGTGACCAATTTTTCCATCTGACTTGATCTTTAGATGTTCTCTTGTATCTGCATACTTGGTGTTATAGCCAACTCTTTTAACACTTGTCTTTCATATAATAAACTTTTTGTTATTTTTTACAAATTGGAGTATTGAAAGTAATTTCCTTACCTGGCACCCCCAAAAATCTTTCTTTGTTTACATATACTTACAGGGATGTTGTGCCATTTTCTTGAAATTGTCGCCTATCCATATCACTATTTCTTACTAATTCTCAGTGAGGATTACAACTGTCAGCCCTTCCTTCTTTATTGGGAAGTTGTTAGCTGTCTGCCAAGCCTTGTACTTCAAACACATAGTGAGGGCAGAACAGCATCTAACTTAGTAGTGAGAGTGGTTTGACAGCCCGTGCTTGCCTGCATGAGGGCTTGAAAATAATCTTTCTCTGCCTCCACCGGATCCCCAGCTTCAATTTGGGTTCCCATATTGGCCACATGGCTGGCCTGCTGGCCTGTCTCCTGAGGTTTACTCACTGTGTCTGTCGGTGTTCATTGGATCCCTGTCTGTCTCTGACTTCCCATCATCATCCGCTGGAGATCCCGATAGCAAGATGGGCAGTTTTGCTGGTCTTTGCTCCAGACTCAGCTCTCACATGTCCACTCCTGTCGCCATCTTGGACACAACCATCCTCTCACTGTTACACAGATTGTATTGCACCAACACTTTCATATAGACATATACCCACATTGTTGGTCCTGGTCTTCTGCTATCTACCTCTGCCATCATCTTTTATTCTCTTTCTGTTGTCAGTATCTGCTGCCTGTGTGCTTTCTATGTAAAGATGTCTGCTTTCTACCTCTGCCATCATCTTTTATTCTCTTTCTGCTGTCAGTATCTGCTGCCTGTGTGCTTTCTATGTAAAGATGTCTGCCCTCTATGTGAAATATGTCTCTTTGATTATTCCTTGTTCTCCTATTTATGTCTGCACCAAACCTTTTTGGTTCAACTTGCTGTAAGTTATTTACCCCTTTTGCTTACACTCATGTTAGTTTCTTTTTCTATTCTTATGTATAGGTCCTGCAGAGTGTTTTCAGTTAAAATATTTTCTCATTGGTACAAACCTAGCACACTGGGCCAGAGGAATGAAGTTCATGAATCCCTAAAACATATTGGCTTCTGTTATGTCATGTTGATAAAATTACTTCATTACTAATTGATGTACATCCAATGTCTTTATGCTTATCCCATCCTGACAGATCTTCCTAACATATGCAGTGGCGGTTGGTGCTCCATCCGGGGGTGGCAAACAGACCACCCGACCCCCCCACTCGGCAAATCGCATTCCTCATGCTTCCTGATTGGCCGGGAGGAGAAGCAATATAATCTTAATATTTTATTAATTTTATTAATATTTTATTCATTCGCTATTGTCACACAAGTGGGTGGGCTTGGGGCGCAGTGCTATGCGCCCTGAGCCCACCCTTTTTTAAAGCCAATTAAAAAAAACAAAAAATATTGGAATCCATGTGTCTGGCGCCTTGCATGTGAATTAGGAGCCCGGATGCATAGATAGGGGGGTGGCACCTCTGCACCCCATATGGAACTGTCGCCACTGAACATATGGCTAATCCTTTGGCCTTTTCTTTAGAACTACAATATCTTTCTTTATACTGTGCTTCCTACTGAGTAAGTACTATAGTATGTCAAAGTAATTATGTCAATAAAGTGTGTAGGCCCAATGTACGTGGGTTCCAGAAATTCATGGGTGAGCTTCATGAGGTTATAAGGACCAATTTGTTGTCCACTTCATGGGCCATTCATTGCTAAAAATCCACCCTGTGAAAAAAAAAACATAAAATGGCATTTGACAGGTAGCCACCAGAGAAAGATTAGGTCACATCAATCTCTAGTGTCACCTACTGTATACATAAACAAAAAGGTCTATGGGTACAACATTTGATATGTGAAAGAATCAGTAGCAGTTGGAAATATAATAGTATTAATAGTTGGCATGCAGTGGTGGCCGTCCATAGGGGGCGCACATGCGCCACCCCCCAAGCTATTCTCAAAAAATAAAATTTAAAAAATGGTCACTTTAAGAGTGACCAGGCACTGGACACACAGCAGTCTATGGAAAGCTTCCCAGCTTGCAGTCAGCTGATTGCAAGCTGGGAAGCTTATCTGCCAGTGTTTAGGGAGTGTTTGGGGCGCAAGCGATGCTCCCTGAACACTCCCCACTCTACACTTTTTTGTCCCTTGTCTGAGTTTGATTGGTGGCACTGCGTCGTCACTTTCGGTTTCCCGGCCATAAATCAGTGAGTCACGAGTAGACAGTGCATGTGGATTGAGGAAGACCCTGAGCGACGCCTGTGAGTAATGGTAAGTGCCGGCGCCGCGGGCCTCAGGCTCAGACATCTCCTGCACTGCACTCGATCTAGCCGCCCGCCCCTCTGTTCCTCCACACACACTTCCCTGTGCTTCTCTGCAGTCAATCATTTATGATTCTAATCTCCACTCAGACAGACTGGGCCCAGTCCAAGGAAGATGATTGTGTGGCTGGACTGGAGCCATGATCAGGGTGACATTATAGGGAATAATTCTGCTCTACCTGGATGTCATGTGTGTGAGTTAGCTGTATACACTACACAGATATACACAAATTGTGATTACATCTGTCCTGTGTGGTGTATACAGCTGGTGGGCACAGATGAGATGGCTCTGGTGGGCACAGATGAGATGCACTGGGGGGCACAGATGAGACGGCACTGGTGGGCACAGATAGACTGCACTGGTGGGCAAAGATGAGACCGCAGTGATGGGCACAGATGAGACCGCAGTGATGGGCACAGGTGAGACCCCAGTGATGGGCACAGATGAGTCTGCACTTATGGGCACTGGTGGGCACAAATGAGACCGCAGTAATGGGCACAGATGAGACTGCACTGGTGGGCATCGATAAGTTGCACTGGTGGGCATAGATGAGACCGCAGTGATGGACACAGGCAGGCGGCCCTTATGGGCACAGATAGGCTGTACTGATGGGCACGGATGAGACTGCATTGATATGCTGCACTGATGGGCACTGAGGCCACACTTATGGGCACTGATAAGACAGCACTGATATGCTGCACTGATGAGGCTGAACTTATGGGCACTGATAGGCTGCACTGATAAGCCATGGACACCATGCACTGCCCTACTGACACTGTCCACAGCCAAATATCTGTAGGAGGGGTTTCCACCATCCCTTCTAAGTTTGCAGTCTTATTTTCTGTGTGATGTGTATTACATGTGACGTTACATATCACAGAAACCGGTATTGTGGTAATATTGAAGTTTAATGAGATTTCCATACATTAGAGGGTTCTGCCATTATTGTGTTATTGATTAGTAAGTTACAAGCAGTTTAAATAAGGGTTATCAAGTAGCACTCACAAATTGTGAGTACATCTGTCCTGTATAGTGTATGCAGCCATATACACCCACCTTCTGCCGTCCTGTATATAGAGACCTTCCTCCATCATCATTGACTGAAGATATACATCATCTGTCCTGTTACTGTATATATAGCTGTATACAGGACAAATGATGTATACCTGTATACCCTGATCTGTGAGGCTGAGCTATATACCCTAATCTGTGAGGCTGAGCTATATATCCTTATCTGTACTGCTGAGCTATATACCCTGATCTGTGAGGCTGAGCTATATACCCTGATCTGTAATGTTGAGCTATATACCCTGAGCTGTGAGGCTAAGCTATATACCCTGATCTGTGAGGCTGAGCTATATACCCTGATCTGTAATGCTGAGCTATATACCCTGATCTGTGAGGCTGAGCTATATACCCTAATCTGTGAGGCTGAGCTATATATCCTGATCTGTAATGCTGAGCTATATACCCTGAGCTGTGAGGCTGAGCTATATACCCTGATCTGTGAGGCTGAGCTATATACCCTGATCTGTATTGCTGAGCCATATACCCTGATCTGTGAGACTGAGCTATCTACCCTGATCTGTAATGCTGAGCTATATAACCTGATCTGTGAGGCTGAGCTAAATACCCTGGTCTGTGAAGCTGAGCTATATACCCTGTTCTGCCAGGCTGAGCTATATACCCTGATCTGTAATGCTGAGTTATATACCCTGAGCTGTGAGGCTCAGCTATATACCCTGATCTGTGAGGCTGAGCTATATACCCTGATCTGTAATGCTGAGCCATATACCCTGATCTGTGAGACTGAGCTGTAAAACCCTGATCTGTAATGCTGAGCTATATAACCTGATCTGTGAGGCTGAGCTATATACCCTGGTCTGTGAGGCTGAGCTATATACCCTGGTCTGTGAGGCTGAGCTATATACCCTGTTCTGTCAGGCTGAGCTATATACCCTGATCTGTAATGCTGAGCTATATGCCCTGATCGGTGAGGCTAAGCTGTATACCCTGATCTGTGAGGCTGAGCTGTATACTCTGTCCTGTGATTCTGGGGCTGTATACTCCTGTGATGCTGGGGCTGTATACTCCTGTCCTGTGATTCTGGGAATGTATACTCTGTCCTGTGATGCTGGGGCTGTATACTCCTGTCCTGTTATTCTGGGGCTGTATACCCTGATCTGTAAGGCTGAGCTGTATACTCTGTCCTGTGATTCTGGGACTGTATACTCCTCTCCTGTGATCTGTATATGCCTGACACTATGGGTGGAAGCAAGAGGAATACAGGGGACAGAGTGGGTGGAGTCTATAAGGGGCGGGGCTTATGAGAAGTGGGAGGGGTCAACAAGGAAGGGTGGGGTCTGGCGCCCCCCATCCTAAAACTTCACCAGCCTCCACTGTTGGCATGATACAAGTGCTTTTTAGCCATGTGTACAGGATCTAAATATTTTCTTTTCCTGTCCTGCAATAAAGTCTGAGAGCCATAGTCCACACTCAAGCTTAACATAGACTTAACAAGGGCACTACTAAGTAAAGAAGCTATACATAACTAAGCATACACACATGTGCCTTTTCTCACTCACTCTAGAATATTGTCAATGCCCCCTCCCTCTGAGATTAACCTAATACATAAAGGATGTGATAGGGTCATTTGTTCTTGTTATCATTTTTTATTAGTAGTAAAATAAAATAGTAGAAATACCAGTATTACATGTGGCAGAAAAAGTATAAAAAGCAATAGTAGTCATAGCAAGGCTTTTGTTAGTCATTGCTGTAGAAGTAACAACAGTAATGGTTGTAGTGCTAACAGTGGTAATACAAGCATTAGTAATTCTGGTAGCAGCAAAATTAATAGCTGTTTGACACACCAGAGCTTTAAGCAGCTGGACATCATCTATTACGGGACACTTTTTGGCAACACTGGTGTAGCTTGAACCATTTAAAATAATGATTATTCTTATTATTATTAACTGTAGTAATAGTAGTGGTGGTTTTCACAGCTTTAGCAGTTGGAAAGCGTCTATCTCAAGTTAGTCTAAAAGAACCTGTAAGAGTTTTTTGGCAGCTGCAGTGACCACTGCTGAGATTATATGAAGAATATTTTGATGGTGCTGCTAATGCGATAGCAGTTTTCCAACTCTTTAGTAAAACAAAGCCAAGTAGTAGCCGTTGTAGTTGCAGATATTAACATAATGTGACACAGATTAATCGTATGCCCTGGAAAAATCATATATCTGATTCGTAATGTATCATATCCACATTTATGACCGAATACAAAATTATAGGAAGTCATAGCACACAGATGCTTACTGTTTTAAGAGGGAACATTTGTATGTAGTGGCTAAAACACAAATGATCTTTTCTGTTGGCCCAGAAACTAACAAGTTTTTGGGAAACCCAGAAAATATGAACTTAAACCTGATTTAAATGTTTACTGTGGGTGTAAGGTGGGGTCCTTATACAGTATTTTTTTTTTTTAAAAAGCACACTGTCCTTTAGACTGTAAGAGACTTATGCCCTGTACACACGGTCGGATTTTCCGACAGAAAATGTGTGATAGGACCTTGTTGTCGGAAATTCTGACCGTGTGTAGGCTCCATCATACATTTTCCATCAGAATTTCCGACACACAAGTTTGAGAGCTTGCTACCGGTATAACATTTTCCGACAACAAAATCCGTTGTCGGAAATTCCGATCGTGTGTACACAAATCCGACGCACAAAGTGCCACTCATGCTCAGAATAAATTAAGAGATGAAAGCTATTGGCTACTGCCCCGTTTATAGTCCCGACGTACGTGTTTTACATCACCGCGTTTAGAACAATCAGATTTTCTGACAACTTTGTGTGCATGCTGTAAAACTCTGTGTTCCAGCACCTGTGACCTGCTGCCATCTTTCATACAGGAGCAGCAGTGTTTCAGAGTCCTTGCTTTAAGCCAACCCAGTTACTTAGAATTAGTGATGGGCTTGATGTTCGAGTTGAATGTAAGTTTGACTCGAACATTGGCTGTTCGTTTGTTCATAGAGCAAACAAACATATGGGGCACTCACAGGACGTTCGCCCGCCGCGGAGCGCCCCATAATGCACTGCGAGATCACAGTGCATTGAAGGCTGCTGATTGGCCAGAGCATGAACCTGACCTGTATGCTTTGGCCAATCACAGCTGTGGGAGCCAAGATTGGCCAAAGGCAGGTTACATTTGGCCAGTCATGGCTCAGGAGCTAAGTGTATAGTGTGAATTAAGATAGCGATTAGGCAGGGTAGTTAGTGGATTGAGCATACAGTCAGTGTAGTATATATAATACAGTGCAGATTATCTAGTGCAGTCATTGTAGTATATAAAATACAGTGCAGAGTATATAGTGCAGTCAATGTAGTATATATAATACAGTGCAGAGTATATAGTGCAGTCAGTGTAGTATATAATACAGTGCAGAGTGTACAGTGCAGTCAGTGTAGTATATATAATACAGTGCAGAGTATATTGAGAGGTCAGTGTAGTGTATATAACGCAGTGCAGAGTACAGTGCCCCCCAAAGCACCTTGGTGATAGGGACAAGGGCCTCTTCCAGACAACCCTGGCCGGTGGTTGTCGAGATCTTTAACAAGTGGGCCCCCAGATCCCGCCCCCCCATGTGAATGGGTATCGGGTACATTGCACCCCTACCCATTCACCAAAAAAGTGTCAAAAAGTAAAAAAACAAGAGACAGTTTTTGACAAGTCTTTTATTAAAAAAGAAAAAAGTGTCCCGTGATGTAAATCCACCGTCAATCACGCCGCCCGACGGATCCCAAAAATAGTAAAAATGCAAAACGCTCCGCCTCCATGGGAGGCCTCCCGCCGACTGCTTTCTCTTCGCTTTGACAGCTCTTATATAGGCAAGGGCGGGGCCACCCGAGATGACCTCCTTTAAAAGACAGGAGAGTAAATATCCATTCTGTGATCCAAATAAGTCAAATGCATCCTTCCTGAGGACAATTTATCATACACTTCAAAAAGCACCAGCAGAGAGGCAGATGGAGATACATATGGGTATATTTAATTATATGGGGGGATGTATTAGAGCTGCCAAGTTAGGAATGCCATTGCCCACTATTAGCCAATATGAACCCCCTCAGAGGTCATACTGTCAATATTCCTATGAGTCCCCATGTCTTCCTGCCCAGCCATATCTACTGCCCTATCCACAGACCCCTGTGCGTGCATACAGCTCAATGCACAATACCCAGAGGCCTTCTTATGCTTCCTCTCCTGCTCATTCCTCACAGGGAACATATCCTCAGAGTGTGAACACTAGCTCAAATTCTGCTGATGCTTCTCAAGCTAATAGCCAAACCAGCTCTGGTTCTTCTTCCCAAAATTCCACTTCCTATTCCCCATCCCCCACCTCTTTTTATCAGGATTTGTAACCTGGTTTTTATGTTAAACTACGAATTTTGTTAAATTTTGCATATTTTATGATTTGTTCATACTTTGACAAAAAACAGTTAAGTGTTAAAACTTTTTTTATTTAAATTTATTTTAAACGGGTTATGCAGAATAATTAAACTAATAAAAAGACTGTTTTGAACATATAATATGCTTTTGTGTCTTTTTATGCTATCAAAACACAATGAAATAACCAAATTAATTAATTAATACATTTAAATTTGCACTGCATTATTTATATATATTGGTACTGCCATGGAACTTCTCCTGATGGAGATAGAAAGTAGTTGGCAAATTGTTCACTCATGGCAATGTAGGATCTCCCTGCACGTACTCTGCTGTACTGTGCGGAGGGAAGGTGGAACTCTTCCTCTTCCTCAATGTAGATGCCCTCCTTCTCCCGGACAATATTATGCAGAATGCAGCTAGCCTGAATTACTAGCTCAGCATTCTCAAGACTGAGTTGTAAGGGTGTTTGGAAAACACGCCATTTACTGGACAATATGCCAGATGTACATTCAATGGGGCGTCTTGCGCGGCTCAGCCGATAATTAAAGATCCTCTTCTTCCCATCCAGATTACTTCTGACATACGGCCTAAGAAGATATTGCGAAAGTGCATAGGCCTCATCTGCAACAAGCACGAAAGTCAGGTCTGGTCCTTCAGTTCCAGGCAGAGGCTGATCAAATGGTATGTTGAATCGCCCTTCTCGCAGTCTTTGACCCTTTACAGACTCACGGAACACTCTGGAATCAGAACTGCTACCATATGCCCCAATGTCCACAGCATCCACATTTACAATTACTATCACAGATAGCCATGAGGACCAATGAAAAATATTTCTTGTAGTTATGAAATCTAGAGCCTGAACGTGGAGGCTTTTGAATACGGATATGCTTTCCATCAAGCACTCCGATACAATTTGGAAAGTTTGCTCGATTCCAAAATCCTTCTGCTATTATTTGACACATGTTTCCATCTGGTGATGGCATCACTGCTGGACACAGCTCTTCCCATATGGCCAAGCAAGTATCATGCACTCTCCAAAATAGTTAAAATGCCTAGTAAAAAATAATGGTTTAAAGAGGTATAGGACTGGCCAGTTGCAAGAACCCTAGAAAAAAATGAAACATCTTTTTAGCTTTTTAAGTAAAACAACATTCTACTGGCACATAAATGGATACAATATTTATTATCTATACATACTGTATATACACACACACAGTAGACCAGGGGTAGGCAACTTGACACTTGATAAATTAATGACTTCTTACCTCAAGGTCACTAGGAGACGTTCATCTGCAGGTACACATCTTCTCATGTTGGTATGTCTCCGCTGTAGTGGGTGTAGCTGGTCCAGTAAGTAGTCGAATGTGGCTACGGTCATCCTGGAGAAGTTGAAAAACTTAGTGGGATACTGTCGGAGATGAGCGTAGTGCAAAGCCACAAAACCTTCAGAAGGGCGCTTCATTAGCATGGGGTGGGTCCAAAATCGACATCTCTTAGCCACAATCTGCTCTTTATTGCTCTCCATTCTCCTCATATAGGAAAATATGACAAACAATGTCACGCTGTCCCAAAAATTGTTGGAATCCATTGCACAATACAGTTAGCACACACAAGGACAAAGGAAGGACACAGCAAGGAAGTCACTCACTGAAAACTACAATGCAGCATGGGAGGAGCAATGCTTTCTGGGTAATTTCCTTAAAGGCACAGAAACTGCTGTAAACTGATCAAAACGGATACAAAAACGGATGAAAAATGTGTACATTAACGGATGAAAACGGATATTAACGGAACGGAAGACGGATGAAAACTGAGATTAACGGAACTGAAGACGGATGAGGACGGATGAAGCAAGGATAAGAACTGATACGTTTTTAACGTGGGTAAACTGACGGTGCCCATGTGAAAGGGGCCTTAAAAGGATTGTCCCCCATAGTACCCGGTCCCCATACACTTTATATGAAAATAACTTGCATATAAGCCTTTAAAATGAGGACTTTTTTCATGTTTGTGTCCCATAGACTGTAATAGGGTTTGCATGTTCGTGGTGTTCTGGTGCAAACTGAACCGGGAATATTCGGCCCATCCCTACTTAGATTAAATTATATCTATGCTACCCCAAATCTGTCTCTTTCCCTGTACCTCCAGCTCCTATCCAGCTCCTATCAGATGCATGGCCAAAAGCACATCCTCGCTCAGCTGTACTGCTTGCCAAATAGAAATAAACTGTCAACACACTGATGCCATCTTCAATGTAAAACCAGCTTTAATATAATATACTAAAAAAATATAATAAATAGAGGATTCACAGCACATAGTCTCCCATTGTTAACCTCTTGTGTGAGTGGGAGGTGTACATGCAAGACTATATGATGTGAATCCTCTATTTATCCCCACATGCCAAGGTCCTAGGAGTAGTCCTGGACTCTAAACTCTCCTTTAAGCCCCATGTTCATCCACTGTCCAAATCTTGCTGCCTCAACCTCCGGAACATCTCCAAAATATGCCCCTTTCTAACCAATGACACAACAAAGCTCTTAATTCACTCCCTGGTTATCTCTCGCCTTGACTACTGCAACTCCCTCCTCATTGGCCTACCTCTGTGTACTCTATCCCCCCTTCAGCCCATCACGAATGCTGCCGCCAGGTTCATCCACCTTACCAACCTCTCTGTCTCTGCTACTCCTCTCTGTAAATCTCTCCACTGGCTTCCACTCACACAAGGAATTTAATTCAAAATACTAACTACCTACAAAGCAATCCACAACACTGCCCCCAGCTACATTACTGACCTAGTCTCAAAATACCAACCTAATCCTTCTCTTTGTCCTTCTCAAGACCTCCTTCTCTCTAGCTCACTCATCACCTCCTCCCATGCTCGCCTCCAGGTCTTTTCCAGAGCCTCTCCAAGCCTATGGAACTCCTTACCCCAATCTGTCCATCTATCTATCACACCAGGGTACTAGGTGTAATCCTAGACTCTGACTTTTCATTTCAGCCTCAAATCCAATCGTTGTCAAAACGATTCTTCAGTCTATCATGAATGCTGCTGCCAGACTTATCCACCTTACCAACTGCTCAGTGTCTGCCAACCCTCTCCTCCAATCCCTACACTGGCTCCCAATCACCCAGGGAATTAAATTCAAAATACTAACCACAACATACAAAGCCATTCACAACTCTGCCCTGAGTTACATCATCAATCATGTCTCCAAATATCACCCAAATCGTCCTCTCTGCTCTTCTCAAGACCTCCTACTCTCAAGCTCTCTCGTCTCCTCCTCTCATGCTCGTCTCCAGGATTTCTCCAGAGCCTCTCCCATCCTATGGAACTCGCTACCTCCACCTGTCCGGCTATCCCCTACTCTTGCTACCTTCAGGCGATCCCTGAAAACTCATCTCTTCAGGAAAGCCTATAACATCTCTAACTAATCTTTTACCACTTCCATCAGCTCATTCCCCACAGTTACAACCTTTTTTACCACCTGCCCCACCTTATTAGATTGTAAGCTCTTCTGAGCAGGGCCCTCTTAATCCTCCTGTATCTTATTGTATTATAACTGTATTGTCTCCCTTTTATATTGTAAAGCGCTGCGTAAACTGTTGGCGCTATATAAATCCTGTATAATAATAATAATATCTTCTACTCTATTAGCTTTTAGACGATCCCTGAAAACCCTCCTCTTCAGAGAAGCCTATCCTACCCACACCTAACAACTGTATTTTCATTTTGTCCATCTAATCATCACCCACAGCTACTACCCTTTGTTCCACTTGACCCTCCCTTCTAGATTGTAAGTTCTAACAAGCAGGGCCCTCTGATCCTTCCTGTATTGATTTGTATTGTAATTGTACTGTCTTCTCCAATGTTGTAAAGCGCTGTGCAAACTCTTGGCGTTATATAAATCCTGTATAATAATATCAATAATAATATTTATTATAGTAAAGCTGGTTTTACACACATGGTAATGGCATCAGTGTGCTGCCTGTTCATTTCTTGTTCACAAGCAGTTCCTTGTCACACAACTTAGCAGGCTGGTAAAAATGCAAGGAGAAGACCATGTAAGAGCTCACGGGCTGTAGGTTTCAGACCATTGGTGTGGGGGTTCAATTGCACATGGATTTAATACTAACCTGGTATGATCATTTTAATACCTTCTTGACAACTGCCACAGTATTCTGAAGCTATACACTGTATTGTATCAGACACAGTTTAGAGCACCCCACAAGGGTTCGATCTTACATCATTAGACATGCACAAATGTGTACATTTTTTTTCTTTTTTTTTTCCGGGTCATTCGTTATGATCGCAATTCGTAAATTCATAAATTTAAAAATTCATAAATTTGCAAATTTGTAAATTTGAAAATTAGAAAATTAGAAAATTCTGAAAATAAGAAAGAAATAAAAAAGTCCAAAAATTCCAACGAACGAAAATCCGAAAATCCTAAATGATAACTAACTAATATTAATAGCTTCAATAAACTATTAGATAAGCACCTGAATGACCGCAACATACAGGGATATATAATGTAATACTGACATATAATCACACACATAGGTTGGACTTGATGGACTTGTTTCTTTTTTCAACCTCACCTACTATGTAACTATGTAACTATGCAATGAACTATTAAATTATAGGTATTGGAATTTCCTTTAAAATTTGGCTGTTAGTGAACGTAATGAATACGAATTCATCCAAAATAATGAATGTCGCATCTAAACAAATGGGATGGAACGAATTAATAATGAATAATAATAAAAAGGTTTTATTATTATTATTATTATTGTTATTTCTAATTATCTAGTTATTATTAATTTGTTACTTTCCATTCATTTATATACGGCATTCGTTATTTCAGATACTTCATATATTGGATAAATTTGTATTTGTTATGTTCACTAACAGCCAAATTTGAAAGGGAATTCCAATACCTATAATTTAATAGTTAGTAAAAGTTATTGTAACGAGCCCCTGCTCGCTCGGTTCCACTCTCCCGACACTCCTCTGTGGCTATTGAATCAGATTGCAGATCGCAACATCTGATGGTTCGGTCATCCGATGCTCCGGGACTAGAACTACAGCTATGTGCCGTTCTAATCCAGTTGTGTAGCTCAGAACAAACACCAGGCAGGCTGTATGTAAGTTCAACCAGGAATCTCTTTTTTGAGGAATACAGGCTCTTTTATACAGTAAAAGAGGAGGTGCATATCTCCTGCTCATATTACTCTGAACATACACCTGTGACCAGAAGCCTAATTACCATGGGCTAATTAACTAATCCCTTTAGACAGCCTAGATGACTCAGTCATGACCTTTAGGCCAGACTGGCCGTCTTGTAGCTCAGAAAACCCAATCAACATTATCACAAATCCACACCGAACTCTTCTTCACACAATTGCAGAGTTAATTAACACAAACAACAATGGGGATCTAATGACTCTAGACTTTTTTACAATACACATTCTAGCAGGCAACAGACAGACAGGTGGCTGGAATTGACATCAGCATCTCCTAACAGTATTTGTCCCAGCATTATGAATCAGCCACTATTTCTAATATGGCAAATCCAGGGTCCCCAGAGTCTGTGTGTCCTGGGGGACCAGGACCCGAATCCACAGTAATACCACCTCAAGGGTCCCCAGGCATACAGCTCACAAAGAGCACCGTTCCCCCAAATGCCAGGGCCCACGATCGATCAGCAAGAGGCTAGCATTCAGTCCCCTCCAAAAGTCTCTCTCCCAGCTAGGTCTGTCACAGTTATTATTAGTTAGTTTATATTTCAGATTTTCTCATTTTCAAGTTTTCAAATTCACGAATTTACGAATTATAGAATATTCGAATTTTATGAATATTCAGAAAAATTTGTTAAACGGGTTTTCGTTAATTACGAATTCGTTATAAAACAAATTCGGAACAAAACGAATTGCACATGCCTATACATCATAATAATTCTCTCATGAAAATGTTTCAATAAAAAAACTGCATAGGGGTTCAATTGTATTTTTTTCTTCACAAGTTAAACTATTTGTAAGCTCCAATAAAATAAAATGTAGTTGCTATTGTGTAGCTTAAACAGCTACCACATTTTTTTTAAACAAATGTTTTAAAACATTTTTGTTATTTGTTGAATCCCAGTGCTGCTGATCTCCAGTCTACCTGCACACACTTCAGCAACTGCTGCATGTCAGTTTTCAGGGTGGGTTTCCTAATAGAGACAAAAGAGAAACAAGCAAGGGCAATGTGTGTCAGCATGGCTACTTGTAACCTCCAGTGTGAGAGCATGTGATAGGCTTACAATGCAGTACCAGAACATAGAGTTTAAAGGCAGAATCAGCAGGTATTATTTTAATGATAGCTGCAGATTTACAAAAACCTAAAATGATTTTCAAAATTATTTGAAAGTATAACTAAAGGAAAAACCTTTTTTTAAGCACTTGTCAACTGCGCTATTGCAAAATGACAGCTACGGTTGGCCAATTTTGGAAGGGCATCATATAACATCCTCTCGTTATCACACCCCCCGTGAATAATTACACTAAAAGAAAGCTCTATTTGTGTGAAAAAAAATAATAAAATGTTCATATGTGTATAGTGTTGCATGACCGCGCAATTGTCAGTCAAAGTGTGAGAGTGCTGAAAGCTGAAAATTGGCCTGGGCAGGAAGGGGGTAAAAGTGGCCAGTAAGGATGAGCCGAACACCTCCAGTTCAGTTTGCACCAGAACATGCGTACAGGCAAAAAATTTGGATAAAAACGAGAGCACCGCTAAAGTCTATGGGACACAAACACGAAAAATCAAAAGTGCTAATTTTAAAGGCTTATATGCAAGTTATTGTCATCAAAAGTGTTTGGGGACCGGGTCCTGCCCCAGGGGACATGGTAGGGCCTTGTTTGGATTTTGGGGGGACCCCGTGCAATTTTTTTCCCCTTAATATTCATACCAGACCCAAAGGGCCTGGTAATGGACTGGGGGGGAACCCATGCCATTTTTTTCAATGAGTTTTATCTATATTGCCAAGACTCGACAATTCATTACAGCCGTCATCAGTTTTAAATTACTTTTTTCCTTTAGAAATTTCATTTTGCTGTGGTAGTGTTCTAAACACAGGAAAACTGTGCCACTTTACAGGCATACTATAGACACCCCCCAGGAATGATATTTAAAAGAATATTTCATTTTTATTGTTTCACTTTAAGCATTATTAAAATCACTGCTCCCGAAAAAACAGTCGTTTTTAAAACTTTTTTTTGCATTCATACATGTCCCCTGGGGCAGGACCCGGGTCCCCAAACACTTTTAATAGCAATAAATTGCATATAAGCCTTTAGAATATGCAGTGAACACCGCATAATGTTCGCTGTTCTGCGAACAGGCGAACACTGCATAATGTTCGCTGTTCTGCGAACAGGCGAACACCGCATAATGTTCGCTATTCTGCGAACAGGCAAACACCCGATGTTCGAGTCAAACTTACGTTCGACTCGAACATCAGGCTCATCCCTAGTGCCCAGTAGGCAAGTGAATCATTTGATAGTGGAGATGGATTAGAACACCTTTCAGTTTATATTTCTGTCTGTGCCTCTGTTAGGGAGATTCACCAGCTCTATTTGTCCTGTTTACAATCAAGTAAAATAAAATCCCAAACTTTGTGTTGACCTCAAAAAGTAGTAGAGTAGAAAACTTCCAATGGTTCTGTTGACCTGGGGGGCCCCAAAGGTTCCTTCTTGCAGGGATTTCCTGTTTTGCCTATGGGACAGGAAGTGAAGGGAAAACTCCCCAATGGGACAAAGATGGCACAAAAAAAAACAGACAGTGGTTATAACCTTTCCTTATGCTATCTGAAAGTTTTGTCTATAGTTCTATTAACTTGTTAAAACTTATCTGAAATTTTGATCATTTGAATGTAAAAATAATGTTACCGTATTTATCGGCGTATAACACGCACTTTTTTCCCCTTAAAATCAGGGGAAAATCGCGGGTGCGTGTTATACGCCGATCCCCTGCGATCCTGACCTGTCAGAACTAAAAAATCGCTGACCGCGATTTGAAAATGGCGCCGCCGGCGCCGAAATACACAGTGCCGGTCCTCGGCTCTTCTCGGCCACTTTCGGTTTCACTCGAGCGCCGCCCGAACCTAGCCGAGTATACTCGGCTAGTTTCGGATGGCTCCGCTCACCGTCACGCCCATCCCGAGTGGAGCCAAAAGTGAACGAGAGCCGCCGAGAAGAGCCGAGGACCGGCTCTGTGTATTTCGGCGCCGTCTGCGCCATTTTCAAATCGCGCTCGGCGATTTTGAAGCTCAGAGGCTGGACTGGGGTAAGGCTAGACTGGGGCAAGGCTGCAATGGACACTGGGGAAGGCTGCACTGACATGGCTGCACTAACATGGCTGCACTGACATGGCTGCACTGGCAAGGCTGCACTGACATGGCTGCACTGACATGGCTTCACTGGCAAGGATGCACTGGCAAGGCTGCACTGAAATGGCTGCACTGACAAGGCTGCACTGACATGGCTGCACTGACAAGGCTGCACTGACATGGCTGCACTGACAAGGCTGCACTGACAAGGCTGCACTGGGGCAAGGCTGCACTGAGAAGGCTGCAATGATGGGCATTTAAATGTAAGTTTTTTTCCCTTCAAGTTCCCTCCTAAAAGTTTTTTTTTCCTTAAAATTCCCTCCTAAATTGGGGTGTGTGTTATACGCTGGTGCGTGTTATACGCCGATAAATACGGTAATTTGGTTTTGGCTTTATTATTGAAAATGTCTATATTTGTTTTATAATTCAGTGTTTTACCTCAGATCTTTTTTTGTGATATCAACAATAGACCTCACTGAGCCTCATAGTTGTCACCAGGCAAAAGCTAATATTTTAAGCAATGGTAAAATTTGTGATGATCTTTGTGAAATAACTTCTACATGCATTTGTATGTTAATAAGCCTTGAATTTGTGCTTGATTTGGTAACATTTTGCAAGAAACACTAGGCATTTTCTTTGATAGCAGTAAAGTGTAAGTATAGTTGATAATCCTATTTTAGGGTTTAAAAAGCTCAGTGGGATAATGAATAAAGGTGACCTCCAGTCAAAACTAGCTAATTACTATTTTCAATACAAAAAAAAAGAAAAACAAACTAAATGCCCAAAATGATCTGACACTGCAGTAGCTGCAGACAAGCCTAGTTCTGATTCTTCTTTAACCTGGATTGTGGTAAGGAAGGGCCCTTTTTTCAGTCTTCATGTTACTTCCAGGTCACGTGGATGCTTTGACTGCTAGAAGTGTCCATCTCAGGGTCCTCACTGGGTTCTCTTATCTTTCTGTGGTAATGTTATGACCAGAGTAATTGTTTTGGTGTGCATCTCTTTACATCACCTATTTAAATTAATAACAGAGGTGGGAGAGGATTGTTGTGTGACAGAAAATTGAAACAATTTAAATGGGGTCTAAAAAGATTTCTTGTAAAACTAACCAATGCCCCTTTTTCAAGTTTCTTTATTTCATAGGTATAATATACATAAAGACCTGTTGTAACATAAAACTTTTTGAGAACTGCTGGCCAGTGTTGATGTCCTAATCAACCACACATTGACTCCATCCATCCTATCCCCTGTTCACTCCTGGAACATGTCAGATTAATGTGTTCCAAAGCCAGTAATGTACTGGCTCATAAGGAAGAATGTCCAGCACATAACTGGCTCTACAGCCATGGCCAAAAGTTTTGAGAATGACACAAATATTCATTTTCACAAAGTCTGCTGCCTCAGTTTTTCTGATGGCAATTTGCATGTACTCCAGAATGTTGTGAAAAGTGATCAGATGAATTGCAATTAATTGCAACGTCTCTCTTTGCCATAAAGAATGAACTTAAAAAACATTTCCACTGCATTTGTGAAGAAGACTTCAGGGCACCCAAGATAGTCCAGCAAGCGCCAGGACCGTCTCCTACAGTTGATTTAGCTGCGGGATCGGGGAAACACCTGTGCAGAGCTTGCTACGGAATGGCACAGGTGTGAGTGCATCTGCATGTACAATGAGGAGAAGACTTTTGGAGGCTGGCCTGGTGTCAAGAAGGGCAGCAAAGAAGCCACTTCTCTCCAGGAAAAAACATCAGGGACAGACTGATATTCTGAAAAAGGTACTGGGATTAGACTGCTTAGGGTTGGGGCAAAGTCCTCTTCTCTAATGAATCCCTTTTCCCTTTTTGCCATAGGCAAAAGTGATAACTAAGGGGCTTGGGGAACAAAAAATCGAAATTTGTTTTTTGGTTAGAAAAATGTGGATTTTTATGGACAGTCGTTTGAAAATAATACATATGCACGTCCATCTTTTTCTCCTATTTTTTTTTTCACCTTTTTTTTTTTTTTTATATATATATATATTTCTGTTCCTATGTCATTGTAGCCAGCTTTTCTTTTCGAATTTGTATTTGTATTTGTCATCCCCACCCATTATTTTGGTCAATGTTTGTACAACCTTTATTTTCTCTCCAGGTAGGGAACCAAAATTTAGTCTAAACCAGTGGTATCGTCTTCGAAAATTTGGTGTCTACTGCTTCTGCACATAAGTGAAATGGTTACCAAGGACCTGTGTGCACTGGGATTGTGGGAGTTAATGCTAATCCCTGTTGCCTGATGAAGCCATGGAAACAGCATGTAACAAGTAGGGTCTTTCACACACGGCCATACTACCCCCGTGAGACAAAGCTGAATACTAGATGCTGTATCGTTATTTTCTGCTGTTTTTTATCATATTCTTTTCCGTTTTAGTTAATACGATACACTGGGAGCATATTAATTAATGCTGCTGTTGTGGGGTGCCAAATGCTGGGCTGCATGGTTTCTTAACCTATTCCTGACTGGACAAGGAAGTGAGCACAGTAAGATCCTCTCAGATTAAGGCTCCTCAAGCACTTTGGTCTATGCTTTGGCTTGCAGCTTTGCATAAGCTCACCCCTTTAGAGACACCCAGTCTGGTCTGAGCAATATTCTCAATCTACATTTACACATACCCATTACAGGCCTTACAGCAATGAGTTCCAGTGCACCACTGCTGGTGGGGTTTAAGTGACCCCCTACAATCACTGCCGTTTTATATACAACAAAATGATCCAGCGTTCAACGGGTTAACAGAAAAGGCGATCTCACAACAGGCAGTGGAACATAAACACGAACAGTTTATTCAATGATATAAAGAGATAAAGAAAGCTGTGCTAAAAATTAAAGTCCATAATAAATGACATCAAGGATAACAAATGTCCATTAGGAGCATAAAACACCACCACAGTGTGCCTATAAAATAATGTGCCCATCCACCGTAGCTGTTAATTCAGCTTACCATACGGCAAGCCTAAAATGCAAGTGGCTTTAGCCCAGCCAAGGCCTTTAAGCTTGCTAACGATCCCGGTGTTTGGATGGTGGGGGGTAAATCTCCAAGGCTCACTCGCGGTATCCACGTATCCACATATTCAAATGGGAAACCCAGGTAGCTCAGAAGAAAAGAAGACTGGCCATAGTGTGATATCTTCTAAACATTGATTTTAAAACATGTAGTCACAGTTAAAACAGCAGAGTTGCGCATACAAAAGCCGGCCGGCATACACAAGATAAGCGGAGCCCGTTCTCCTACTCCGAGGGCGTGGTGACGTCAGTGCGTGCCTTCCTAGACGCGTTTCGTCATCATCTGACGTTGTCAATGGGGAACTCCAATCCTGTTATCAAAGCAAAAGGAGTGGGGAGTGTTAAAAAGTGCATTGTTTATGGTGTCACTGGAGGTCCTCAGAGTAATGAGGGGCTGACGACATCCGGGTGTAGGGAAAACCCTCGCAGCAGGGGAGGCGCCAATGTCCCTGCTACGCTTCAGCTGAACTGCTCGCAGTTCCAGTCACCACAACCTCCAGCAACGCTGACTGTCATCCACGCCAGCCAACCCAGCTCTGTTTTTTATCTGTTTAGATGTTGCATTCCCTCAGGACACTTCCACCCAGCAGTGAGTAGAAACTAATGTGTTTGGTTACATCAGGAGAGAGCAGCGGGAATCCATCTGCAGGATTGCGGCACCTTCCCACCTCCTGTCAGCACTCCAGCTGGTCTGGCGTTTCTGACATGTGAAGTACAGAGTCCGGTTCTCCACCTTCCTGCCGACCATTGCCTGTGCCTCCTCCTCCAGCACGTCCAGCTGTCCTCCACATGCTGGTGAGCGGGTCTTCCATTTAGCTGAAGCGTAGCAGGGACATTGGCGCCTCCCCTGCTGCGAGGGTTTTCTCTACACACAGATGCCGTCAGCCCTTCGTTGCTCTGAGGACCTTCAGTGACACCATAAGCCATTTACTTTTTAACACTCCCCACTCCTTTTGTTTTGATAACAGGATTGGACTTCATGTATATCATTGAATAAACTGTTTGTGTTTATCTTCCACTGCCTGTTGTGACACTGCCTTTTCTGTTAGCCCATTGAGCGCTGGATCATCTTGTTGTATATTGCTTTAGCCATGCCTTCCAGCTATGGCTGTTGTCCAGCTGCTCTGGGTTCAGACCCCATGCTATTGACTGTGATCCCTTCTCACCCACACATGGCCATGTTTTAGCGCTGGTTACATATGCTATTTACTGCTGTTTTATGTATGAGGACTTTTGGTGGCTGCTAGGGCACCTACACTGCCTAATAATCCAAGTGGTTATCTATCACCATCTTGTGGCTGAAAAGGGGATCTATACTGGGCACATGCGTGCCCTACCACATATTTCAATTCTTAAATCACTGTTAATGTTTATATAAAAGTTTATAAATCAATATTTCATTACGGAATTTATAATGCTTGTATACAAATATATTTTGCATACTGTGTTATAAAAGGGCTTATGTTCTGGTTTTAATGATTTTATTGGCCTTGGGGTGTTGATCAATTATAAATTGATTTTAATTTACTATTTTTTTATCAATACATTTTGTAAGTTACTTAAATTAGTGTGGGGTAGATATGTGTGGTTGCTGTATCGTGTGTTGTGTTTTTCAATATAAACTTGATACGATTAATTCTCTAATAATACACAGTATCATGACCAGCATGGACAGACAACCAAAGCAAAATAAATGTATACAGTGAAACTTAAAAAATAAGCCAAAAAGTGACATCCTAGATCAGGGATATGCAATTAGCGGACCTCCAGCTGTTGCAGAACTACAAGTCCCATGAGACATAGCAAGACTTTGACAGCCACAAGCATGACACCCAGAGGCAGAGGCATGGTGGGACTTGTAGTTTTGCAACAGCTGGAGGTCCGCTAATTGCATATCCCTGTCCTAGATGGTGAGTTCACAGTGCAGTCAAAGTAATCCTCCACAGATGATAGTTACCTTATATTTAGTTTATTTTGCTTTGGTTGGCTGTCCATGCTGGTCATGATACCGTGTATGTATATGATTTGCACCATCCCCTCCCCTTGATTGCTCCAGTTTTTTGACACATATTGGCTGACAATGAAATCTGTTTTAATAAAGAACCCTGAGATTTATGGATAGTTTTTTGCAACTGTGAAGTTTGCTACAGCATTGAGCCACTCTAATTTAAATTTATTTTGTATTTTTGTCAGTGGCTATTTAAAGCAACAGAACAATATACTGATTCCATTACTACAGTTTCCTCTGCACCCCTGTACTAATCTCTATATATATCTGAGTATAGTAAGTACACGTTGAGACTATGTTAGCCCTTACATTGGACATTGACTTATGCCCAATATGAAATACTGAATATAATTCCTCCTTTCTGCCTGTAGCCCAGTCCTTTATGCCACCTTTGGTCATGCACAGCTTCCCCCGCCATCCATTGTGGATTGGCCTGGTGTCCTCATTTGGTGCTCCTTGGGTAAGTTTTGTGGGAATGGGGGCGTTTTTGAACCATGACAAATGTTTCTTATGTTCCCCCCCCCCCCTTTTTTGTCTACATATACATTTTTATATATGATGAGAGATCTTTTATGATTGATTACCATCATTATCTGTATTCTTATTATTACTAGAGTTGTATGGAGATTGGTGGTCTATAAATAATCCCCTGAAGAAGCCATGTTGGGATAAAACATCTACTGCTGACCACCTCTGTTTTATGGATATCAACAACCAGTAAAAATATTTCTCAATATGCTCTGTCAATTATTTTATTGAACCCTACCGCTATGTTGATGTTTTATGTAATAAAACTTTAAATATTGCTATCTATGTACATTTCTTTACTTGAGCACCGTCATAATCCCAGTTTCCTGCTGCTATTTATTTTCAATTACGAGGGATGAGGTGCCAGATATTTTAGGGTCACTCAATCTACTCTCCCAGCTATTGATAATTGTGATTATTTATATATTGTCTCTGTATTTTATACTTCAGATTATTTACCTACAATTCATTTCTGAAGAAGTTGGACATCAACAAAATACGTAGAGTCGAGTGCTCATTTTTCTCCAATAATGTTGTGATTATGCTATGAATAGAGTTTTAGAAGACAGTGTTCTCATTATTCAGAATAGACAGTCATAAAATAGTACATGATCAAGCCCAGTTCAACAAGACCCAAACCACCATGCTCATGTTGAGCATGGTGGTTTGGGTCTTGTTGAACTGGGCTTGATTATGTACTATTTTATGACCCTTTAAATAAAAACTATCAACTTTTATTATACTGTTTGAACTTTATGACTCTTTCCAGTTTCGTAAAAGTCCTTTACTCTTTCTGTCCTATATACTGTTTTTACTGGGGATATTGGTACTATTATACACATTGAACAATCGCAGATCCATATACACTCTTTTTGGTAACGTAACTCTATACTTTCTTTAACCTCTTCAGCTCCAGAAGCTGACCAGGCCATTTTTTGGCCTCCCCCATCATGACCAGGCCATTTTTTGCGATACGGTACTGCATTACTTTAACTGACAATTACGCAAGTGTGCGATGCTGTACCCAAATAAAATTGATGTCCTTTTTTTTCCACAAATAGAGCTTTCTTTTGGTGGTATTTGATCACCTCTATGGTTTTTATTTTTTGCGGTATAAACAAAAAAAGACTGACAATTTTGAAAAAAAAATAACAATATTTTTTACTTTCTGCTATAAAACAGATTCAATAAAAACATGCGCACGTGCCCCAGACATGGCAATCAAAATAATGTACAGGTACGTGATTTCATGTTGAAGGGCTGCCCTGCTGCAGTAAATGTACGTGGGGCGGTCCGGAAGCTGTTAAATGTCAAATATGGACTATAGCAGAGTACTGTCTGTAAGTGGACCTAATTCTTTGTTTCTTGCACTTTATCTTTTCTGAAAATCTTACATAGTTTGAATAAAGGCAAAAGTTAATTGAGTTTACGAAATGGCAAAAAAAAACAAAAAACCCTGTATATACAGAACCCTAAACTCGTTGTTAGAAAATAGGTAAACATACCTTCATGATACCCCAAGGAAATTTAGATATACCCTGGATCAACAATCTATCATTTAATTTCTTAATAGCTAGCTATATTGTTTGCATTTAGTAAAAAGTATTGTTTTTTAGCAATCTTATGAGCTAGATAGAACTGAAGACTGGATGTCTACTACATATTTTACACTTATTACTGGAAAGAAGCCTTTCTGTATGCAAAGATTAAACCTCTTTTTCTCCAGATGCAAAGAGTGCCTCTTTATCGTTTCTAATGATTTTAAAATGAACATCTTTACACCAAGCTCACTATATGGACAATTTATGTATTTTGGGCCGGTTCACACGGGTAATCGCACAGGAATGCACAATGCATTAACATGGAGTTCTGTGTGGTGCGATATCAGCCCATTGATTCTGAATGGGCTGAAATCACACCACACCTCACCAAAAGTTGTGCATGCACTATTTTAAGAAACTTGCTGCAACCGGATTGCATAATACACTGCGTTCTGATGTGAACTGGCTCTTATACAAGCTAATTGTATCCTTATAAGCCTAATGTCAAGGAAAAGTAAACTCTGACCATTCCTTGACAACATAATCATAGTGTTGGAAGGATAACTTGAGTTATCATGGAGGACAGAAAGCCAAGCTTTATAAATTTATCTAAAGACTAAATGCTTAACTTAAAGTTGTTGTGAACTTCAGACGTGAAATATGAACAAAGCATATCCCCCTATAGTGTGTACTTGTCTCAATCCAGAGTACTAAGTGTCAATTCTGCTGCTTCATTCCTCTGCTATCTGCATGAGTCACTTCTGACAAGTTTTCCTGAAACCAAGAGAAAAATGGTAACAAGGCGAGGGACCTCCAGCAGATTGACAACCTCAGCTCTGTTCCTGTGTGCTGTGTGAAAGGGTGTGTTTCTTCCCTCTAATCAGCTCTCAGATCTCTCTTCACTGAGCTCTGCAGAGTGTAATTTTAGCTCTCCAACCCCTTTTTTCTGAACTGTGAAGCCTTGATTTATGTATTCGCCAGGAGTCCTACTGTCAGAATACAATAGGGCAGTTGGGAGGATTCCTTCATCTACCTCAAATATGTGAATGGGGGAATCTGTTATTTTTTTGACCAGCTGGTCAAGGAGCTAAGTAGGATTAAAGGTAAGGTGGAGGCTGGGGAGGAGTTCCCAGCTTGGGAGTCCCCAGTCGGGAAGGAATGGAAATTGGCCAATAGGCACTGTGACAGATCTCGAATACACCAGCTGGGCACCTCCGCCAGACTTGTGTCTCCTGTTCTCCAAACGCACCCACAGAGGGGGTAGGGGACAAGGAAGGACCAATGGAAACTCAACACTTGTATATTCAAACAACTACAGTTTGACACACCAAGGGATTATGATAAGCAGGCAGCCCCTCCTTACACATCCCCCCGCTGGGATGTGTCTCCACACCTTTTGTCTACATGTCATGACCTAACATAATTAAACACAATAACAAGAGAGGTGATGGGGGAAAAGGGATGCAACTTACATAGAAACCTCATTACATTATCCCAATGCCATTTTGTCACCAAGTCACTAGTTCTCTGCTGGGCCATAGTCTGTGGGTAGGAGGCCAGCCCACAGCCCCCTCCAAAACACATAGTGACAGGTAAAAGACAGTGAAAAGTAGAGTTCAGCTGCTGGAGAGGGGGAAGGGTTTTCTCCCCTCCCGGTTTTGTGAGGCAACTTCTGACAGGGGCTGTCTTCCAAACCCTCCGAAAACATACTGAGAGCTGGGCGGAGGCCAGTGGCACTCTGCCCCATAGCCAGCGCCTTTGCTGAGGGGATGAACACTGGGGTAGTGTCCAATTGCTGGGAGGGAGAATTGCTTTTTCCACCCCCGGTGGGGATATCCTCTGCTGAGGAAACAGCATACTGAGATCATCCCTCAAACTCCCTGTTTCTAACTCTGAGGGTGGGCAGAGGCCAGCGACACTCTGACGGATAGCCAACGCTTCTGCTGAGGGGATGAACACTAGGGTAGTGTCCAATTGCTGGGGAGGGGGAATTGCTTTCTCCACTCCCGGTGGAGATATCTGCTGTTGGGGAAACCGCTCACGGATCCAACTCTGAGGGTGGTCAGAGGCCAGCGGCACTCTGCCTCATAGCCAGCGCTTCTGCTGGGGCAGCGGATGCGATACTCTGGACTTGCTGCTGATCCACAACTACCAGCCTTCCAATGCCCGTCTCAACTCCCCCTTCCGAGACCTTTATGCTATTAGCTTATCTTGTTGCCTGGGGAACCTCCAGTGCATTCTGGCATTCTAGCACTCACAGTGCCCTCTGTATCATTGTCGCTTCTTCCATTGCGGTTGGGACAGGAAAACATAGGGGCACCCTGGCCCCATTTCCTCGGCATCTTCGCGACTGTCTGTTACTTCTCCCGGACAGTCCCAGACAATGGGAGCCATAGCAGGCTGCTGATCACCGTCAAACAGCTGCTTGTAGGCAATCTCGAGCTCCCATTCCTGTTTGACCAGAAACTCCAATTCCTCCAGGTCACACGCCTCTTCAGGGAGGTCCAGCACCTCATCTCGGAAGTCCAGAATGTCTTCAAGCCACCACTACCCGTCGCTCTCAAAGTCTGGGTCTACGTACATTTTTTGATGGAGCAGCCCCATGCCGCCATAGCCAACGCCTTCTGTTGGGCTTCCATCTGCTGTACCTGGCCACAGTTGAGCTGCGAACCACCAGAGAGCTCTGTAGCTGGCGTCCAGCCTCATCTGCTCCTGGACCAATTTTCCGAGCTCTGTCTTCCACTTGTCTCGTGGTCGTTCCCTCAGGAACACCTCTCGTGCATGGTACTGCAACCAGTACATCTCTGTAGAGGAGGGAAGGATCTTCCCCTGATGGTGCCGCTTGTTGATTAGCATCTCTTGCCAGAGTTGACGGCAGATCACATCCCCCCAGCCGAGCATG
Source organism: Lithobates clamitans (assembly GCA_037952925.1). Classification (NCBI taxonomy): domain Eukaryota; kingdom Metazoa; phylum Chordata; class Amphibia; order Anura; family Ranidae; genus Lithobates; species Lithobates clamitans. The sequence goes on along the minus strand of JBBGZY010000125.1, from coordinate 3,365,570 downwards.
GTGCGCTTTGTCTCTGGTCCCCAATGTTGCTTCCGCATGCCTTGCAGCCTCCACCCGAACTCCACTCTCATGCTGGCTGGTCCCCGTACCACTCCTTGGCGGCTGCCTGGATCTTGAATCCCGGTGGTGGTTTGGATGTACCGGACTGCAGGAGACCCTCTGCACTTCATGAACATTTGGTACAAGTAAATAGGTTTTTTTAATGGACAATAATTATAAAAGAATAGAACAATACAAGCATCTACGGAACTTCTATAGGCAAATGCCAAAATCAGTAAGAACTGTACAGTGGTTTTACTCAAAGGAAATTACTCAGAGGATGTCTCATGTAACCAGACATACAACTGATTGAAAATTAAGAATAACATGCACTTTATACGGAAGTCAAAATTAGATATACTCATGCTGGAGTCAAGTAAGGATAAGTAATGAAACAGTCTTACATTATTAGAGAAGGAAAATATGTTTTGCTTAAAAATTGTGGTCAAATCTTCCATAGAAAAAAAAAATCTGAAACATCATTTAAAATGAAGAGAGTTTCTCTGCCATGTCTTTTAGGTCTAGTTTTCTTGCTGATGATGTACTTTTATTTTTATAAAATGTCTGTCTGTAAAAAAACCTCTATAAACAAGCAATTTAGCTGAAACTACCAGTGCAAGCACATCTTTGTATAATATACACTTTATGCTAAGCAAATGTGCACAGTACTTCCAATGAAAAATATATAATATTTATTTCCAAAGAGGGAAAAGATGAAACTCAGGTCACAAACTATTGCCCAATTTCACACATTAAAATATATGCCAAAATACTAGCAATTAGGCTTATACCACTACTTACCTCCCTTATATCATTAGATTAAGTAGGGTTCATTCCCGGAAGCCAGGGACGGGACAACACAATAAAAGCACTAAACACCCATCATTCTCTAACTACCAATAAGAAACAGGGCTTCTTTCTCTCACTAGATGCGGAAAAAGCATTCAACAGAGTGGCCTGGGACTATATAGATGCAGTATTATGCTCTATAGGTATTCCCCCTCTAATGAGAGCAAGCATCCGTGCACTATACTCTAATCCAATAGTAAAAGTACGAGTCAATGGCCACCTGCCGGACACCTTTAATTTGCGGAACGGAACGAGACAAGGATGCCCCTTACCACCATTATTGTTCATCCTTACGTTAGTACCTTTGTTAAACAGAATAAGACAAAACCCGGACATAAAAGGCATTGAAATACGGAACCAAACATACAAACTTGCAGCCTTTGCAGATGATATGCTCCTATTCCTATCTCATCCACACATAACTCATGACCTGGAACATTTCCAATCACTATATAATTTCAAGATAAATCACTCCAAATCAAATGTTCTCAATATCTCACTAACACAAGACTCAGTAAAGTTATGCCAAAAAAAACTTCCCCTTCACATGGTCCAAAGACCCTATAACATACCTTGGGATTCAAGTTCCTACCCATATGCCAGACCTTTTCAATCTCCATTACATATCTATCCTCAAAGAAACATACAATGATCTAAAATGATGAAATTCTCTAAATATATCTTGGTTTGGCAGAGCATCTTTGATTAAGATGGCAATTCTACCGCGATTCCTTTATGCCATGCAAACAAGTCCCACTCGAGTACCAAACTCTTTCTTTACCTCCATTCGCAGCACATGTTCAACCTTCATATGGAGAGGCAAGCCTTCCAGAATCACACATACTCGCTTAAATTTACCAAAATCTAGAGGAGGAATTGCCCTTCCTGACTTATGAAAATATTACCACTCCTCCCACTTAGCAAGAATTGTAGACTGGAATATACACCAACAGGTTAAGGATTGGGTTTCCTTAGAACACATACTAATTCCACAACTCCTAAGAACACTTCCTTGGACACATCCTAAACACTACCCATCAGCGGCTAAATCCCACCCTCTAATAGGTCCCACTTTAGACGTCTTCCATGAGGTTTCAAAAACTGACAACCCAACACCCTGGCTGGGTCCTCTGACTCCGCTGAAAGGTAACCCAGACTTTCAACCGGGACTAGAACAAAACTTCATACTGGGGGTTTGACCTTTAGAGGGAACACCCTCAAAACAAGAGATGAAGTTACCAGTGAAATTTCCCTGAAAGTCCTATCACAATGGAACAATATGCAAATCAAACATTACCTGATCAAACAGGGGACAGCACACACATGGACAATTCCTCTAACTACCCTGAAAAATCTTTGCTCCCAAACTAGTCCACAAAGACATACTATCTCTATTCTATATCTCTCTCTCTCTTTGGGGGACTAAATGATTTCACCAGTACATCATGTCTAGCATGGGAACGAGATCTCAATATCCAAATGACATTAACAGAATGGGAAACAATTTTCATGTATACTCACAAAGGATCCCTTAATGTTGCAACTCAAGAATGTGAATATAAAATCATTATATAATTTTGTAATGTCAGTCTGTTAAAGCTAAGATGCAAATATTAGTATTCAGTATATTTAGTATAATAAGATACATATTCTTTAAAGTGATTGTAAAGTCTCATTTTTATTTTTCTATAACAAACATGTTATACTTACCTGCTCTGTTGCAGTGGATTTGTACAGGGCAGCCCAGATCCTACTCTTCTTGGGTGCCTCTTCTGTGCTCCTGGCCCCTCCCTGCTGTTGAGTGTCCCCACAGCAAGCAGCTTTCTGTGGGGGCACCCAAGCCAAGCTGCGGCTTCATGTGTCTGTTCAGACACGGAGCTGTGGTTTGGCCCCACCCCCTCTCTCTCCTGATTGACTAACTGACTTTGATTCACAGCTGTGGGAGCCAATGGCGCAGCTGCTGTGTCTCAGCCAATCAAGACAGAGAGTCCCGGACAGCCGAGACACTCGTGGACATCGCTGGACAGAGTTTGGGCTCCAATAAGTATTAGGGGGGCCGAGGGGGGCTGCTGCACACAGAAGGCTTTTTATCGTAATGCATAGAACACAGTACTCACGCCTCATGGCAAAGAATTCTCTGAGGATCTGAAAAAAAGAATTGTTGCTCTACATAAAGATGGCCTAGGCTATAAGAAGATTGCCAAGACCCTAAACTGAGCTGCAGCATGGTGGCCAAGACCATATAGCAGTTTAAAAGGACAGGTTCTACCCAGAACAGGTCTTGTAATGGTTGACCAAAGAAGTTGAGTGCACGTGCTCAGCATCATATCCAGAGGCTGTGTTTGGGAAATAGACTTATCAGCGCTGCCAGCACCAAAATCTAGAGGAGGAATTGCCCTCCTCTAGATTTTGGTCAGCCTGTCAGTGCTCAGACCATATGCCGCACACTGCATCAAATTGGTCTGCATGGCTGTTGTCCCAGAAGGAAGCCTCTTCTAAAGATGATGCACAAGAAAGCCTGCAAACAGTTTGCTGAAGACAAGCAGACTAAGGTCATGGTTTACTGAAACCATGTCCTGTGATCTGATGAGACCAAGATAAACTGAGCTATGCCCAAGCTTATAATTAAAAGGGCTGTGTGCACCTCCTGGACACACACCCTAATGGTCTTCAGTAAGACCTGAACACTGGATTAGAGATTTCTTCCCTTCCAAGGCACTTTGAAATCTCCAAACTCCAAAGCTCAATCTTGGAATACCAAAATCCTGACAATGCCGTAAAACAGTTTTCTCTGCTCAGTACTCATATTCTAGAGTTCCGCACTGTGCATTTGTACGAACCCTGTGTCTCTTTTCCCTACTTTTACAGAGTGACAGTATTGTAATTAGAAAATCAACATTTTCTGCATCCTTTAAGGCTGTCACACTATAAATAAAAATACTATTGCAGTAAATTCCTGTAATTTGACTTATAGCTCAGTGCAGACTTTTGGATAAAGCAGCATTTCAATCACACAAGCAGGAAATAAGACTGCTGTTGCATTTTGCATACAAACATCAAACATATAAGAAACAATTCCAGTTGCATGTACTTCAGGGAAGCAACATTTATTTATTTTTTTTACTTGTTTAAAATTACTTCTAAAGTCACAAGGGGGCTGATTTACTAAAGCTGGAGAGTGCAAAATCAGGCTCACATCTGCAAAGAAACCAATTAGCGTCCAGGTTTTATTTCCAAAGTTTAATTGAACAAGTTGAGGTTAGAGGCTGATTGGCTACCATGCACAGTTCCACCAGATTCTGAGCGCACCAGTTTTAGTAAATCTCCCCCAGGGTGTCAATAATCATAAGCAGTGTGTGGAAGGTTTGGTGCTGTGAAGCAGGTCATGAGTCTGGGGAGACTATAGTACAGTCCAGTAGTGTGGATGGTCCTGAGTTGAAGAGTTGTGTATGGCCATATGTCCAGGCATGCTGCATGTGGTTATAAGCTCAATGGATACATGTGGTCGTAAGTCTGCAGGATGCATTTAGCTATGAAACTAAGGTATAATTAGTTATTCATTAAATGTGTAAATAGAGAAATGGTTTTACAAAAATGTTTCTTTCACTCAGAGTATCAGGTATGTAAGAACATGTCATTATTTTGGAGCATATTAAAATATGTTCATATCAGAGAATGTAAGAGGTCACCGAAATGTCTCAACACTGCAGGATGTATGAACATGTATTTTTTTCAAAACAGAGCATGTTTTTCCTCCCCCATATGCCCCTTTCACTTCCCCTGATCTCTCTGTCAAAATTGATGGCACAACTATAAACCCATCCCCACATGCCAAGGTTCTAGGTGTAGTCCTGGACTCTGAACTCTCCTTTAAGCACCACGTCCAATCACTGTCCAAATCTTCAACCTCTGCAACATCTCCAAAATACGCCCCTTTCTAACCAATGACACAACAAAGCTCCTAATTCACTCGCCTATCACCTCTTCAATCCATCATGAATGCTGCTGCCAGGCTCATCCACCTTACCAATTGCTCTGTGTCTGCTACCCCTCTCTATTAATCCCTCCACTGGCTTCCGCTCACCCAACGAATTAAATTCAAAATACTAACAACTACTTACAAAGTTATCCACAATTTAGCCCTCAGCTACATCACTAGCCTAGTCTCTAAATACCAACCTACTCGTTCTCTTCGTTCTCCTCAAGACCTTCTGCTCTCTAGCTCCCTCGTCACCTCCTCCCATGCTCGCCTCCAGGACTTTTCCAAAGCCTCTCCAATCCTATGGAATGCCTTACCCCAATCTGTCCACTTATCTTCTACTCTATTAGCTTTTAGATGATCCCTGAAAACCCTTCTCTTCAGAGAAGCCTACCCTACCCACACCTAACAACTGTCTTGTCATTTTCTTCATCAGTTCACCCCCCACCACAGTTATTACCTTTTGTTCCAACTGACCCTCTCTTCTAAATTGTAATCTCTAATGAGCAGGGCCCTCTGATCACTCCTGTATTGATGTGTATTGTAAGTGTACTGTGTGCCCTCATGTTGTAAAGCGCTGCACAAACTGTTGGCGCTATATAAATCCTGTATAATAATAATAATGTTATTACAAATACAATAATGGAATGGATACGAAAACAAAGCATTTTATTTATTTTTTTCGGATCTTTCGAATGTCCATGATCTTTTAACATGGGCTTTTAACATGTTGATTTTAGGTGCTCAACAGTTCTAGTTGGGTCTGCAGGTTGTAATTCCTTAGCTGAAACATAATGTAATGTTGGTTTAGTGGGGCTAGAATGAGTGGAGCCATGGATAGTTTAGGGAATGGCCACTATCCCTCCAGAGTGTACGTGGCTGTGAATCTTGGAATAGGTTTGGGTGGAAGTGAGCTCTCAGTTGAGAATAGCTTCAAGCCCAAAGAAGAGTGAAAGTGGTTTTAGGCGTGGATCTACTTCGTCATTGAATTCATGACCAATTTCTGTGCTTGTCACAATTTTTCAGGTTATTGCTTTTCTACATCATTAATAAAAGGGTAAAATAGATGCTTTAAATGAAGACAATAACACAAATTTTATTTTGCATGCTGAGATGTCATAAATAAATCTGTTTGACCACTATTGATACTTTACACAGTCAACTATTTGTGCTTTGATTTCTTCACACAAGAGACTAATTATACCACGTTTTCAGTGTGTAGAACATGACCACAAAATGCACAATTCGAAACAAGATAAGAGTATCTATAAACAATAGAAACACTCTTCTCTTCGATGACACTTGCATATTCTCCTATGCCAATAATCATAATGTAAAACACAAGTTCACAATTAATTGGACTAGAAATACATAGTTTCCACTACGAATATCTATGTCTAGTACAAACACATGCATATTTTACTGGCCAAATTCAATAAAAAATATCAATAAAAGTGTTATTGCATGTCCATAAAAGAATGTATAATGAAAAACAGTAATGGCTGATATACCTTAATATTGTTTATATAAATATGATATTTTTGTCTTAAAATATATACTGTTACTGTAGGAAGTAACTACAGAGCGTTTCACTGTGAGAGGGCCTTTTTGGCTGGTGACCTCTCTACTCTTTATTTCCCAGCCGTGTCTTCACATTCCGTTTTGGAGTGAATAAAGCAACACTTCTTCCACTAGCATCCCATTTCATTTACCACTATTTTTTTAGATTTTATTGGCCTTATTATATTTGGTGATTTGCAATACACATATAGCCAGAGAATTATGACTATTATATTTCCTCTTTAATTTTTCAAATCAGGGAATTTCCAGTTTTGGTGAAATACATTTGCATTTATAAACTTTTTTTTGCAGTTTGGATTCCCAAAAGACTTCTGGGAAAAATAAATCAAAGGCTGGTTCTGTTGTTGCCTGGCACCTTTATCTTGGCTGCCAGTGCCACCAGGTCCCACCCTTTCATCATAGTATCCCTTGCAATATTGTTAAAAGAAATTTAGAATTTTACATTATTTGCTACACACTTTTTTGCAGCCTGGTTCAGATTCTTATCAACTTCCATAGGACGTTTGGTTTGGAAGTTCAGAAATGCAGAGCTTTGACAATTTTTAACAAGGTTTTGCAATTGAATATACTTTTAAGATATTTGCTCTTCTCTAACAATAAGGCAAGGGAAAGAACAGCATACAATGTGCACTCAACATTGTACTCTTCTTAGTTCATTCTCGTCCACAACAAATTCAAGTGAATCTGTTCCCTTCTTGTCTCTTTGCCTTGGCTGTCAGAATACCAACAAGAAAGGTAAAACTTCCTGCTGCGCTCAAAGTGCCACTGATTCCCAAAGAGATATTTTATACCCATATTTTCAAATGCATATTGCTGGTATTTCTCACACCATTCTCAGCTATGCTTTTGGATAAGCAGTTCAATATTTACCTAGATGTAAATGCAAACGGGTTCATATTCTAAAACTGGAGAGTGCAAAATCTGGTGCAGCTCTGCATAGAAACCAATTAGCTTCCAGTTTTTTTTCCGTTAAAGCTTATTTGAATAAGCTGAAGTTAGAAGCTGTCTGGTTACTATGCACAGCTGCACCAGATTTTGCACTCTCCAGTTTTTGTGAATCAACCCCACAGTGTGCCTACTACACTTAAAGTCCAATCAGGCTGGGGACTTTTCCAACCCTACAGTACATGCCTTTTTAATTACTGTCTTCTCTGAGGTCATATGATGTATCCTCTCTGTAATTCCTCTGGTAGTGGGCAGTCCTAAATTACATGAACACTGATCTTTAAATTCTCCTGTGTGCCCAGATTGGCAGGTTATCTTACCCCTCAGAGCTGTATCCATGATACCACAGGCTCACACGTGAACTTATCAGTGGAGCCAAGGGGGGATATAGGCTATTGGTCCTGAATACAACTAGATAAAACCCTTTAAATGAATCTGTACTCACTGGCTATAGAGATTAAATTATTTAGATACTCCTAACAAACAGTAAATGATCTTTAAAACAAGCCCTCTCTGTAGCTGCCAGCACTGTGGAGCAATTCATCCATTTAAGTTGTTCATGCATTACATTACATATTAGAAGGCTGGATGGCTGCTGAGCCACTGCGGGGAATGGGTAGCAAAGGGAGCTGTGCTGCTGAGCCACTGCTGGGAACAGGTAGCAGAGGTAGCTGGGCTGCTGAGCCACTGCTGGGAACGGGTAGCAGAGGGAGCTGAGCTGCTGAGCCACTGCTGGGAACAGGTAGCTGAGGGAGCTGAGCTGCTGAGCCACTGCTGGGAATGGGTAGCAGAGGGAGCTGGGCTGCTGAGTCACTGCTGGGAATGGGTAGCAGAGGGAGCTGGGCTGCTGAGCCACTGCTGGGAACGGGTAGCAGAGGGAGCTGAGCTGCTGAGCCACTGCTGGGAATGGGTAGCAGAGGGAGCTGGGCTGCTAAGCCACTACTGGGAATGGGTAGCAGAGGGAGCTGGGCTGCTGAGCCACTTATGGGAATGGGTAGCAGATGGAGCTGGGCTGCTGAGTCACTGCTAGGAATGGGTAGCAGAGGGAGCTGGGCTGCTGAATCACTGCTGGAAACGGGTAGCAGAGGGAGCTGAGCTGCTGAGCCACTGCTGGGAATGGGTAGCAGAGGGAGCTGAGCTGCTGAGTCACTGCTGGAAACAGGTAGCAGAGGGAGCTGAGCTGCTGAGTGACTGCTGGGAATGGGTAGCAGAGGGAGCTGGGCTGCTGAGCCACTGCTAGGAATGGGAAGCAGAGGGAGCTGGGCTGCTGAACCACTTATGGGAACGGGTAGCAGATGGAGCTGGGCTGCTGAGTCACTGCTGGGAACGGGTAGCAGAGGGAGCTGGGCTGCTGAGTCACTGCTGGAAATGGGTAGCAGAGGGAGCTGGGCTGCTGAGTCACTGCTGGAAACGGGTAGCAGAGGGACCTGGGCTGCTGAGCCACTGCTGGGAAAGGGTAGCAGAGGGAGCTGGGCTGTTGAGTCACTGCTGGGAACGGGTAGCAGAGGGAGCTGGGCTGTTGAGTCACTGCTGGCAGGGGGCAGCAGGTGGCTGCTGAGGGAACAACTTGAACAATTTTAGTGCATTTACTATGAAGTTTGAGGACAACCTGATCCTGAAGCTACACGGGGACTTTTTAAGAACATGTAAATACTTCAATGTCCATGGCCTGTGCTAAGATTCACATTAAGCAAAATACTAACACACTCAGCTCATCGGTTCCCCAACAATATCATAATTGTGGAGTTGTCTTTTAATTGGAAAGATACATTTCTGATCACTCATCAGATTCAGTTTTAACCCGCAGCATAAAATAGATCCTCATTTAAAATTCTAGCAAAATCAATATGAGAGCAATCCAAAACTAACATCTTGTACAGTACACTGAGTCAATGGAAATAAAATAAATTCAGGTAGGAAGGGGAAGGGGGGTGCGTTTCGATTTTTGCTTAGGGTCTGGAAATTTGGCAACTGTTATATTATGTCTTTTTAACTCACGACCCTGGAGTTTCCTGGCAAACAATAAAAGAGGGAAAAGCTAAGACAACATTTTCCAGCAGAGCAGGGAAGTCCCAAAACCCTGCAGCAAGATCTGCTAAGAGAATCATCTTTCTCTTATGAAAACTCATAGTTCCAGTGCCAAGAACAAGTCTATATATGTGGATACCTGAATCAAGATATCTGTACAGACATACTACTGGGTCTCCTATAACAAAGGGGCTATTTATAATTAATGAAATTGCTATTTACTTTTTGTATTTTTTCAACAAGTAATTTATAGCAAGTTTTGTAGAATTGTTATCAGTTTATGAAGATTCCCTGCAAAGTAAAGTATTTGCTGAATATTTTCTCTAATGCCGCGTACACACGGTCGGACTTTTCGTCTACAAAAGTCCAACGGACGCTGACGGACTAAAGCTGGCTGGTAATCCGATCGTGTGTGGGCTTCTTCGGACTTTCAACGTACTTTTTTAGCCTCAAATCCGACGTACTTTAGATTTGAAACATGCTTCAAATCTTTACGTCGTAACTACGACGGACCCCGAAGTCCGCTCGTCTGTATGCTAGTCCTACGGACAAAAAAATGACGCATGCTCATAAGCAAAAACTAAACGGAAGCACTCGGTCTAGTAAAACTAGTGTTCGTATTGTAGGTAGCACATTCATCAGGCTGCAAAATCTGTGATCGTTGAATGCAGCGCATTTTATTTCTTCTTTACGAATGCTCTAAAGAACGAAGGTGTTTTGCTGTTCATAATCAGAGTTCTCCCAAACTGATTTCTGAATTCTTTTTCTCTTTGATCTCATGAATGATATAGTATGCTTTTTATAAACAATGTTTCCATACTAATAATACTTTTTCCCTTAATTTTTTTTTTTTTTTTTAGGTTTGTAAAGTTACCACAAAGAACCCATTATTCTTTTTTTTTTTTTTCTAGTGATTATTTTTTAGTTTTTAGATAAAGTTAACCCAAAGCACCGTTTTTGTTTATGTATATTTTTTTTTTTCAAGACTTACCACTTGAACATTCTTAACATTAGTAATGTATTTTTGGTGTGTTTTTTTAAAACTCAATGAGATTGTTGTCCCTTGTTAATTTAACATTGTGTGTAAAATCAATGATTTAAAAGAAAACACATAAAGTCTTTTGCTAAACTCAAAAAAGATCCATTTATTCATGGTCAAAATAAAATAAAGAGGAAGTCAACGCTGGAAAAAGTCGGTGTACAAGAAAATTGGGATCTTGAGGAGTCCATATAAGAGGGAGCACAATCTGGTCCAAGAATCCCAGAGATCAACAGCACCAGCAGATGATCTAGATGTCCCCAGACTGTGGTCCTACAACAGCCTGCGTCTTCTGTCAGACCAGACTGAACCCAGGTCATCACTTTCTTCTCTTCCCTGCAGCCTTTCCTCCACGCTGCCCTGCAGCCTTCCCTGCAGCCTTCCCTGCAGCCTTCCCTGTAGCCTTCCCTGTAGCCTTCTTTTGAGGCTGTGGCTCTGGTGTTTCAGTTGTGGCAGGAGGAGGAGGAGGAGGAGGAGGAGGAGGGGGGGGGCTGCCTCATGTAGTTGGGTGTTTTTGGTTAGCGTGCCCTGCAGCCCCTTATGGATTGTTTCCCCAAATAGGCGCTCACAAATGAGGCGCTGCTCCCAATCCATCTGAAGAAGCCTGCTGGCTAAGTAGCAGCCATAGGCTTCTTCCGCTTCGGGGGGGCTTGTTAAAAAACGGGTGGCCTGTTGCATGAGGCGCAGGGACGCGTCCTGTGTGACCATCCCCTTCCTGGCCCTTTTTTTGGGAAGGTGGAGGGGAGGCACTTGGGATTGGGTGAGGCTCCTACTGGGCCCAGCCACCTCACTTGGCCCAGCCACCTCACTTGGCCCAGCCACCTCACTTGGCCCAGCCACCTCACTGGGAGCAGCCACCTCCTGCCTGACACTGGGCCCAGCCTCCTCCAGGATGATGGTGAATCCGGCCTCCTCCAGGCTGTCCATGGGCCCGGTCTCCTCCTGCCTGCCACTTTCCCCACATTCCTCCTGGATGGACTCATCCTGTGTATAAAAAAAGGACAATAGTTTTAGTTTATTTTTTTGGGTTCATCAATGACACACAGTTTGCTTCTCATGACTAGCAAATTCAATGTGAATACATCTCTTTAATAAAAGAGTCTAATCAGACACCCTAATTATTTCAAGCAGGTGCCAAACATATTTAGTCACTACTATCATTTGATATGTATACACAATTTGGAGTGCTAAATTATTTGAGACAATTATAACATCCAGTTAACATCATTAATATTAGTACAGTAAATATTTGTTAAAATAATTTACCTGACTCCAGATGGTCATATCCGGTTCATCCAGGATGGAAGACCCAGCTTGCTCCTCATCAGCCTCTGCTGGGGTGGAGGGAAGGGTGGAGGGAAGGGTGGAGGGAAGGGTTGAAAGTGATGCCCTGGCTTCATTCTGGTCATCAAGAAAACGGAGTTGATTGTAGTACCACAGCCTGGGTACATAAACATCATCTGCTGATGCTCCTGATCTCCTTGATTCCTGGATCTTCCTATGCTCCCTTTTATACATGTTCCTCAAGACCCCAATTTTCTTGAGCACTGTCTCCATTGTTGCTCCCGGGATGGTCTCCTGGACAAAGGACAGAAGTCTCTCCAGCGTTGACTTCCTCACATGCTTGGCATAATACTGAGGGTGTTTCACCTCCCACAAATTCCTCATCTCTCGATATTTTGAAATAAAAGAAGTAAGGAACTCTGGATCCTTCAATAGGGGATTCATTATATCTGGAAAAGAGAAAGTCACAAGACCAAAAACACTTATTATATGTTTCTGCTAACCCCTCATCATCTTCTCCCTATGTAGGCCTCATCAATCTATCAAGCCATATAGGCCGCTTGCTACAAAGTCATGACCATAAACCCCCCCCAAAAAAAATATATATATCTCAAATTACCTTCGTTTTGGAACGTCCTGGTCCACTATCACCTACGCACAGAACGTACGTACGACACGCGCGAAAGGCCCTCCTTTATACACTACGCATGTGTGAAACTCCGCCTGCGTCGCCCGCCCCTGACGTTCGAAATTAACTCATGTTCTCCGCCCCCTAATTTGACGCACAGAACGTACGTACGACACGTGCGCAAGGCCCTCCTTTATACACTACGCATGTGTGAAACTCCGCCTGCGTCGCCCGCCCCTGACGTTCGAAATGAACTCATGTTCTCCGCCCATTTTTTGTTACGGCGCGTAGTGGAGTTAAAGAATGGCGGAGACACCTGAAATGTTGACGACCTCAGGTAGTGGAGACAGCCCGGAGGCTGGAACGTCTGGAACGTCAACGAAATCTATGAGGCCTAGATTTAAGGCCTCTAATATGAGTTTCAAAGAGATGGTGGAGATGGTGGCCATTCTTCACAAAGACGACTATGATGGCAATTATGGGCCGTACGCACGGCCAAATTTGCGCAAGGCCAAAATAATGGCGAAGGTCGTGGAGACTTTGCAGGCATCTTTTGGGGTCCAGCGCTCCAAAGATCAATTGCGAAAAAGATGGTCTGACCTGAAACTCAGGGAGCCGGATCAATACCGACGTATCCGGAAAGTTCTTAAAAAAAGTAAGTACTTGTCGTGTTTTTCTCTTGTGTTTATTACCTTGTATACTGCTCCATGTGCTTTTCCTTCCTATACGATTTTTGTTCATCGTTTTAAACGATCTTTTAATAAACCTCGTTACATATCCATATCTATCTATATCTATCTATCTATATCTATCTATATAAATATATAAATATATCTATATAAATATATAAATATATATATATATATATATAAATATATATATATCTAAATATATATCTAAATATATATATATCTAAATATATCTATATATATATATATATATAAATATATATATATATATATATATATATATATATATATATATAAATATATATATATATATATATATATATATATATATATATATATATATATATATAAATATATATATATATATATAAATATATATATATATAAATATATATATATATATATATATATATATAAATATATATATATATATATATATATATATATATAAATAAATATATATAGATATATATAAATATATATAGATATATATATATATATATATATATATATATATATATATATATATAAATATATATATATATAAATAAATATATATAGATATATATAAATATATATAGATATATATATATATATATATATATATATATATATATATAAATATATATAAATATATATATATATATATATATATATATATATATATATATATATATATATATATATAGATATATATAAATATATATAGATATATATATATAGATATATATATATATATATATATATATAAATATAGATATATATATATATATAAATATATATAGATAGATATATATATATATATAGATATATAGATATATATATATATAGATATATATATATATATATATATATATATATAGATATATATATATATATATATATATATATATATATATATATATATATATATATAGATATATATGTATAGATATATATATAGATATATAGATATATATATATCTATATATATATATCTATATATAAATATATATATATATCTATATATCTATATATATATATCTATATCTATATATATATATATCTATTTGAAGTTCTCTTAATTTTTTGGATTTACATTTAGTTAGATATTTAGAGATTTTGTTCCAGATATAGAGAGAGATCAAAAGATTATTAACTATATTTTGAGATATTGATATCTATCTATCCGGTATGTCTTTATAATTTTAAATATTGAACTAAAATAGGAACTCTACACAAACCACTTCACTACAAATGTGGGAAAATTATTATGTCCTAAAATATCTGTGTGCTAATTAGATTACTAATTTTTTGTTTCACATAGGGGAAAAATCACTCAGCCAACCACAAGAACACAGTCCACCCCAAGCAAAACATGATTGGGCAATCAGCCCAAGTCCCATTGAGGATGTGGAGGAAGGAGAGGTGGGCGACATGGGCACCCCACCAGGTGAGTGTCTGACACACCAGCTTACGTTAATCTATGCATGGCTGCCTTTTGTTTAATTGAATTTGGCTACTCTATTTTAGGGGATCTGGTTGTGCTTCATTCAAGCAACAGTGACACCCCCGAGGATGTGGAGGAATTAGGCTACATGGCCACCCCACCAGGTCAGTGTCTGAGACAACAGCTTTATTTCTGGTAAGGTAAACTATGTATGTGTGCATATTTCTAAAGACATTTTTTGGTTTCATTCCACTTTAGGAACAACAAGAAGTGACTATTTCACCTCTGAAAGTGCCCAACGTCTAATTGGTCAAATAATGGCCTGGAATCAAGACATGGATCAAATGCGTAATCGGCTGGATCGTATGCAGCAGGAAATGAAGGACATGATTGATGTTTTGGGTCGAATCTAAATGCCCTTTTTTAAACCCCAAAACATCAATCATGTCCTTCATTTCCTGTTTTGCTGACCCCATTCTGGGCCTTCTCTTTCTTTTTTTGGCATAACATAAATGGCTGTTTAACCTAATGTCAAAAAGGAGGGCTGTCAAAAATCCACAAAAAAAAAAAAAATTGATTTTCTAAAAAACACCAAAAAAAAAAAAAAATTGATTTTAAAAAACCCAAAAAATCAAAAAAATAATTAATGTTAAAAAACCAAAAAAAGTAAAAAAATTGATTTTAAAAAACCAAAAAAAAAGAAAAATAATTAATGTTAAAAAAACAAAAAAAGTAAAAAAATTGATTTTAAAAAACCAAAAAAAAGAAAAATAATTAATGTTAAAAAACCAAAAAAAGTAAAAAAATTGATTTTAAAAAACCAAAAAAAAGAAAAATAATTAATGTTAAAAAACCAAAAAAAGTAAAAAAATTGATTTTAAAAAACCAAAAAAAAGAAAAATAATTAATGTTAAAAAACCAAAAAAATTAAAAAAATTGATTTTAAAAAACCAAAAAAAAAAACAAAAACTTGCTTTTAAAAAAAAACAAAACTTGATTTTCCAAAAAAAAAAGCCTGTTTTCGAAAATCCAAAAGCCAAAAATATTTTTTTGTGGATTAGGTAGAAATATTTAAATATAATTATATTTTGCTACATCATTAAGATACCATTATATTTTTGTCTATGAACATTTTATACTAAATGCAGAACTGAATGCATAACAACCATTAATAAAAACATCTCCTTTTATAGGATTTTAACAAATGTGTGGTTTGTTATTTCAAGGCTCAGTATCAGTTTGGTTATAATTGTCAAAAAGTTGTTTACAGTGGCAATGGAGCTTATTTAGACATTTTTAAAATTCAAATACAGTTGGCACTACAACTGCTCGACCATAACCTAGGAGACAGCCCAAAAGAAAGGCAAGCAATAAATATAATGCCAGATTTCAGCAATATTTTTTTTATTGTCAAAAAATTATATATCCTGGCCCATTGCAATGGCCCCCCTACCCATAAAATAATCAACATATTGCTGTCTAACCTGACGGGAACTTTGGGGGGCCAAGCCAGTACGGACAGTATCCAGGCCTGTAAGGTTGGCTTCTATTTGTCCGGCCTCAGGCCCAACTGTGCCTATATAATTGGCAGAATGCTTATTTAAAAAGTTGTGCAGAATGCAGCACGATAAAATTATAAAATTAAGTTTGTATTCCGCCAAATTAATGGCTGTTTGAAACAGGCGGAACCGGCTGGCCAGAATTCCAAACGCATTCTCAACCACTCTTCTAGCTCTGGCCAGCCGGTAATTAAAAACCCTCCTCTCCGGGGTGAGGGTTCTTTGGGGGAATGGCCTCATGAGGTGCTTGCTCAGAGCGAAGGCTTCATCGGCAATGAAGACAAAGGGGAGTCCTTCCACGTTATCCTCATCAGGTGGCAATCCCAGGCCACCACTCTGGAGACGCTGGCAGAACTCCGTCTGGGCAAATACTCCTCCATCCGACATCCGGCCATTCTTCCCCACGTCCACATATAAAAAATCATAGTGTGCCGACACCACCGCCATTAAAACAATACTGTGGAACCCCTTATAATTAAAATAATATGACCCCGAATGGGGTGGTGGCACAATGTGGACATGTTTCCCATCTATAGCCCCTCCACAATTGGGAAAGTCCCAACGGCTGGCAAAATGGGATGCCACAGTCTGCCATTCCTGTGGCGTTGAAGGAAACTGGGGAATCAAACAAGAAAACCAAAATCAATTAATTTGGAAGCTAACATTGCAAGAAAATTAGACAATTAAAAATATTATTCCCCAGCATCAGTATAACATTCAATAATTTAATTCTTCTGGAATAACTAATATGGAAAAAGGCACACTTATCAGATTGCTCACCCCCTCTGATAGAACATTGATTACATTTTAGGGGGTTGTGAAATCCCTAAAAAAAATTACTTTAACAACACGCAGGAATTTAGGGATAACAAAGGCTACAAGACTGCAGTTGTCGCACTCTGCAGGTGCAGTTGCTAACCAGCTTACAGTAAATGAGGTAATGTCAAAAGGCATTCATGTTGCAAAGAGTACACAATCACATGCAAGGGCAATTAATGAAAACACTTTGAGGCTTGCATATGATTTGATGATGGAAATCAGCAGAGCTTCTGCTCATTTACTAAAGCACTGGAACAAATGCACTTGTAGAGTGCACATGCATTTTGCAAAGTGCAACATAGATTTGCTTTAGACAAATCAACACCACAAAACATTCAAGCAAATTTTAACGAGGGTGGGGGTGGGGGGGTTGTGAAATCTAGCTAATTGCTAATTAGCAGCACACTATTTGGAGTGAGTTCAGGTGGGGGGGGTTGTGAAATCTAGCTAATTGCTAATTAGCAGCACACTATTTGGAGTGAGTTCAGGTGGGGGGGGGGTTGTGAAATCTAGCTAATTGCTAATTATAAGCACACTAAATACACTCCAACAAAATACATTCAAAATGAGTAGACTAGGTGGATATGTTCCCATCACTTCATGCTGGGAAGGTTATTGAAGGAAACTATACATGCATGACAAAAAATAACAGGAAAAAATCCCAGCATGTGTGAGGATAAAAAGGGGACATTCACACTATATTGCTATGATGGGAAGTAGTGTTTGAAGCAAGAAATACATTACATTATCAAAGATTACATAAAAGAACATGTGATGCTAATAAAATAAAAATAGCTTACCTTAATATAGTCCTTCTGCAGGACCTGTATGATGGCAGAACAGGTCTCTGGGATAATGATCCCCAGAGCCTGGGGGGAGATGCCTGTCGAGAACTTAAGGTCCTGCAGGCTTCTCCCTGTGGCCAAATACCGCAAGGTAGCGACCAGCCTTTGCTCCGGAGTGATGGCTTGCCTCATGCAGGTATCCTGCCTGCTGATATAGGGGGTCAGCAAAGCCACCAAACGATCAAAAACGGGGTCCGTCATCCGGAGAAAGTTCCTGAAATCCTCAGGATTATTCTCACGGATCTCACGGAGCAAAGGCATGTGACAGAACTGGTCACGCTGAAGCAACCAATTCTTGGTCCATGAACTCCTCCTCGCCCTGTTCATGGACTGGTCTTGGGCTGAAGAATAAACTACAGCACCAAGCACATACAATGCACGAGCTCTACGACGAGTACGTACAGGTAACATGGCTTCAAAACGGTCGGCTGGTCAGAACGCACTAAACAGAACGCACTGAAGAACAGCAAGGCCTGTGAAGAACGACCTGAAAATCAGGAACGAGCGGCCAATAAAACAAAGATTTCTCAATGCCAACTGACCAAACGCACTGAAAAGCAGATACAAACCTCACAAGCACAGACTGAACAACAGTTAAAACGAACTGAAAAATACGCGTCTCACAAGCGCGAATCGTCTCTCACCAAACTTCTACTAACACGAGATAAACACGAGATTAGCAGAAGGAGCCCAAAGGGTGTCGTACGGGCTATTGAACTTCCGTTTTATAGTCTCGTCGGACTTGGTGTACGTCACAGCGTACTAAGCTGGCGTACTTTTGTGTGGTCGTGTGTGGGCAAGTCCGTTCGTAAGAAAGTCTGCCCCAAGTCCGCCGAAGGTTCGCCGGAAGTATGTCGGACAGGCTGTCCGACTTTTGTAGCTGCAAAGTCCGACCGTGTGTACGCGGCATAAATCTCCCTAAATCTCGACAAACCCATTATCTTTAGTGTGGGAATTTTAACAAAAATGGTCTACTTTCCTCAACAGTGCCTTCTGTGACCAGATATCAAGCCAGTTTTATGGTTGAAACCAAGACCCATGCTTTTCATTTCTGTTTCGTATGCCTGACTCTCTACCTTGAGTGAAGGAACATGTAATAGCCCTTTGTATTCTTCAGTCACATGACGCTTATGTTAATACATTAGCAGTGTAGAGAATGGGTGGATCCTTTATAAATCCCTCTGTGTGTTTTCCACTCATGAACATGGACTGTGCAGCCAAATACATTTTTTTGTCACGGGTTTCAAAAACAGACCATATTCAGCAGTGTACAATGTGCCCCAAAAACTGGCTACATATGTTTGTATAAGATTACGCTTACCTTTTTTATTTGACCTTCAAGATCTCCACCCCAGTGCCCTAAGCAGGATTGTTTTAACTCTTTGCTGGATTTTGCCCAACTTAAGCTGCCCAGCATGGATGAGATACGTTTCCTTCTCCATTTTTTTTTTCATTTACTGCTCATGAACACCCACCTAATTTGATTGGAAATTCATGGAAATCAGACATTTCTGCTCCACTGCAGCCACAAACCCTGTACATCTGTGCAATTTCAAAGGTTGATAGGATGGGTGTGTGATTCACAGAGCTCTGTCAGGAATGATGCGATGCACCAGAGTGGACCCTTCCTGTGCCCAGCCATAGCAATGGTTTTGGCCTCTCTTGTAATAAAAACTCTTTTGTACACCTAATTAAATATTTTACATTATAAACAATTAAGGGTAAGGACTGAGCTTGCAGATATGGAGAATTGAGAACATTGTAAGGTAGATCCTGGAGTTCAGCTTTCAGTTTATATTAGGTGACTACATTTTCTTCTGAGGAAAAAAATGTGCAGCTGATAAATATACAGGGAAAAGCTGCCTCTTTTCCTCTGCCACCTATAGGCACATGCCCACTGCTCCCAATGGTAAATTCCGCCCTATACATATTACAACAGCATAAAACATGGTTGAACTTTTGGGAAACTGCCCAAATGTTTCTTTTTCAATTTAGCCTAAATACCTTGACTAAAAAAATATTAATTGGCAAATACCAGGTGATTTTTTTTTCTTGTAAGTACAATAAGATTGTAACATTTATGGACACCATTACAGTTGCCCAAACTGTACATACATTCATTTTACAGTAAATTATTTTCCAAATGCTGTTGCTGCCTACATAAATTATTATGCAGCCTGACATTAATGGCTCCCTTTCTGCATCCCCTGGCAGTCACACAATCTGTTATGGCCGTAGCTGGAAGAAAATCCTCTTAACTTGGCTGCATACTAGCTGTGGCAGGAAACACTTATAGAAGAAGTTTTGCTGCTGGAGGCTCTGAGACATAAAAAATTAGCAAGCAACCATACGTTTTGGATAGATTTACGGTGGAATACTTCCCAACCATGTGACCTTTTTCATTGTATAAAGAAGTATTATTAATTAGATAATACTTTCACACACATGTATATACAGTATATCATTTGCAGACGGTTTTTAAGAGTCTTTTCACACCATACTGCACATAAAAATGCACCAATCACTGAAAATGCACATGCAGTAATGCACATGCAGCACATTTGCATTCATTTTTATGCACGTTGCATTGCTTTTTAATGTGCATTGCCTTGCATTTACTGTATCTGCATTTGCATTTGCATGCATTTTGTTCATCCATCTTTTTTTCTTTTTCATCATTCCCAGTTCCCTGGAAGACTAAAAAAAATCTTTTTTTGTATGACAGTACTTCAGTTGCATTGACGTGCATTAATGTGCATGGCGTTAATATGCATACATAACGCAATGCACTACAATGCATATGCAAGCAAGGTCCAGTGTGTGCTAATATGGGAAGACCATTACATGCTCATAAACTCGCCAAGACATGTAGAGTGCCTTGAAGAAGTATTCATACCCCTTGAAATTTTTCACGTTTTGTCACATTACAACCAAAATTGTAAATGTATTTTCTTGGGATTTTATGTGATAGATCAACACAATGTGGCACCTAATTGTGAAGTTAAAGGAAAATTATAAATGGTTTCCAAAAATGTTTATAAATAAATATGTCAAAAGTGTGGCATGCATTTTATTCAGCCCCCTTTACTCTGATACCCCTAACTAAAATCTAATGGAACCAATTGCCTTCCAAAGTCACCTAATTAGTAAATAAAGCCACCTGTGTGTAATTTAATCTCAGTATAAATACAGCTGTTCTGGCATGCCCTCAGAGGTTTGTTAGAGAATCTTAGTGAACAAACATCACCATGAAGGCCAAGAAACACTCCAGACAGGTCAGGGATAAAGTTGTGGAGAAGTTTAAAACAGGGTTAGGTTAGAAAAAAATATCCCAAGCTTTAAACATCTCACGGAGCACTGTTCAATCCATCCTCCGAAAATGGAAAGAGTATGGCACAACTGCAAACTACCAAGACATGGCTGCCCACCTAAACTGACAGGCCAGGCAAGAAGAGCATTAATCAGAGAAGCAGCCAGGAGGCCCATGGTAACTCTGGAGGAGCTGCAGAGATCCACAGCTCAGGTGGGAGAATCTGTCCACCGGATAACTATTATTATTATTATTATTATATGAGATTTATATAGCGCCAACAGTTTACTCAGCGCTTTACAATGTATAAGGGGGACAACACAATTACAGTACAGTTCAATACAAAAAGGTACAGGAGGGCCCTGCTCGTAGAGCTTACATTCTAAAGGGAGGGGGTGGTGGTACAAAAGGTAATAGCTGCAAAGAATGATTTGATGGGGGTGGCTCAGGGACAGTTATGTGGGTGTGGGATAGGCTTCCCTGAATAAATGAGTTTTCAAGGATCTCCTAAAGGTGGACAGGGTAGGGGCTGATCGGACATACTGGGGCAGGGAATTCCAGAGGATGGGAGAGGCTCTGGAGAAGTCCTGAAGGCGAGCATGGGAGGAGGTAACAAGGGAGCTAGAGAGCAGGAGGTCCTGGGAGGAGCGGAGGGGGCGATTTGGGCGATATCTGCAGATGAGGTTGGTGATGTAGATGGGGGCGATGTTGTGAATGGCCTTCTATGTTATGGTTAGCATTTTGAATTTTACACGGTGGGGTAGGGGAAGCCAGTGAAGGGATTGGCAGAGAGGAGCAGCAGTCACGGATCGATTAGTGAGGTGTATTAGTCTAGCAGCAGCATTCATAATAGACTGAAGGGGGGATAGCCTGCTTAAGGGTAGGCCATTAAGGAGAGAGTTGCAATAGTCGAGGCGGGAAATAATCAAGGAGTGAATAAGTTGTTTTGTAGTGTCATTAGTCAGGAAGGGTCGAATTTTGGAGATGTTGCGGAGGTTAAGGCGGCAGGATTTAGCCAGTGATTGGATATAGGGGCTGAAGGAGAGGTCAGAGTCAAGGATTATACCCAGGACTCTGGCATGTGTGGAGGGACCAATGGTTGTGTTGTTGATATTAATAGTGAAGTTACAGGGGAGGGACCGTGAAGGAGGAAATATAACAAGCTCATTTTTAGAAAGATTAAGTTTGAGGAAGTGGTGTGACATCCATACCGATATGTCATTCAGCAAGTTTGAGATCCGTGGGGAGATAGTGGGGGTGAGTTGGGGAGTGGAGAGATAGATCTGTGTGTCATCGGCATAGAGATGGTATTGGAAGCCATGGGAGGTGATCAACTGGCCCAGGGAAGAGGTATAGAGTGAGAAAAGGAGAGGCCCAAGGACAGAGCCTTGGGGTACCCCAACAGAAAGAGGAAGGGGAGCGGAGGAGATGGAGTTGTAAGTGACGCTGAAAGTGCGCTGAGATAGGTAGGAGGAGAACCAGGATATTAGTCGTGCACTTCAAAAATCTGGCCTTTATGGAAAAGTGGCAAGAAAAAGCTATTGTTGAAAGAAAGCCATAAGAAGTCCGTTTGCAGTTTGCTGGAAGCCATGTGGGGGACACAGCAAACGTGTCTTCCACATGGCTTTAAAGGGCCAAAATACATCCCTGGGAATTATAGTCCAGTTAGCCTAACAACAATAGCATGCAAGCTCTTGGAGGGGATGATATACAAGGTTTTAGTAATTAAAACAGTATCATTAGCAGTAATCAGCATGGTTTCATGAAGAATCGTTCTTGCCAAACCAATATATTCTAGATGGATTCAATATATCCATCTAGATAAAGGAAGGCCTGTAGACATAGTGTATCTGGATTTTGCAAAAGCATTTGACACAGTTCCCCATAAACATTTACTGTACAAAGTAAGATCTGTTGGCATGGACCATAGGGTAAGTACATGGATTGAAATCTGGCTACAAGGGAGAGTTCAGAGGGTGGTGATAAATGGGGAGTACTCTGAATTGTCAGGGGTGGGAAGTGGGGTCCCCCAGGGTTCTGTGCTGGGACCAATCCTATTTAATTTGTTCAAAAACGACCTGGAGGATGGCGTAAACAGCTCAATCTCTGTATTTGCGGATGACACTAAGCTAAGCAGGGCAATAACTTCTCAGCAGGATGTGAAAACCTTGCAAGAAGATCTGAACAAATTATTGGGGTGGGCAACTACAGGGCAAATGGGGTTTAATGTAGAAAAATGTAAAATAATGCATTTAGGTGGCAAAAATATTAATGCAATCTACTCACTAGGGGGTGAACCTCTGGGGGAGTCTAGGATGGAAAAGGACCTGGGGATCCTAGCAGATGATAGGCTCAGCTATAGCATGCAATGCCAAGCTGCTGCTAACAAAGCAAACACAATATTGGCATGCATTAAAAAGAGGATTAACTCCAGGGATAAAGCGATAATTCTCCCACTCTAAAAGACTCTGGTCCGGCCTCATCTGGAGTATGCTGTCCAGTTCTGGGCACCAGTCCTCAGGAAGAATGTACTGGAAATGGAGCGAGTACAAAGAAAGGCAACAAAGCTAATAAAGGGTCAGGAGGATATTAGTTATGAATAAAGGTTGTGAGCACTGAACTTATTCTCTCTGGAGAAGGGACGCTTGAGGAAGGGAGTTTAATAAGACACATGGCCACTCACTAAAATTAGAAAAAAACAGGTTTAACCTTAGAGTAAGAGAGGGTTCTTTACTGTAAGAGCAGCAAGGATGTGGAATTCCCTTCCACATGAGGTGGTTTCAGCGGGGGGCATCAATAGTTTCAAAAAAACTATTAGATAAGCACCTGAACGACCGCAACATACAGGGATATACAATGTAATACTGACCTATAATCACACACATAGATTGCACTTGATGGACTTGTGTCTTCTTTCAACCTCACCTTCTATGTAACGATGTAACCTTGTAATTATGTGGAAGAAGGTGCTCTGGTCAGATGAGACCAAAATGTAACTTTTTGACCTAAAAGCCAAACACACCATCCCCATCGTGAAACATGGTGGTGGCAGCATCGTGTTGTGAGGACACTTTTCTTCAACAGGGACAGGGAAGCTGGTCAGAGCTGAAGGGAAGATGGATGGAGCCAAATACAGGGCAATCTTAGAAGAGAACCTGATAGAGTCTGCAAAAGACTTGAGACAGGGGCGGAGGTTCACCTTCCAGCAGCACAACGACCCTAAACATACAGCCAGAGCTACAATGGAATGATTTAGATCAACACATATTCATGTCATGTGCTAGAATGGCCCACTCGAAGTCCAGACCTAAATCCAGTTGAGAATCTGTGGTAAGACTTGAAAAAATGCTGTTCACAGACACTCTCCATCTGATCTAACAGAGCTTGAGCTATTTTGCAAAGAAGAATGGGCAAAAATGTCACTCTCTAGATGTGCAAAGCTGGTAGAGACATACCCAAAAAGACTTACAGCTGTAATTGCAGCAAAGTACAAAGTACAAGTGCAAAGTATTGACTCAGCAGGGCTGAATACAAATGCATGCCACACTTTTCACATATTTATTTGTAAAAAAATTTGAAAACCATTTATTATTTTTCTTCCACTTCACACTTATGTGCCACTTATGTGTTGGTCTATCACATAAAATCCCAATAAAATACATTTACTGTATATACTCGAGTATAAGTCAGTTTTTCAGCACATTTTTTTGCGCTGAAAGTGCCCCCCTCGACTTATACTTGAGTCAAGCACTTTTCTGCAGCAAAAAATGTCATTTTCCGAACCGACTTTGGGGCACTGTATCTCAGGGCCACTTGGGCTAGGAACCCCAAATTTGGTGTGCAAACCCAGTGGAACTGGTACCACAACATATCCAAAGATGGAGTCCCTAGCACTAAGTGGCCCCGAGATACGGGGCCCCAAAATCGGTTCGGAAAATGTCATTCTCTGCTGCAGAAAAGTGCTTGACATTTTCTGAACCGACTTTAGGGCCCCGTATCTCAGGACCACTTAGTGCTAGGAACCCCCAAATTTGGTGTGCAAACCCAGTGGAACTGGTACTATAACATATCCAAAGATGGAATTTCTAGCACTAAGTGGCCCCGAGATACGGGGCCCCAAAGCCGGTTCGGAAAGTGTCATTCTCTGCTACAGAAAAGTGCTTGACATTTTCTGAACCGATTTTTGGGGCCCTGTATCTCGGGGCCACTTGGTGCTAGAAACCCCAGCTTTGAATATTTCATGGTGCTAGTTCCACTGGGTTTGCACACCAAATTTGGCGTTCTTAGCACTAAGTGGCCCCAAGATACGGGGCCCCAAATTCGGTCAACTGTGTCCATCTGCAGCAATGTCATTTTGGGACCCTTTGGGTTCAGAGACCCCAAATTTTGGCTGCAGCTAGGGGCATCTAGGAACCCTTAACTACCGAGTTTGAAGTTCGGGGGACCTATGGCTGCAAATGGGCACAGAGATGCATGCAAATGGGCACAGTGAGGCTGCAAATGGGCATTGTTGACCCTCTTTTCCACTTGCAGTAGCTGCGCATTTCTCACCCTCGTCTTATACTCGGGTCAATAAGTTTTTCCCATTTTTTTTGTGGTAAATTAGGGCCTCGACTTATACTCGGAACGATTTATACTCGAGTATATACGGTATGTTTTTGGTTGTAATATCACAAAATGTGGAAACTTTCAAGGGCTATGAATACTTTTTCAAAACACTGTATTAGCACACTTGTGCCTCATGCAGACATGTTACTGTGCACACTAAGCAGCGTGCTAATAGGGGAACGTGTGCACTCTGCACTGTTATTGATGCCAAATAGCCTATTTAAGCAAGGTGACAAGGACAGATTTCTGAGTGGTCTTTAGCTAGTCCCTGATTTACCTGTGAGATGACCTGTTATATTTGCCTTCCCCTGTACAACCCAGCTTGCCTTTGACCTTCCTTTGAATTCCTTTCTACCCATTGTGACCTCAGCCTGTGCCTAAGACTCTGGTCCCTGATTTGGTACCTCGCTTCCCGGCTATGAAGTAACCTTGACTTGTATCCTGACTCTATCTCTTCCTAATGTTTCTGTACATCACTGTCTGGCTTTTGATTACCTTGGCCTGAATCCTGATGGTATTTCTGCCTTCTGATTCTGTACTTTATTGTCCAGCTGTTGATGACCTTTGGCTTGTGTTCTGATTTTGCTCCTGTTCTCTAATCAGATGCTACAGTGTTCCTGTCACTGGTCCTTATCCGGTGGTCCAAAGTCATCTGTGTCCCACATCCAACAGTTGGCAATGATCACAACATTGGCTCTCTTGCCATTCCATGTCCTTATATCTCCTGTAACCACTACCAGGGGTGTTGGACAAAATGAGAAACCGAGACCTTAGTTGATCTCAACCAGAAGTGTGACAACATAACTTCACAATATTGCTATGTGAATGAGGCACAGATAAAAAAACACAGGTGGTATGAATGAGCCCTGAAACTTTGGACTCTGCTGATGTACAGTGTTAAACTCACAATCAAAATGTATGTAAATGTAACACTGCAATGTTACTGTTATGCAGAACTGTTTTTTTGCTTCAGTTTAGTTGTTACACACTCATACTGAAATGCTGGGGACTTGTATAATGTAAGCAGGATTCTTTCATCCAGATTAGCTGAATTTGAACTATACTGCCCATGAGGACTTGCTAAAAGGTGGGAACATTTAAAAAGGGAAAAGCCCGGGAACACGGGTTAGATGGGAGAGACTGAGTTGGAGGCCGAACGTGAGAGAGAGCAGAGTGGATCCATGCAGGCTCATGATGGATCGGGCCAAGCCGGAAGGTTGCAGCGCAACCAGAGAGAAAGAGAGCTGATTATCCTGATGAGGCAGGTTAGCGGAACCTGTGGGGAGGGGGACCGGGTCATTGCCATTTACACTGCCCTACAAGAGGGCTGACAATGGGAGAACCCCTACAAACAGAAAGGTCATCATTTTGCCTTGCTGTGCTGTGAGAGCGGGTAAGAGGGTTCTAAACCCACAAAACGCTGCCATTGCTCTCAAGCTTGTTGTTTGAATTCAGTTGCTAGAGTCTAGAACAGTTTACAGCATATGCCAATGTCTTTAAGCACAGACACTATAACCCAACCAGTGCTGCAGTCTAACCCAGTAACTGCCTTCATCAACATTGCCTGCAAGATACCAGGATTCACATTGTTGCTTCCCTGCTAGGCAGGAATTCTACACACACCCCACTTCAGATTTGAGCTATCCAAGAAAGATATTTGCTTTCCAAGTACTGGTTTCCATTTAAAAGGACACACTTCAGCCAAAATCTGTTTTCCACCTTTTCCTCCCAAACCAGTCCTGTTACCATCTGACATCTTTAAAGAGACTCTTCACCCTACCAATGTCCAAGGGGAACTCAGTTAGCCATCCTTTGAGCAACTCCCTTTCCTCAAAGAGACTACATCCATATTGCGCACCCACGTAAGAGCCTCAACTAGCCAGCAGAAGAGTTCTCCATGTGCTTGGGGTATCAGCTGAAAATGTACTTAACTAAATTCCTGAAAGAAGAACCCCCATGTAAGCTAGCCCAGTGTTTGTAAACACTTTCTCAACCTATTCACTCACTTGGGGAAATTCTTGGTTTGAGAGCTCACGTTTAAATCTTCAGTCCTGCAGGATAGGTGGGAGTGGCTTAATGTGGTATTGCATTGTGTTATATTGCTTTCTCCTATTGGCGTTTTGCCATTTGAAAGCCAATTGTTTTCTTTTGCCTGTTTTGCCATTTCAGTGACATTAATACAAGTTAAACATTTATCTCAACAGTGTGTACATGTTTATTCTTTGTGTGATAGCCAGAAAGTCACCTCGCCAAGGTATTTCAGTGATGTCAGCAGGGCCAACACTCTGCTCAGGGCTCAGTAGTGAGCAGGGTACCCAGAATACCCAACGGCTCCTGAGGATGTAGTGCTCAGAACACAATTTGTTTAATTGAATGAGCAATTTTTAAAAAGCTTGTCAAATTTTTAGTACTGACTGTGTCACCACTGAGGAAGCGTTGACTTTTTTTTTTTGCCAGATAGTGATCAGTAATCTAACAGTTCCGGAGATGTGGGAGAACCATCTAGTGGAGACATGCTGAGGGTAGATGAGAGAATCCGGACAGCCGCACACCAGGAAGATATTATCCAAAAATCGGCTATCAGCTATGAGTAATCACTTAGCATAAGCGTTCGCTGCTTGTCTGTACTTTTTTGCCACGGTGTCCTGTATATGGTATGATCCTGATTTTACAATACATTTTTTTGGATAATATCTTCCTGGTGTGCGGCTGTCCGGATTCTCTCATCTACCCTCAGCATGATTCAGCAGGGGAAAACTCTCTTGTTACATCTAGTGGAGACACCCTTTGCATTGACAGCCGTCTGAGAGGGGATTTACCCTAATTTCAGGAATTTTATTTTTCTATCTCTGAGACTAAATGTAAAGGAAAGCTCCCCAAAGGGGCAAAGACAGCAACCCCCCCCACCCAAAAAAAAAAAAAACTTTAAATTAACCTAATTGGGATGGCTGCTATATGTAATTACTATAGTTTTGTTTTAAAATACTAAATGTACTTTCTTTCTAGTTTTACTTTCTTTCTGTCATTATCCTAGAACAGCTCTGTAAAGTTTCCAAGTTAAAGTAAATATACTGTGGATGTTAAACACATTTACAGTAGATGCATTTATAGCAGTTGCCAACTTTGCCTTTTATATGCACTAGTCTACAGGGTAATATTGTGAATGACACTAGGCTGTAAATCTCAGCTTAAATAAATTGAATGTAGCTCCTATTCCATTAGCACGTTGTAGGATGTTGTAGACAGACAAACTTTTTTCCAGGCTTGTGGTTGACCCACGGAACATGTGCACATTTGAGGAAACCATCATCTATGCCATTTCTACAACTGTGCAGAATATTAATGTACACATCAGATTCAAATTGCATCAAGTGTTTGGTTTACATTCTATGACAGAATTTTGACTGCTTCAAGAAGCAATAGCAAGATTCATGAGCCTATATAGCAATTTTAGAAACATAAAGCGATAATAAACTCTCAGCTTGATCAGCAGCTGATTTAAAGCAGTATTTGCCCCAAAAGCAAGCACTTATTATATTGCATCCT
The DNA here is from genome assembly GCA_037952925.1 of Lithobates clamitans. Taxonomy (NCBI): domain Eukaryota; kingdom Metazoa; phylum Chordata; class Amphibia; order Anura; family Ranidae; genus Lithobates; species Lithobates clamitans. The sequence continues at coordinate 3,336,393 of JBBGZY010000125.1, read as the reverse complement.
ACCAGTTCTTCGATGAGATGGCTGCATTAATTTTCTTTTTTTTTAGGCATTTTTCCTTTATTTTCACCTGGTGATCTGGCCAGTCAATCTGTTGTTTTACAAAAGCTGTTCAACAGATGTAGCAGTTACAGGGTTGAGACAAACCATTTATTACTAACAGGGGTGCTTACAACGATCATCTTTTATTTATTTTTGTAAACCTTTATCTCAGGGGAAAAAAAACGGTTTGCTGTAACTGCTTATAAAGTGTTAGTTAGAGTTCAGCTTCACTTTGTCAGTGTATCTAAATCTGCTAGTACATCTAACACTTCCCTCCCCCCGGACTGACAATACTGCTATCAAAAAATGCCCCCTGTGCTCCTTCATTCAGAGTGGAGGTACTCTAATATAGAAGGTGTGTTACTGGCCAGATCATCTGATGTAAACATAGGGGAAAAACCCTAAAAAGAAGAACGAATGCAGTTGCCACATCTCATGATTGGTAAGCTGCAATATATTAAAATTTTGGTTTTGGGTTTAATACCACTTTAATCACACTGAGCATGCAGCTTCATCATCTTTTAATCCGCCACTGCAGCTTCATCATCTTTTAATCCGCTATTGCTATAGGTTTCCTATTTCAGGGTGGATCCTTTCTTTTTGTAACATCCTTTGGAGCCACCCTTGCATCCAGGGACTAGAGATGTGCCTTCTTACACTGTGCACATCAATAGAAACACACAACCCATAGCCTAGGATGGCAAGGCACTCCTCTTCTCCTTTTCCAAGAAAACAGACTGACTTTAGACTTCACTGTTAACTCTTCCCTGTGAAGACCAGAAGTTCAAGGAAACAGCACTGAGAGAATAGGAGCCAGCAACAATGAAAGCTGTAAATTTTAACTGCTCAATGTGTCAAAGTGGTTGTAAACCTCAGTCACGAAATCTGGACAAAGCACATATATCTGCAGTATTTATTTGTCTATCTCTAAAGCTCTAAGCATCATTTCCCTCTGGTGCTTCATTACTCTGATATCAACATGAGTCACTTCTGACAAATTTTCCCGACACATGAGATAAATTTGTGACAGGGAGGGAGCTCAGCACACAGCTTGTTGGTACTGCCCTCAGCTGGATGCCCCCCCTACTCACTACTAAGCATCTGAACATGTTACATAGTTACATAGTAGGTGAGGTTGAAAAAAGACGCATCAAGTCCATCAAGTCCAACCTATGTGTGTGATTATATGTCAGTATTACATTGTATATCCCTGTATGTTGCGGTCGTTCAGGTGCTTATCTAATAGTTTCTTGAAACTATTGATGCCCCCTGCTGAGACCACTGCCTGTGGAAGGGAATTCCACATCCCTGCCGCTCTTACAGTAAAGTACCCTCTACGCAGTTTAAGGTTAAACCTCTTTTCTTCTAATTTTAATGAGTGGCCAGGAGTCTTGTTAAACTCCCTTCCACGAAAAAGTTTTATCCCAATTGTAGGGTCACCAGTATGGTATGTGTATATTGAAATTATATCCTCTCTCAAATGTCTCTTCTCCAGAGAGAATAAGTTCAGTGCTCACAACCTTTCCTCATAACTAATATCCTCCAGACCCTTTATTAGCTTTGTTGGCCTTCTTTGTACTTGCTCCATTTCCAGTACATCCTTCCTGAGGACTGGTGCCCAGAACTGGACAGCATACTCTAGGTGCGGCCGGACCAGAGTCTTGTAGAGCGGGAGAATTATCGTATTATCTCTGGAATTAATCCCATTTTTAATTCATGCCAATATTCTGTTTGCTTTGTTAGCAGCAGCTTGGTATTGCATGCCATTGCTAAGCCTATATCCTTTTCCATCCTAGATTCCCCCAGAGGTTCTCCCCCCAGTGTATAGATTGCATTCATATTTTTGCCACCCAAATGCATTATTTTACATTTTTCTACATTGAACCTCATTTACCATGTAGTCGCCCACCCCATTAATTTGTTCAGATCTTTTTGCAAGGTTTCAATATTCTGCGGAGAAGTTATTGCCCTGCTTAGCTTAGTATCGTCCACAAATACAGAGATTTAACTGTTTACCCCATCCTCCAGGTAGTTTATGAACAAATTAAACAGGATTATATTAAGTCCCAGCACAGAACCCTGGGGGACCCCACCACTCACCTCTGCCCATTCTGAGTACTCCCCATTTATCACCAGACTCTGAACTTGCCCTTGAGGCCAGTTTTAGATCCATGTACTCACCCTATGGGCTTTTAACCCCCTGCTCAAGTCAAAATCTAGTGCACTGTTATATTGTTCACAGGGTTAAAGTGGACATTCAGTAACTTTTTAAGTTTGCATGAATAAATCCCTGATATCACAAAATACAGTAAAACAGTACAATTTTAACCACTTACGGACCACCTGCCTTTGTTTTATGACACTACTTTAAAGAGGAATTTCGTTGTTATGGTAGCAGCTAGCTGCCATAACCCCAGTATCCTCTTCTTCAGTGGGCGGTCCGCTTTCAGATAAAAGTTGTCTCTGCGGTGGATTCACCACGAGATTACTTTTATTGGCGGCGAGAGAGGCCCCCCTCCCGCCATGCTCCGGTGTCCGGAGCCGTCGGTGGCGGCGGAGGCAATCAGGTTCTTCTCCCTGTTAGGTATGGAGACGAGTGAGGGGAAGATGGCCCCACCTGTCTCCATATCAAATGCCATTTAATTATTTTTATTTTTTTATTGTATTTTAGTGTAAATATGAGATCTGAGGTCTTTTTGACCCCAGGTCTCATATTTAAGAGGTTAAAAGGTAAAATAAATAAGAAAAAAAAACAATTTTTAAATGTGCCCCATCCCGCTGAGCTTGTATGCAGAAGCGAATGCATGAGTAGCGCCCGCATATGAAAACGGTGTTCAAACCACACATGTGAGGTATTGCCGCGATCGTTACAGCAAGAGCAATAATTCTAGCCCTAGACCTCCTCTGTAACTCAAAACATGCAATCTGTAAAAAATTTTAAACGTCGCCTATGGAGATTTTTAAGGGCAAAAGTTTGCCGCCATTCCACGAGCGGGCGCAATTTTGAAGCGTGACATGTTGGGTACCAATTTAGTCGGTGTAACATTATTTTTCACAATATAAAAAAAATTGGGCTAACTTTACTGTTGTCTTATTTTTTAATTCAAAAAAGTGTATTTTTTCCAAAAAAAGTGTGCTTGTAAGACTGCTGCGCAAATACAGTGTGACAGAAAGTATTGCAATGACTGCCATTTTATTCTCTAGGGTGTTAGAAAAAAAAATATATATATAATGGTTAATCTCACCTAATCTCAGAAAGAGGCTCGGTCCTTAAGTGGTCCTTGAGATCCAATCAAATGACTTGCCTAAGACCCTTTCTACATGGGCCAGGTCTGTTTTTTCTCAGCAGGTGATCCGTCTGCTCATCCTCTGATAAACTGAGCGGAGCGGCCAGATTACAATTTTGTGTCCGCTCCACTTATGCAGAGTGGGCACAGACACAGCCTGCTTTGCTCTATGGGCAGTCGGAGGAAAACTGACCGGGTGTCTGTTTACATCCGACTGCCATCCGATCTGATCAAGCCAGATGAAGGGGATCCCCCCTTTTTTTTGCCTGATCGAATCAAAGGTAGCCGAGTGTAAACGGACACAAATCCATTTATATAACTGTCCAAAGAAGAGAATGTAGAGTCTGATCAGGTCTGCCTAAAAAACCAACAGGTGGACCCAATCTGACCTCTCGTGTGAAAGGGGGCTTGGGGAGATGAGATTATCAGCCTGCAGCAGGCAGGAAGTAGCATTTTTTAAATCTCATCTTACCCAGTGATCAAGCTGATCTTACTATTGATAATGTCCAAATAAAGATCCAGGAAGGAAAGGCAGAAAAAAAAACATTGTCAGTACTGTTTCTGAGGCAATAAATAATATTATATGTTACCCTTAATTATTTAGCACGCATGCAGTTAAAAGGAAAAAAATATATATTTGATGCAAACATTTTGGTGTCTACTTGAACTGAGTTGAGTGCTACAAGATGCATATGGAGTTTTTAAGATTGCTTTACTAAAGGCAAATGGATTGCTCACTTTACAAGGTAAGTTGCATTTTGCAAGATACTTTCCCCCAGAGTGAATGGTGGGAAGTTCTACTAACTTCAATCACCCAGTCATGTGCAAGTGTAGCCCTCTTTTGGGAGTTTTTAAAAAATGACCCTCTCCAAACAGGATATTGCATTAAACCTAGAGGTAAATAAGAGAACCAGAACCTTCACTAAGTGGAAGAGTGAGTTTGGTAATAAAGTTGGCAGTGCCTCCACCCAGGACAGGGCCCCTGTGAACAGAGGGAATTACTTTTCTGCAAAATTAACCAGTAATCTAATCAAAGTAATTGGAGCAGAAGAACTACTGCAACCAGCATATAATTTTAATCATAAGTGTATAGATGTACACCAGTATGGATATAAGACATCCTGGGGTCCACCCTGGCGCCAAAGACCTGAAGACAAGATCAGTGATAATTGGGAGATCCTCCAATCATTATCCAACCAGCCTGGAATGCAGCTTCTCATCAGCAAAAACTGCGGTGTGATACTGGAACTCAGACCGACCTATCCACTTTGCATCTTAGTCCCTAGTAGCTTCCAATCTGCCATGCAACTGGACCTCTAACTTCCTGTGGGCCATCAGATGTATACTCTGGCTCTAGCCTATGCTGGTTATCAAACCCTAAGCTAAAACTATATATAGAATCCCAGACCAGAAGCGACAGGGTTAACTAAAATACAAGAAGCTGCATTTAACGCTATTGCAATATACAGGTTCACCCACTAATATACTGGAAGGTGACCACTACATACATACGGTAGCACAGAGCCAGCTATCTGGCACTGTGCATGTGAGACAGTAAGAATAAAACAGAGATACTATGTCACAAATATTCAGAAACACACTCAAGATGTTATAGTCAGATGCAGTTTAACTATAGGAACATAAGAATACTTGCATAATGTTCTCTCCTGGTCTGTATTTAGCAGCATGGACAGAACATGGGTCTGAGACTTTCTCCCTCTCTCTCCACTTCCTCCTTCTGCAGATTTTCAAAGCCAGCCTTCAAGACACAGGAAGTACTAATGCATAATTATACAGTACATAACACTGCAATTTTAGCAGTGAACAGTAGAGGGTGACAGATTCACAAGCAAAAATGCAGTTTTTTTTTCCTTGCACACAATTGAGTATTTTTTCCAGAGTGAATTTTCTTTAACATTCACTAAGGTGTAGGAAAATTTCCTTACAAAGTGCAACTTCCCTTACAAAGTGAACAGTCTATTTACCTTTAGGAAATTAACCCTTATGTGTCTCCGTAAACAGATGTTTACACAAACATTTAGAAATGAAAGGGAGTTGGAAATCAACCTTAAACTACGTAGAGGGTTCTTTACTGTAAGAGCGGCAAGGATGTGGAATTCCCTTCCACAGGCGGTGGTCTCAGCGGGGAGCATTGATAGCTTCAAGAAACTATTAGATAATCACCTGAATGACCGCAACATACAGGGATATGTAATGTAATACTGACACATAATCACACACATAGGTTGGACTTGATGGACTTGTGTCTTTTTTCAACCTCACCTACTATGTAACTATGTAACTATGTAACTGTTTATTTTACAAGACCTCCATTAGTTCTTTTCTTGAGTATTACAGAATTCCATTGTAGCTTTTGAATGTGGCTTTATTTTTTCCATCTGAAGTGTTAAGCAGACCTTTAAAAGACAAACTACACATCCCAAAATCCACCACTGCAGTTATTTTTGAACTGGATACATTTGCAGTAGGAGGTGTTTAATAGATACTTACCAAAAATTCCCTTGGAGACCATAAGTAACACTAACTATATCTAAATATCCTAAAAGCTGTCATCACATTATTATTTTGGATTTGCACTTTGAGAACTGAGTTATTTATACCCTGAGTGAAACACTGCAAGACATAAGTTTATCAACTCTCTACTGAAAACAATCATTAAAAAATACTCAAAATCATATTTTTGGAATTAGCTTGCACAGATCATTTGGCACTGTATACATAAGGGGCCTAAGAATTACAGATAACATTTTATATCTGTGACAGTTGGTGATGTGCATGCCAATTCAGCATTTACTCATGCTATCAAAGTAATATCATAAAACATTTCATGACAAATCCAATAACAACTATTTTTAAGGCCTGCTTAATCACTAAAAAAAAAATGCTAAAAATTATTTTATGTGCAGGTCAATGATGCACAGCAAGGGAAGAGTGAGTTGGGGGGAATTTTCTCCTTGGGCCAATACAAATAATGAATTAATGTTGGATTGGTGGTCCTGAGTAGGGATGGGCAAACGGTTCGGCCTGTGCATAAGTTCGGGCTGAACTGTCGTTGTTCGGTCTTTCGTTCGTTCAGCGAACAGCCGAACAAATGGGTCGTTCGACCGTTTTTTTGGCCCCCTGAACCGACTACAATGCATTGCAGAGCTGAACAGTGCATTGCAAGCCCAGATTGGCCTGAAGCAGTGAAAGCTTCAACCAATCAGGGCAAGGAGCACTGTTAGAGTCATGATTGGACACTGTCATCATGACTTTATCCAATCATGGCTCATGGCCCCACAGTATAAAAGTATTATTTCAATGGCAGCCATTTTCAGTGTGATTTTGGCATGGAGAAAGATAGAACAGGGCTCTGTTCAGTGCTTTTAGTTAGTTAGTATGCTATACTGTGCTATTTTACTTCAATCGTCAGTGTAGAATATTAGTTTAGTGTCAGTCTAGGGATAGTGTGAGTGTAGTGAGGAGGACCATCATTCAGCTTTGCATAGTGTGCAACTAGAGTAGGGACAGCTCAGATAGTTTCACTGTAGTGTAGTGAGACTGTGTCATTCATACATATATTAGTGTAGAGTAGGGACAGCTCATATAGTTTCAGTGTAGTGTAGTGAGACCGTGTCAGTAATCTTTACATTAGTGTATAGCTAGAGTAGGGACAGTTCAGAGAGCATTGGTGTAGTGACGGTTGAACACTGTCTATTCGATTGCTTTACTGCCAGTTTAACACCATTTACTTCTGTGTGAGTTACTGCCAGTTCAATGCCATATAGTTTTGTGCGTTACTGCCAGTTTAATGCCATTTACTTCTGTGTGCGTTACTGTCAGTTTAACGCCATATCGCTTTGTGTGCGTTGCTGGCAGTTTAACGCCATATAGTTTTGTGTGCGTTACTGCCAGTTTAATGCCATATAGTTCTGTGCGTCACTGTACGTTTGGCACATTATATTGCGGTATATTATAGTGTATCTGTGGATTGTGTGTGTGTAGTGTGAGTACTCAAATTAAAGTGCACCAAACACCTCAATACATTTGCTTATAAGCACTACCCCCTCCCTCCCAATAATGCTTGGGAGGACAGCAAGGAGAGGAAGATGTTCCCTTGGCACTGTAAGGGGGCCAGCAACAAATGTGTCCACAGGCAAAGGTGGACGTGGTGGTCAGTCCTCAAGCAGGGCATAATTTCCTCAGTTTAGTGAGTTTGCCCGTTCTATTCAGCCACAGCATGCAGAGGAGGTGGTGGACTGACTTACCAAACCTTCCTCATCCTCTGTCATGCAAGCAGAGAGAAGTGTGCAGTCCCCTGCAGTTGCCAGAGTGGATAAACCTACCTCCTTGTCCACATCTATTCCTGCCATAGCCCCAACATCAACCATTGAGGAGTCAACTGAGTTATTTGACCACAGCGTCAGCCACTTGCTCCTTGATGATGCCCAGCCATTACTGGATTCATATGTTGGTTCTGAGTTTGAGGATGACAGGAACATGAGCCTAAAGAGAGAGAGAGGAACACTGGTAGACAAATTGGCATTCATGTTCCATAAGCCGCAGCGTATTGCCAAGTTGTCTCCAGTGGTAATGATGAAGATGGCATAGATGGAGATGATGATGATGAGGTCACTGATGCGACTTGGATGCCAGATAGAGCAGAGGAGGAAACTGAAGGTGAGGCAGCACAACCCCAAGGAGGCCGACATCAAGAAAGAATAAAGAGCAGCCACCCTATTCCATCACATTCTGCAGCTGTTATCTCCCGGCCCACTCCCCAAAGCTCAGCTGTCTGGGCCTTTTTCAGCACATCTGAAGCAGATCGCACTGTTGCTATCTGCAAACTGTGTCTCAGGCACATCAAAAGTGGCAAAAACACCATCCATTTGGGTATCACATGCTTAACAAGGCATTTAACATCCAACCACTCAGCCCATTGGCAAGAGCACCTAAAAACCACACAAAAGGGGCACAAATCTGTCCTTCCTCCTCCTCCTTACCCACTTCAGTCTGCCCCTGTGATACTGAGCCATTACCTCTCAGCAGCCTCCACTGACAGGGATGATGGTATAGCACAGGGTGTCCCAGGTCCTAGCAGCACCACCAGCTGTAGACTGTAGCCGGAAAATTTCTCTGCCCCATCTGCTGCAGCAGAAAAAAAAATACATTCCCTGCCACCCACATGCCCAGCATCTGAATGCAAGCTTGTCAAAGCTGTTGGCTCTCCAACTTCTGCCTTTCCGCCTGGTGGATTCAGCCCCCTTCCGTGAATTTGCACAATGTGCTGTAGCACAATGGCAGGTTCCCCGCTACTACTTTTCTCATAAGGCCGTTCCATCTCTCCACCATCACGTGGAAGGGAAGGTTCTGGCATCGTTGGGCAAGGCAGTCAGTCGTAAAATCCACCTAACTGCTGAACCATGGTCCAGCAAGCATGGTCAGGGACGATATATTTCGTTCACAGATGATCAAAGACCTGTGAGCTCTACCCCCTCCTCTGCCACCTCCATGCCTTCCTCTGCAGAATTGTCCTATGAACATCAGGTACCCCCTAAGCATTCAAAGGGCTATTTCCAGAGTCAGGCTAAAAGGTGCCATGCAGTGCTTCAGCTGGTGTGTTTAGGGGACAGGAACCACACCGGAGCAGAGATTCTTGCAGCTCTGCAGGGACAGGCCCAGAGGTGGTTCACACCACGCCAGCTGGAGTCAGGAATGGTGGTGTCCAATAATGGCTCAAACCTTCTGTCCGCCCTTAGACAGGGAAAGTTGACACATGTGCCATGCCTGGCACATGTCCTCAATTTGGTGGTGCAGCATTTCCTAAGTACATACCCAGGGTTGCAAGATGTACTAAAGCAGGCCAGAAGAGTCTGTAGCCATTTCAGACGGTCATACACAGCCAGTGCTCGGTTGGCTGAAATTCAGTGGGAATTCCACCTGCCCGTAAGCTGCCTAATTTGACATGCCCACCAGATGGAACTCAACTTTGGGAATGCTGCAGCGGTTATACATGCAGCAGAGGGCCGTCAACGAGTACTGTACCTGTGCCAGTACGGCACGACGACAGGCTCAGGCCACCTTGGCTTTTTTCCCCATGCCAATGGCTGATCATTAAGGATGTATGCACTGTATTGTCACCATTTGAGGAGGCCACAAGGATGGTGAGCAGTAACAGTGCATGCATCAGTGACACAATCCCTGTTGTGTTCCTGCTGGAGTAAACTCTGCGTGGCATTATGGACAGGGCACTGGAGGCAGAGCAGCAGAAGGAAGAGGAGGACTTCCTTTCCTCTGAAGGCCCACTTTATCCAGGCACCATCATTCCTATGTCACAGAACACACAGGAGAAGAGAGGGGAGGAGGATGAGGAGAAGGATTTTTGGCACTTTCATAGGCTTCAAAGAAGAGGAAGGCATGTGTCAATCTGTAAGCGATGGCTTTCCAACCACAGGACCCTTGGGAGTAGTATGTGGCTTGGAGGAGGAAGTTCCAGATGCTGCCATCCTGAGTGACCCCGAGGAGTCTGCTTCTCAAGCCTCGGAAAATTTGAGGCACATGGGCAACCTCATGCTTCAAAGCCTGCAAAAGGACCCAAGAATATGTGGCATAAAGAAGAAGGATGATTACTGGATAGCAACCCTCCTTGACCACCGTTATAAGGGGAAGGTCTCAGAACTCATCCCATCCCCACAGAGAGTCTCTTGAAGACACGTTAAGGAGGATTTTGTTGAACATTTTTCCTGACTCCAGTAGGTTACTGTGTCGTGGAAAACGTATTTTTGAGTCTTCTGTTGGTCAAGAGAGGAGCGTTGGAGAAGGCGTCCACCTAAGTGAGGCATTTCGGAATTTTTTTAGTCCTCACTGCCCAGGGCTGTCAGCTTCCACATCCCATCGGCAGCATCTGCATCACATGGTGGATGATTACCTCGGGGCCAAAACAGAGATGGAGAGCTTTCCAGCTGATGATCCACTGACTTACTGGGTCATGAGAATAGACCACTGGCCAGAACTTGCCAGTATGCTATTGAATTGTTGGGCTGCCCTGCATCCAGCATGCTTTCAGATGTGGCATTCAGTGCTGCAAGAGGTTTCGTCACTGATAGAACGTGTCTGTCCACAGACTCCGTGGACCATTTGACTTTTATAAAAATGAATCAGTCCTGGATTACCAGGTATGAAGCCCTGATGCCGATGTCACTGATTAAGTCTTTTTGGGATGTGGAATCTCTGCAGGTCTTCGAGGCTGCCTAGCTTTGAGGGTGTTCAATCATTTCATCTGGAAGAATGTTTTTGGAATAGGTTTCATGGGCACAATTAACACCCAAAGACCAATTTTTCAGCACCTGTTTGACAGGTGCATATCATTGCAATTTTCTAGAGAAAGGTCAATTCTTGCTTTTATCAAGAGTACCTCTATAGGGTTACGGTGAGAAGGCGCCACCGACACCCAAAGACCAATTTTTATGCACCCTTTACTTCCATCCAAAGTCAAAGTGACACCAGAATGTATCCAAAAAATCTCAAATCTTGTTCCCAAAATAAAGGCAGCTTGCATGGAAAATTTCATTTTTTTGGGCTTCATAAATGTAATTATTGCTGCAGCAGATTCTGAACATGGTACAGATCTGCCACTTTACAGGTAGACTAAGGAGACCCCCCAGTCACTATATTGGAATGAATTTTTAATTTTTATGCTTTCCCTTTAAAAATCCAAAAATCACTGCTCATTTAAAAATGACGTTTTTCACAAACCTTTTTTTTATTGATATATGTCCCCCAGGGCAGGACCCGGAACTCTATAACCATTGTATGCCCAATTACTTGCATATAAGCCTTCAAATTGGGCACTTTTGATTTTTGACATTCGGTTCCCATTGACTTTAATCGGGTTCATTATTCGGGTCTGAAATTTTGCGGTGTTCAAAAGTTCTGGTGCAAACCGAACAGGGGTCCATTTGGCCCATCCCTAGTCCTGAGTGAAGAAACTTAGACGTCCAATTATCGATCATATGCTGTCCATGGTTTAGCTACCTGCTACCTCTTCAGACCTGTAACTAACATGAAAGGACTACTTAGTTGAAGTTGTCCTACAGGCCAAAGGTTACCAGGCCTTCCTGTATGAGGATCTACTATTAACTCTTTGCCTACTATGCTTACCAAATTATTCTAACATTATTTTTACAGACTGTATTTTATTGTGTTTGGCACAGGAGATATTATATTTCATAGGTTCCTGCAGGTGAAAGAATCTATTGCTAAGAAACAACCACCAGCATAAGAAAAAAAATCTATGCTTTAATTTCCAATAAAAAATAACATTTGCTGACTGCTTCTAATTACAAAAATTATTATAAACATGAGGCAATTCACACTCCAGCAGCCTCCATCAGCCTCCATCAGCAACACAGTGGCTAAGTGGTTAGCAGTTCCACCTAGTAGCACTAGGGTTGTTGGTTTGCATATTCTCCCTGTGCTTGCATAGGTTTACTCCCACGCTCCAAAGAGATGCTGCTAAGTAAGCTGGCTCCTGTCGAAACTGCCCTTAGTATGTATGAATGTGAGCTAGGAACCTTAGATTTAAGGTGCCTTGAGGGCAGGGACTGATGTGAACGTATAGTAAATATGTAAATCGCTGAGTAAATTGACAGCGCTGTAAAAATAGCTAAAATAAATAAATGCATAGTGCATAGTGCCAGAGTAACCAACCATAAGTAATATTTTCCCCTTAAAGTGTTTGTTAACCCACTTCAGCTAAATCATCTTATCCCCTCTGTAATGTAATAATAAGTGTCCCTGTACCTGTGTAATATAAAAATCTGCCGATCTGTACCTCTATGAGCTCGGCTCTGGGCGCTCAGCTGACTTGTCAGCTCTATTCACTCTCTGGCTCACAGCTGCAGTGTGTGGGGCCGACCAGTCCCATTGACATCAGCCGGGGAGGAGAGAGAGAGTGCAGCGCGTCATCTGAGCGCCTGGTTCATATATGTACAGATCGGAAGAATTTTTACATTACACAGGCACAGGGATACTTGTTATTATGGTACTGTACAGAGGGGATAAGATGATTTAGCTGATTATCATGGTCAGGGGAGGGTATAGCTAGACAGGATCAGCCAGGTTTTTTAGGTGTTACAGGGGGCCAAATGACACAGCACAAGCACTGCGTTGTATAACATGCTCTCAGGGAACAGGATCTGTTTTGTTTTTGTATTGGGTTAAAAAAGGCTTTAAGTGTGTTCTGTATGTGGCACCCTCTAGTGTGCTACTAGTGTGAGAGTAGGCAAAACATAGTTTGGCTCTTGGTTAAGCATTAATGGAATCTGGGTAAGGGTTTATTTGTGTTAGGCTAGATGCCTTATCCAGGCAAGTCTCTGGTACCTTGCCCTGGGTCTGGAAGTTTGGAGAAACTTTTAGAGGTTAGTGGGTGGGGGCCAGGAGGATTGATCTGCATACTCAGGAGGGGTTTGACCAATCCCCAGGCAGTGGGCCTGGCAGGGTGGTTGAGCCAGGCCTTAAGTATGGATGAGTAATGCTGGCAATGGGAAAGGGTGGAAGATGGAGATGGGGTGCTGAGGAGTCTTTCGGTGGCCTAGAGGGGCGCTCAAGGTCTAGGGGGCTCACAGGCATGAGGCTTGGGCTGGCTCAGGAAGGATCCGGTCTGCAGTGTGGAGTGATTGGGACCACCACCTGGGAGCAGTGGGAGAAAGGAGAGGACAGTGAGTACATCAGTGCACTCAGGGTTCTACAAGGGGAAAGTCTGACATATGTAGTCACTGTCAGCTTTCTGAAGGGACAGTGGTGTGCTACACCACTTCATCCTTACCCTGAGAGATCTCCTGGGCAGCCAGGAGGGATGTCGGAACTTGCTAAGTAGTTGAGCTGGGACCTGATCCACAGAAGGATAGAATTCACTCCTGCAAGCAGTTACCTCAAGTGTGTGCTACTTTTCAAAAGGGCCCGGGGCCCTTAGTCTGTAATGGACTTTTGCTATTTAACCTACAAAGGACTGAGTTTGCACAAAAGGAAGCAGTTCAGGACTTTTGTACAGAGAGAGGAAGATTGTCCCCAAGTTTTGCTATGTTCATCATCTGCAGAGCATTCTATAAATTCCTTCGCCCTGTCCAAGTTGTTATCCACTAATAAAATCAACAAAAACAAGTTACGGGATTGACTTCTTGTGTCTGGTTGCAAGTGGAAAAATGTATGTTGTCCGACTGTGCAGGAATAGGAGAGTTGGTTGCTAGCGGCCGCTACAGGGGCAGTGCTACATTTATTTTGCACTTGCATCTTTTTTTCACAAACCTAGTTATACAACGTTTGTTTATTCATTCCTTTTAAATAAACCTGGTATATTCTTATTTTATATGCTCACTTCTCAAAAAATACAATTTCTACCAGAAAGAAATGCTAAAATATGAGACTTTTTGAGTAGGTAAGATTTTATGGCATAGGGGGCTCATTATGTCTCTTCTAACATTAAACCTTTTTCTGCCTGCTAACATTTTTCTATCTACTTGTTCATTGGCATCTCTTTCTACTTGTACACTGGAATGTGAAGACGAAGCATGCATGCTTCCTCCATGGCCAGCCAATAAAGAAGACGAAGAGCATACGTGGTTGATTATATTTTGTTGCTAATTCATGGGAGTGCACAAATTACGTGAATGTTGCATTGCCAAGAATTACAAAAAAATGCAATTTTCAAAAATGTCTTACTAATTATTCCCAAGAAAAACCAAGGATATAAAAATATAACTATCCAAATATGCTACCAAACCAATCATCTTCCAATTGTTGCATTGTCGCTTTTTTTTTGTTTATAGCGAAAAAAATAAAAACCGCAGAGGTGATCTAATACCACCAAAAGAAAGCTCTATTTATGGGAAAGAAAGGACGCAAATTTCATTTGGGTACAGCGTAAAACGACCGCGCAATTGTCAGTTAAAGCGACGCAGTGCCAAATTGTAAAAAGTGATCTGGTCAGGAAGGGGGTAAATTCTTCCAGAGCTGAAGTGGTTAAAGGGTGCACACACCACTAACCATCAACATTTAAAGGGGACATATACCATTGACCAACCCCCAAAATGGGACACTAACTCCTTAGTAGTGAAATATGCAAGTTCTTCTGTGTATTACGTGGTCTAGACCCCTGCATTTTATACATGATGTCCTAAACTAAGCAATTTTGGGGGCATTTTTAGGACCTCAAGAAATGCAATTTATCAGTTTTCTTTTTAAATGTAGGTCTTTTTTTACTGTATATGGTAAACAATAAAAGTCCAGTGGTATAATAAATACCAAAACAAATCATGTAAAATTATTTTGAGTACAGTATTGCATGACAGCCTAAATGTCAGCCAAACCATTTCAGCACTTAAGTTGGCTGTTGGGCTGCCTATCCAACAACCAAACGAAGTAGCACACATGGAAGGTTAACATTGCTGCTGCTCATTGTGGGGCTTATGCCCCGTACACACGGTCGGACTTTGTTCGGACATTCCGACAACAAAATCCTAGGATTTTTTCCGTCGGATGTTGGCTCAAACTTGTCTTGCATACACACGGTCACACAAAGTTGTCGGAAAATCCGATCGTTCTAAACGCGGTGACGTAAAACACGTACGTTGGGACTATAAATGGGGAAGTGGCCAATAGCTTTCATCTCTTTATTTATTCTGAGCATGCGTGGCACTTTGTCCGTCGGATTTGTGTACACACGATCGGAATTTCCGACAGCGGATTTTGTTGTCGGAAAATTTTATCTCCTGCTGTCCAACTTTGTGTGTCGGAAAATCCGATGGAAAATGTCCGATGGAGCCCACACACGGTCGGAATTTCCGACAACACGCTCCGATCAGACATTTTCCATCAGAAAATCCGACCGTGTGTACGGGGCATTAGTGTTGTCAACCTGCAACAGGGAGTACTGTTGCTGGCAGGTTCTCCAGGTAAGAAACCTTGCAATATAATCTAAAAAAATCCAAGTTAGACTTCTGAGTTCTGACATCTGAGAGATTGTGGCCTCTCCCGCCAGACCAAAGGAAACACTTCTTCCACCAAAATTCTAAAGGAGGCTTCTCCCCACCACCTGTCAGTCGTAGTAGAGTACCTCCGGCCCAGGCTGAAACACACAAGAACAACATAGTCAATTATAGTAAAATTATAGTCAATTATAGTAAAATACACAGCATAAGGGCGGGTTGTTACTGTCCTGAAAGACTCCCGGAAAACAAGTTACCAGGAAGTCTAACTTGGATTTTCCCAAAACGTCTTTCAGGACAGCACCTGAGAGGATAACCAAGACTTACCGCATTAGGGAGGGACAACCGCTTGCAGGACCATTCTGACGAAAGGCCTGCTTGCTTGCTGATAAAAGGTCCAGTCTGTAGAGTGCACTCTGATTCCCAATGAGGGAGACAATTCCATTTGGGAATATGCTTCCAAAATTGTCAACTTAAGCCACCTGGGGTTTAATGCTTTTGATGCGAGGCAACTTTTCTTGTTACCAGCAAAAAGAAAAAGAGTCTCTCTTTTCGTCCTGAAGGATTGGAACAGAAAACCAGTAGGACAATGTCTTGAGAATGGTTCTGAATGGATGTCACCTTTGGCAAAAAACTTGGATCCGTCTTAAGAATAACCCCATATGGACAGAAAAGGTTCTCTAATTGATAGAACGTGAAGCTCACTGATTCTCTGCGGAGATGTAGTAGCAACCAGAAATATAGTCTTGAGGGTCAAATTTTTTGAAGAAATTGATTCCAAATAGGTAAT
The DNA here is from genome assembly GCA_037952925.1 of Lithobates clamitans. NCBI lineage: Eukaryota > Metazoa > Chordata > Amphibia > Anura > Ranidae > Lithobates > Lithobates clamitans. The sequence goes on along the minus strand of JBBGZY010000125.1, from coordinate 3,320,293 downwards.
TAGTCAGTGCCTGAAGAATTACTGACAGATCCCATTTTGGAAAATTCTTTGTTGGTACTGGCCTGGACTGAGCCAGGGCCTTAAAACATCTTGAAACCAAAGGCTCTGAGGAAATAAATCTTTCCAAGAATACTCCTAAGGCTGACACCTGTACCTTAAGAGTACTAAATGCTTGGCCCTTATTGATGTCAAAACTGAAGTGGAATCTCTTAGGGGTCAGCCTTCTGAATGGCACCAGCAATTATAGATTTTCCAACTTTTTGCATAAATAGCCCTAGTAACCTCCTTTCTACTTGAAAGTAGGGTGTTAATTAAGGGTTCTGAAAAAACTTTATTTCTTAGGAGCTGCTCCTAAAAAATACACCAGGTGGTAAGCGTTGGTCGGGCTACATCTGGAAAGTTCACTAGACCCTGAAGTAGCAAGACCTGTCTGAGAGGAAGATGCCAGAATAGTTCGATTGACAGATGAAGAACCGTAGAAAACCAAGCCCTCAGTGGCCAAAACAGGATAATTAGAATCACAGAGGCTTTTTTCTTCTGTATCTTGTTTAGTACAGCGGGATCATCTGAAATGGCGGGAGGGCATACCCTAGACAAAACTCCCAGGGATGCGCCAGAGCATCAGTCCCTAAGGATCCATCGTCTCGGTGAAGAGAAAAGAATTGAGGGAGGTTCGTATTTTTTCTGGAAGCAAACAGATCCACTTGGGGATTTTACCATTTCTTGGTGATAAGAGCAAAAACTTCTGGGTTAAGGGGCCATTCTGCTTCCTGAATAGTTTGGCTGGATAGGAAATCCGTTACTTTGATCAGAGTACCTTTAAGGTGGACTGCTGACAAGCATATCAAATGACTCTCTGCCCACTCCAGAATTTCTGTGGCCAGCAACTGCAGGGTCCTGTTTCTTGTACTACCCTGTTTGTTCAAGTAGGCAACAGTTGTGGCATTGTCTGATATAACCTGGACATCATAACCCTGGAGATCTTGGGAGAAAGCATCCAGTGCAAGAGTGACTGCCTTTAGTTCCCTACAATTAGAAGACCTTGCTGCTTCCCTCCAGGACCAAACTCCTTGAGCCAGATTCTTCTCCCAATGGGCAACCCAACCCCAGGCACTGGCATCTGTTGTAATCACTCTTTTGACTGGAAAAGTCCATAGAAGACCCCTTGACAGGACAGACTGATTTTTTCACCACCAAAGAGTTCTCTTCACTCTGGTCAGAAATGTTCACTTTCCAGGGATTCTGGACTGTGATGTCATGCTTTTAGGAGAAAAGTTTGAAGAGGCCTGAAATTAAGCCTTGCCAATTGAATGGCTGGCATGGTTGAGGTCAGGGTCCCCAAAGCTGACATGATTCTTCTGATCGACAGAAGTTGATTGGTCTGTAACAAAGAAACTACATTTTTTACTTTGATTTTCTTCTCTTCTGGTAAGAAGATCCACTGTTCCACAGTACTAATTCAGTAGCCCAAACACTGTACTTCTTGAGCAGGCTCCAAACTTGATTTCTCAAGGTTTACAATTCACCACTGTGATGGGATTCACTTTGGGCGGGGGGCCCGTGGAACCCAGAATCCCTTGGAGAGGTTGGGAAACCTTTGTTCCAGCTCCTCACGCACCTCCTATGTCTAAGTTACCCTGTGTCTATTAGGGGACTGAGAAAATGGACAGCTATTTAATGGACACTGAGAATGTGGTTTGGATTACTTAAAATTGAACAGTAATATTTATCAACAATATCCCTCAAGAAATCTATGATACATTAATTCCGCTGTATCAGAATGATGGAACATTGTAAGAGTTTTGTAGACTGTTGCCATGCTGCCTGCAATCCCTGATTAATCAAAGCATAGCTTGGATGTGGATACCATGGTCTACAATGTAGGAGACAGGCCTTCTGCTAATTCTCGGACCTTCTACTATTGTGAGAAGGTGTCCTGTGTTTATATTTATGATAATGTGTGTTGTGTCTTCAGAGCTAAAAGACGGTCATACCTCTGAGTCACCTAGGCTGGGTAAATGACTAGTTAATTAGCTCATGTTAATTGATGTCTCTGGTTACAGTTGTATTGTTAGGATAATATGATCAGGAGGGGGGGCCCTCCATCTGAATTGTATATAGACTGTATTCTTGTTCTAATAAATGGTTCCATGTTTGTAACTAAACTAGTCTCGTCTGTTTCTTTGTTACAATATATGGCTGTAATATTTGATATCTGAGGAGCCAGATTGGAGGAAGCAGTGTACTGACGGAAGCACTCAAGTGGAGTGCGACTGGGATCCGTCGCACTCCAAAAATTCTCCCCTCCATCCAGGAAAGGTACTGGTCACAGTATGGATTTCGGGTGCTGTTTTTGGGAGAAAAAACACACAAGGAGCAGAGTTAAGCGGGCTGGTCTTGGCAGAGATGCGGCTGGATGAGAGCTACAGAGCCCTCAGGTGGCATGTATCCCAAGCATGTCCTTGGGTAGCAGATGACAGCCCAACAGAAGGCTTTGGCTATGGCGGCCTGGGACTGTTGTACGTAAAGCTGACAGGAGACCCTAACTTTGGAAGTGATTTGGAGTGGCGGTTGGATGAAAACATGGATTTCAGAGAAGAGATACTGATCGTCTCGGAAGTGCACGGGGCACTGGAAGATATAGAGTTTCTGGCTGTTAAGGAATGGGAGCTGGAGAGCGCCTACAGGCGGCTGCTAGCCTCTGCGCCAGTGTGGGCTCCCTTCACCTGGGACTATCCAGAAGTACCAGCCGACAGTCCTGAAATCTCGGCTGAAGTGTCAGCAATGTATTTAATTGACTTTTCTTCAGAGGATGTTATCAATGATGAGTCACCTGCCAAAGTGTTGGGCACTGGGCCCAAGGGCCACCAGCCCATGCCCTGGACTTTTAGCAATTGAAGAGACTGGGGATTTAATAGACTTTGCTGTAGAGGAGGAACCACCTAGTCAACCCCCAGCAGAAGTGCTGGCAGCAGGACAGAGTACTGCAGACCCCTGCTCCACAACCGTGACAGTTTTGGAGGACCGAGGTGAGGAGGTGGTGTTTCTTCTTCCCCAGTGGTTTTCAGAGATGCAGGGAGGGGAAGCAGTCATTTCACTCCCCAACAAGGATTCATGCACCTGGGAGAGAGTAGCAGAAAAAGGGCATCCCAGCAGCAGACGGTGCCGCAGAATGATGACACCAACCCAGCTGAAGCGCTGGCAACCGGACAGAGGATCAAAGACCTCTGCCCTACACCTGCGGCAGTTCTGGAGGCCCAGGGAGAGGAGGCTGTCGTCTTCCCTCCCCAACAGTCAGCCAGAGTGTAGGAAACGGTCTTCACTCCCCAGCAGTTAGCCGGAGTGGATGGTGTGAACGCTGAAGCGCTAACAGGGCAGAACACTACTAGCCTCTGCACATAACAATCCACTCTGCAGGAGCTCCAGGGAGAGAATGCAACTGGCACCTCACAACTGCAGCTTGATCTGTTGTCGGTGGATGGGACTGCTGTCTCCATCTGTATGTGTAGCTTTATACCACGGGGATGCTGGGCAGTCGCCCTGTCTTCTCTTCAGCAGTTGAAAGGACTCCAGGGGGAAGGACCAGTCCGCACTTCCCCTCAGCAGCGGGTATGTTCTATGAGAGAGGCAGAGGTTGGCTGGGTGAGTAATGCTCTGTTGGGAACACTGTACCAAATGCCTGTACCCACACATTTGTTTGGGGTACTGTGTGGGTACAGGCATTGGGGGACTGGAACTACGGACTAACTTCGGAGTCAACACGTCTGGGGTCTCCGCTTTTGTTAGTCCCCTGCCGAAAGGGGAAATGTGTGACGGGAGTCACTTTAGGGGGGGGGGGGGCCGTGGAATCCAGAATCCCTTGGAGAGGTTGGGAAACCCTTGTTCCAACTCCCCATGCACCTCATATGTCCAAGTCACCCTATGTCTATTAGGGGCACAGGGTGACTAAGAAAATGGACAGCTATTGAAAATGTGGTATGGATTAATTAAAATTGAACAGTAATATTTATCAACAATATCCCTCAAGAAATCTATGATACATTAATTCCACTGTATCAGAATGATGGAGCATTGTAAGAGTTTTGTAGACTGTTGCCATGCTGTCTGCAATCCCTGATTAATCGAAGCATAGCTTGGATGTGGATTCCATTGTCTACAATGTAGGAGACAGACCATCTGCTAATTCTGGGACCTTCTGCTATTGTGAGAAGGTGTCCTTTGTTTATATTTATTATAATGTGTGTTGTCCTCAGCGCTAAAAGACGGCAAGGCTGACCTTAAAGGTCATACCTCTGGGTCACCTAGGTTGGCTAAATGACTAGTTAATTAGCTTGATGTTTCTGGTTACAGTTGTATTGTTAGGATAATATGATCAGGAGGGAGGGGGAGCTCCTTCCTGAATTGTATATAAGAGTGTATTCTTGTTCTAATAAATGGTTCCATGTTAAGTTTGTAACTAAGCTAGTCTCATCTGGTTCTTGGTTACACTATATGGCTGTAATATTTGATATCTGAGGATCTAGATTGGATGAAGCAGTGTACTGATGGAAGCACTCCAGATGGCTGCAAGCCCTGACCAGATTTTCCTGTAGCATTTTCCTCGAGGGGCAAAACAAAAGGAGGTCGTCTAAATAAGGGATCATGGTGTTCCCCTGAAGACGAAGTGGAACAAGAGCTTTTGCCATCACCTTTGTGAATATCCACGGAGCGGATGAAGGGCCGAAAGGGAGGGCTTTGAACTGTAAATTAAGAATCTGTTCCCCCATATTCACTGCTAGTCTGAGAAATTGCAGAGACTGAGTGGCAATGGGTATATGAAGATATGCATCTCTTATATTCATTGACGCCATGAAGCATCCCTGAGTCAATAGATTACTGACTGTAAAGATCGAGTCCATATGAAATATGCATGTTATTGTCATAATAAGTGTTTGGGGACCTGGGTCCTGCCCCAGGGGACATGTATCAATGCAAAAAAGTTGGGAGTTGGGTTATTCCACAATGAAATCCATAGACAGGTGGGTCCAGGGCCTCTCTCCATTGGGTATGGGTTGTAGGAGGCCCACTGGAAGGTGTCGTGGAGTCTTATGCCCTGTACACACGGTCGGACATTGATCGGACATTCCGACAACAAAATCCATGGATTTTTTCTGACGGATGTTGGCTCAAACTTGTCTTGCATACACACGGTCACACAAAGTTGTCGGAAAATCTGATCATTCTGAACGCGATGACGTAAAACACGTACGTTGGGACTATAAACGGGGCAGTAGCCAATAGCTTTCATCTCTTAATTTATTCTGAGCATGCGTGGCACTTTGTCCGTCGGATTTGTGTACACACGATCGGAATTTCCAACAACGGATTTTGTTGTCGGAAAATTTTATAGCAAGCTCTCAAACTTTGTGTGTCGGAAATTCCGATGGAAAATGTGTGATGGAGCCGAAACATGGTCGGAATTTCCGACAACAAGGTTCTATCACACATTTTCCGTCGGAAAATCCGACCATGTGTACAGGGCATTACTCTGAGCACACAGAACAGGCAGCTACAAAGGCAGTTACATCAGCACGTAGACTAGGCCACCAGAATTGTTGGGGAATGGCGCAAAAGAGGTGATTCTTCGATTATCAGGCTCATCCCTACATGTGAGTAGAATCCCTGTTGACATTATTCTGGTGCTACCTGAACCACAACTCTCTGTTGCATCAGATCCTCTAGAAGGGTCTTCACGGCCAGATCTTTGGCTGCACCTTTCGGAAGATTTGTGACCAGAAACCTTTCCGGGGGAAGACTTGAGCATTCTATCTTGTATGCTTGAGAAAGCATTGTCAAAATATACAGCTGTCCTATCCATAATAGAATCTAATTCTGGACCAAATAAAAGATCCCCCATAAAGGGAATTCCACAAAGCTTACTTTTAGATGCTAAATCCCCAGGCCAGGTCTTCAACTAAAGTGCTCTTCTGGCCGAATTAAATAGGGATGCTTACCTAGCTGTTATTATAATAGACTCTGCTGATGCATCCGCAATCTAGGCTATAGATAATGATAGAGTAAAGAAGAAATCTAAGATCTCTTGTTTAGGTGAATCTGCCACAATATGCGCCTTAACCACTTAAGCCCCGGACCATTTGGCTGGCCAAAGACCAGAGCACTTTTTGCGATTCGTGCGATGTGGCTCCCAAACAAAATTGACGTCCTTTTTTTCCCACAAATGGAGCTTTCTTTTGGTGGTATTTGATCACCTCTGCGGTTTTTATTTTTTGCGCTATAAACAAAAAAATAGCAAAATTTAAAAAAAAATGCATTATTTTATACTTTTTGCTTTAATAAATATCCAGGAAAAAAAAATATAAAAATACATTTTTATTTCTCAGTTCAAGCCGATACGTATTCTTTAACATATTTTTGGTAAAATAATTTGCAATAAGCGTTTATTGATTGGTTTGCGCAAAAGTTATAGCGTTTACAAAATAGGCAATAGTTTTATGGAATTTTTATTGATAATTTCTTTTACAGGGAGCTGTGATCAGTTAGAGTGTCATTAGGCAGAACGGTGAGATGCTTGTTTACATTAGCAACTCCCCATTCTTCCTTACCATGAGACGATCGCGGGTATCCCCACTGACATCGAGTCCGCGGGACCCGCGATCACGGTCACGGAGCTCCTGGCGCGCGCACTTGCCCGCAAGCGGCCTCCCAAAGGGCAACATACGGTATGTTAATCTGCCTGTATCTACCCTTCTGCCGCGGTATATCTGCATGAGGTGGTCAGGAAGCGGTTAAGCTGGTTAACCCGGTACTCTAGATTTCTGGCTACATAAGTAGTTGCTGTGGCTGGCTTAAGATTGCCCATAATTGACTACCAGGATTTTTTAAGCAGAAGATCCATCCTTTTGTCCATGGGATCTTTCAAAATTCCCATGTCCTCAAAGGTCAAGTCCGTAGACCCAGATATCTGAGAAAAAGCTATGCCCAGTTTAGGCACTATTTTCCAGACCACCGCCTTTTATGAGCTTTGGGAAAAAAGTTTTTCTCTCCAGATCTAGCCATTCTTTTTTAATAGAATCTGAGATAACGGAGTGAACTGGAAAAGTACACCCTTTAGACTCAATAAGACCTTCATACATGCGGTCATGAAGTGTAAGCTTTTTATTTTCTTTTTCCAAGCCAAGCATAGCATAAATTGCCTTTAATAATCTGTCCACTTGATCCAAAGACAATTTATATTTAGAGAGAGCTTTTTCCACTCCTTTCCCCTCCTCTTACTCTGAATATTCATTGGAGTGAACAGGGGAATGCCCTTCCTGGGTAGCAGAATCTACCTCTGTCTCCACCAGAGGGGTTGAAAGTGAGCTTTGCAAAGATTCTGAGGTAGATGCTTGTCTGTGCTGGGTTTGCTAAAGAAGAACGAAAAGACTAAATGGTGGCATTGAGTTCTTTCTTGACCAAGGCAATCAGATCGCTGCATGCGGATGTAGAATCTTCTTTAACAAGGGCAGCAATGCATTTTTTACATAGCGGCCTTTTCCACCCTTCTGGCAATTTTGCTTTGCATGAGAGACATTTCTTTTTAACTGTCGGATCAGAACTCTTATGCCCCGTACACACAGTCGGACTTTGTTCGGACATTCCGACAACAAAATCTTAGGATTTTTTTCCGACGAATGTTGGCTCAAACTTGTGTTGCATACACACGGTCACACAAAGTTGTCAGAAAATCCCATCATTCTGCACGCGGTGACGTAAAACACGTACGTCAGGACTATAAACGGGGCAGTGGTCAATAGCTTTCATCTATTTATTTATTCTAAGCATGCATGGCACTTTGTCCGTCGGATTTGTGTACACACGATCGGAATTTCCGACAACGGATTTTGTTGTCCGAAAATTTTATATCCTGCTCTCAAACTTTGTGTGTCGGAAAATCCGATGGAAAATGTGTGATGGAGCCTACACACGGTTGGAAGTTCCGACAACGAGGTCCTATCACACATTTTCCGGCGGAAAATCCGAGTGTGTTCGGGGCATTAGCCTGCAATAAACAAAGAACAAAAATACACCACAGGTGCACAAAGAAGCAAACTTATACTTCCAGTGTGCAGACAGGCTCCAGCCACTGTGGGGGGGGGAGAAAAAGAGAGCCCAGAGAGCAGAGGCATACTTCAGAAGGATCTCTTACCTGGGCCTAGCTGGTACCTGTGCCTGTCCCCACTGCTGCAGAGCCTGCTTCCTCTATCACAGGCTTGCTTAATTCCATGTGGCTGTAAGAACGCCAGTTCTGGATTCCATTAGCACCATTTGCACCGGACCAGAACTGGAAATAGGTACCAGCCCTGAACCTGCCTCCTCCCCCTGCACTTGGGGCCGGAAATTATGCCCCTCCTGGATACCTCATTTCTGGGCCGACACTCCACTAAGCCATCACCAAGATGGCGGCGGCGCATGCGCCATATATCACTGGACCGGTGGTCTGGAAAAGTAGGAGCGGTGCACCATCTGTCAGTATGGGCTCTCCCCGAGCACAGAAGGGGGAGAAGGAGCCCATTCATCGGCCATCTCAGGTGGAACCAGGAGGATTGGTAAGCTCTTCATAGGGCAAAAACAATTGGTGGAGGCAGGAAACCTCATTTGTCAGGAACAGCACCTAAGAGGTCATGGCTCCCCACCAGGTGTTCCCACTGGCTGGAGGAAACACAAGAACTCAGGTGACGTCCTGAAAGACATTTTAGGAAAAAAGCATTTGGGTAACGTAACTGTAAACCATAAAGCATGATGCCAAACATACATGAAAATAGATCTGAGGTTTAAATACATCAAGTGATATGCTACAGCTGCAACTTTGCAAAAGCTTCAGTGTTGGGCAATCTCTTTTTCCAGATTTTTTAGGCTGGCCCAAAGATTATATACAGTGGGGACAGAAAGTATTCAGACCCCCTTAAATTTTTCACTTTTTGTTATATTGCAGCCATTTGCTAAAATCATTTAAGTTCATTTTTTCCTCATTAATGTACACACAGCACCCCATATTGACAGAAAAACACAGAAGTGTTGACATTTTTGCAGAGTTATTAAAAAAGAAAAACTGAAATATCACATGATCCTAAGTATTCAGACCCTTTGCTGTGACACTCATATATTTAACTCAGGTGTTGTCTATTTCTTCTGATCATCCTTGAGATGGTTCTACACCTTCATTTGAGTCCAGTTGTGTTTGTTTATACTGATTGGATTTGATTAGGAAAGCCACACACCTGTCTATATATGACCCCTACAGCTCATAGTGCATGTCAGAGCAAATGAGAATCATGAGGTCAAAGGAACTGCCTGAAGAGCTCAGATAGAGAATTGTGGCAAGGCACAGATCTGGCCAAGGTTACAAAAAAAATTCTGCTGCACTTAAGGTTCCTAAGAGCACAGTGGCCTCCATAATCCTTAAATGGAAGATGTTTGGGACGACCAGAACCCTTCCTAGATCTGGCCATCCGGCCAAACTGAGCTATCGTGGGAGAAGAGCCTTGGTGAGAGAGGTAAAGAAGAACCCAAAGATCACTGTGGCTGAGCTCCAGAGATGCAGTCGAGAGATGGGAGAAAGTTGTAGAAAGTTAACCATCACTGCAGCTGTCATATACCAGATAAGACCAGAACTGTGTGACTGCGACAGAGTGAACCAGACATAAATAGGTGAAAGTAAGTTTATTAAGGAAAATGCATATGTGAACACACCACCAATACAGAGTGAACAACCAAACAATCAGTTATATTAAACCAACCAGCATATGTAGCAAGCGGGGGTACCAGAATCATAGTCAAGCCAGGCCGGGGTCATAAACAAGGAATCAGTAGCTGGGAAGGGAGATAAACAGGACAAGAGAGGATGGATGGATCACAGGAGGGACGGGTCAGGTACAAGGCTCAGGGTCCAGAGTCCAGGGTTCAGGTAACAGACAGGAAACAGGATCAACAGGTTCCAGGAATCAGGAATCAGGTTCAGGCTACAGGATCAGGAATCAGAGTAACAGGATACAGGTCAGGGCTCAAGGACAATACCAGGGCAACATAAGTCTGCAATTGCTGGGTATTTATACTGCAGCTCTGGCTATTAAGGTCAGGTGATACCTGTCTGCAGAGGCGAATACCTGCTCCATACTGCCAGGATTCCTGCGCTGGTGGACACCAGTACTGTGGCCCAAAGGTGACAGAATACTTGCAGGAAACAGCAGCTCCGACCTGCCAGGTGACACCTGCTGGTGGACCTCAATACTGCACGCCAAATGATCGATATTACCAGTGGAGAAGACCTTTCCTGACAGTACCCCCCCTCGAAGGAGCGACCTCCGGACGCTCCAACTAGCCATTGCTGGGGAAAGTCCATGGTGTCCAGCCGGGCAGCGGGCACCTCAAGCTGGGCAGCAAGCAGTGGCATATCAGGCTGGGCAGCGGACAGGAACACTCCAAGCTGGGCAGTGGATAGGAACACTCCAAGCTGAGCAGCGGACAGGAACACTCCAAGCTGGGCAGCGGACAGGAACACCCTAAGCTGGGCAGCGGACAGGAACACTCCAAGCTGGGCAGCAGACAGGAACACTCCAAGCTGGGCAGCAGGCATGGGCACTTCAAGCTGGGCAGCAGGCATTGCACTTCAAGCTGGGCAGCAGGCATTGCACTTCAAGCTGGGCAGCAGGCATGGGCACTTCAAGCTGGGCAGCAGGCATGGGCACTTCAAGCTGGAGAGCTGGCTCATCAGGCTGGGCAGCGGGCTCATCAGGCTGGACAGCGGGCTCATCAGGCTGGGCAGCGAGCTCATCAGGCTGGGAAGTGAGCTCATCAGGCTGGGCAGTGAGCTCATCAGGCTGGGCAGCGGGCTCATCAAGCTGGGCAGCGGGCTCATCAAGCTGGGCAGCGGGCTCATGAAGCTGGGCAGCGGGCTCATCAAGCTGGGCAGCGGGCTCATTAAGCCGGGCAGCAGGCTCATCAGGCTGGAGAGCAGGCTTATCAGGCTGGAGAGCAGGCTCATCAAGCTGGAGAGCAGGCTCATCAAGCTGGAGAGCAGGCAATGGCACCTCAGGCTGGAACACTGGCACCTCAGGCTGGAACACTGGCACCTCAGGCTGGAACACTGGCACTAAGACTTTAGGCTGGAAGGCAGGCACTGAGACATCAAGCTGGAAGGCAAGGACCGGGACATCAGGCTGGAAAGCAGGCACCGAGACATCAGGCTGGAAGGCAGGCACCGAGACATCAGGCTGGAAGGCAGACACCGAGACATCAGGCTGGAAGGCAGGCACCGAGACATCAAGCTGGAAGGCAAGCACCGGGACATCAGGCTGGAAAGCAGGCACCGAGACATCAGGCTGGAAGGCAGGCACGAGACATCAAGCTGAAAGGCAGGCACCGAGACATCAGGCTGGAAGGCGGACACATCTGACTGGAAGGTAGGCACGTGAGGCTGGAAGGCAGGTACATCAGGCTGGAAGGCAGGCCCTGAGACATCAGGCTGGAAGGCAGGCACCGAGACGTCAGGCTGGAAGGCAGGCACCGAGACGTCAGGCTGGAAGGCAGGCACCGAGACGTCAGGCTGGAAGGCAGGCACCGAGACATCAGGCTGGAAGGCAGGCACCGAGACATCAGGCTGGAAGGCAGGCACCGAGACATCAGGCTGGAAAGCGGACACATCTGACTGGAAGGCAGGTACATCAGGCTGGAAGGCAGGAACCGAGACATCAGACTGGAAAGTGGAGACATCAAGCTGGAAGGCAGGAACCGAGACATCAGACTGGAAGGCAGGCACCGAGACATCAGGCTGGAAGGCAGGCACCGAGACATCAGGCTGGAAGGCAAGCACCGAGACATCAGGCTGGAGGGCAGGCACCGAGACATCAGGCTGGAAGGCAGGCACTGGGATGTCAGACTGGATTGGATTAGCTGGTGCGGAGGCAGGTTGGGTTACTGGCAGGATCGTCTTGGTTGGAAAAAACTTTAGTTTTTTCTTTGGCTTAGCCACTGAAGCTCTGTAGGTGAGGGGTGCAGCAGACTAGAAAGGAGGATTGGGATATGGCAGAGAAGAGGTAACAGTAGCTGGGGGAAGTTCCTGTGGGTTTGTAGGCAGCTGAGAAGAGGCAGGTGGGTTGAATGCAGAATAGGTACAGGGAGCAGAGACCGGATATGAGTATTTGGTTGGGAGCACCGTATACTGAGCTGCAAGTGCGGTTGACATGGGTGATGGGGAAACATACATTTGGGTAGGCTGGTGTTTGGTGGCAGAGGTGGTTTATTTGGCTGGAGCTGATTGCACCATGTCAGACCATGCTGAAAGTATAGGTTGTACAAACTGTGCTTTTAAATCTCCCTGTCTAACAAAAGACTGAGCAGACACAATGCACTCCGCAATCACCTGTGGGGAACAGTGCTCACAAAAATCGGCAGGATCATCTTTAAAAAGCCAAACTAGGGATACATAGATTCATATCAAAAGGAGGAGTGAAATCATCACGGCCCTCTGGAATATAGGGCAGGGCCAGCTCAGTACAGATCTTGATCAAAGGCTGCACCTCCCCAAACAATTTATAACCCTGATCCACCAGGGAGTGAGCCAAACGTATAGTTACAAACAACTGGTCACTAGACCATCCTTTCAAAGCTTGGTGGCAATAATCACCACTTTCAGATGCCAGCAGAGAAAAATAAATAACCTCATCGGCATTCATGTTTGCAACCAACTGAATCAAAATGGTTCCCCTGTGCAGCCACTTCTGGTCAGGGATGTCCCTGGTATTCTGTCATATACCAGATAAGACCAGAACTGTGTGACTGCGACAGAGTGAACCAGACATAAATAGGTGAAAGTAAGTTTATTAAGGAAAATGCATATGTGAACACACCACCAATACAGAGTGAACAACCAAACAATCAATCATATTAAACCAACCAGCATATGTAGCAAGAGGGAGTACCAGAATCGTAGTCAAGCCAGGCCGGGGTCATAAACAAGGAATCAGTAGCTGGGAAGGGAGATAAACAGGACAAGAGAGGATGGATGGATCACAGGAGAGATGGGTAAGGTACAAGGCTCAGGGTCCAAAGTCCAGGGTTCAGGTAACAGACAGGAAACAGGAACAACAGGTTCCAGGAATCAGGAATCAGGTTCAGGCTACAGGATCAGGAATCAGAATAACAGGATACAGGTCAGGGCTCAAGGACAATACCAGGGCAACATAAGTCTGCAATTGCTGGGTATTTATACTGTAGCTCTGCTAATTAAGGTCAGGTGATACCTGTCTGCAGAGGGGAATACCTGCTCCATACTGCCAGGATTTCCCCGCTGGTGGACGCCAGTACTTCGGCCCAAAGGTGACAGAATACTTGCAGGAAAGAGCAGCTCCGAACTGCCAGGAGACACCTGCTGGTGGACCTCAATACTGCACGCCAAATGATCGATATTACCAGCGGAGAAGACCTTTCCTGACAGAAGCCCTCCACCAGTCAGGGCTTTATGGCAGAGTGGCCCGACGGAAGCCTCTCCTCAGTGCAAGACACATGAAAGCCGCATGGAGTTTGCTAAAAAACACCTGAAGGACTCCAAGATGGTGAGAAATAAGATTGTCTGGTCTGATGAGACCAAGATAGAACTTTTTGGCCCTAATTCTAAGCGGTATGTGTGGAGAAAACCAGGCACTGCTCATCACCTGTCCAATACAGTCCCAACAGTGAAGCATGGTGGTGGCAGCATCATGCTGTGGGGGTGTTTTTCAGCTGCAGGGACAGGACCAGTGGTTGCAATCGAGGGAAAGATGAATGTGGCCAAGTGCAGGGATATCCTGGATGAAAACCTTCTCCAGAGTGCTCAGGACCTCAGACTGGGCCGAAGAGTTACCTTCCAACAAGACAATGACCCTAAGCACACAGCTAAAATAATGAAGTAGTGGCTTCACAACAACTCTGTGACTGTTCTTGAATGGCCCAGCCAGAGCCCTGACTTAAACCCAATTGAGCATCTCTGGAGAGACCTAAAAATGGCTGTCCACCATTGTTTACCATCCAACCTGACAGAACTGGAGAGGATCTGCAAGGAGGAATGGCAGAGGATCCCCAAATCTAGGTGTGAAAAACTTGTTGCATCTTTCCCAAAAAGACTCATGGCTGTAAAAGATCAAAAGGGTGCTTCTACTAAATACTGAACAAAGGGTCTGAATACTTAGGACCATGTGATATTTCAGTTTTTCTTTTTTAATGAATCTGCAAAAATGTCAACAATTCTGTGTTTTTCTGTCAATATGGGGTGCTGTGTGTACATTAATGAGGAAAAAAAATGAACTTAAATGATTTTAGCAAATGGCTGCAATATAACAAAGAGTGAAACATTTAACCACTTCAGCCCCAGAAGAATTTACCCCCTTCCTGACCAGGGCACTTTTTGCGATTCGGCACTGCGTCGCTTTAACTGACAATTGCGCGGTCGTGCGACGTTGCACCCAAACAAAATTGATGTCCTTTTTTTTCCCACAAATAGAGCTTTATTTTGGTGGTATTTGATCACCTCTGTGGTTTTTATTTTTTGCGCAATAAACAAAAATAGAGCGACAATTTTGAAAAAAACGCATTATTTTTTACTTTTTGCTATAATAAATATCCCCCAAAAATATATAAAAAAACAATTTTTTTCCTCAGTTTAGGCCGATACGTATTCTTCTACATATTTTTGGTAAAAAAAATCGCAATAAGCGATTATTGATCGGTTTGCGCAAAAGTTATAGCGTTTACAAAATAGGGGATAGTTTTTTGGCATTTCTATTAAATTTTTTTTTTTTTTTAAATGGCGGCGATCAGCGATTTTTATCGTGACTGCAAGATTATGGCGGACACATTGGACACATTTTTGGGACCATTGTCATTTATACAGCAATCAGTGCTATAAAAATGTATTGATTCCTGTGTAAATGACACTGGCAGTGAAGGGGTTAACCACTAGGGGGTGGGGAGGGGTTAAATCAGTACTAGCGAGTGATTACTAACTGTCAGGGGGATGCGCTGTGAGTGTGACGTCACTGATCTCTGCTCCGATGACAGGGAGCAGAGATCGAGTGACACTTGTCACTAGGCAGAACGGGGAGATGCTGTTTACAACGGCATCTCCCCGTTCGTCCTCTCCGCGAGGCGATCGCGGGTATGCCCACGGCGATCGAGTCCACGGGACCCGCGACCCGACTCACGGTGCTTTCCGTGGGCGTGCGCATGTGCCGCCTGCCGCGCGCGCGCACCCGCTGGCCGCCTCCTAAAGGGCAACGTACAGGAACGTGATTTTGCCTATACGAGCCCTTCTGCTGACGTAAATGTATGTGAGGCGGTTGGCAAGCAGTTAAGGGGGTCTGAATACTTTCCTTCCCCACTGTAAATCAACATCTGTGCAGAGCAGGTTGCAGCTAAACTGGATATTTATTCTTTGGCATCTAACAGCTGTAAGGAATAAGTTTCCTGCTAGGAATGCACATAGAAAACAGCTAAAGGAGCAGCTGCAAGTATGTGAACAGTACCATGGCTTTATTTACAAATATATATAATTCATTAGGGATTTTACTATACTGTGGAAAAACTGTTTTTCTTGTAAAGTTCTACTTTATGCTTTTATTGGTGCCAAATTTCATACTATCAACTGCCTATGAAACTTCCTAATCTTGTAAACGTTATAATGGTCTCCTTGGAGAGTGGAATTCTGAATTTAACCACTTGCCTTCCACAGGCCCTTTTTAACTTCCCTAGCGGTAATCCCGAGTCTGGCTCAGGGTGGAATTTCAGTACCAAGAGTAGTAACCCCGAGCCAGACTCGGGATCGCATCACAGCATCCAGGAAGAGGTTACTTACCTTGTTCCCTGGATCCTGCGATGTCTCCCCGCAGTGAGAGCGGCTCGTCCTCTGTTCAATTTATCATGGAGCCGTGCTCCGTTCACTGCGAGCGCTGCGACGCACGGGGATGGAGAATGGTGCCAAATTCAAAAAAGTGAAACACACACAATGCATACAGTATACTCAGTGGCGGCTGGTGAAGTTTTAGGATGGGGAGGGTGCCAGACCCCGCCCTTCCTTTTTGACCCCTCCCACTTGGTGAAAATGGGAGTGGTTTCAGAAAAATAGTTGGCATGGCTCTAAGGTGGTGTGGTTAGCATCTGAGATGAATGAGGGATGGAGGGAGAGAGGGATGGAGGGACAGCAGGCCCAGATCCTACACAACAATAGAAATATGTGTATTCTAGAAGGTTTAACAATCAGCAGATAAAGATATTCCAAACACCTGGCGTTAGCACTTCAATCATCCCGGCACCATGGTTGTTATGGTGTCAGGATAATTGAAGTGCATTAATTCTATTATTACATTGTAATATAAAATGAAATCATTCAACTCACCATAATGCAGAATCAGTGGGAGCCATGAGCGTGTCACTAGCCACGTCGCCTGCCACCAGATGCCATCAGGTGTCCCCAGCGGAGTCCGTCCTCACATGCAGCCTGTGTCCCATAAAATGCAGCCTGTGTCACACAAAATGCAGCCTGTGTCCCACAAAATGCAGCCTGTGTCCCACCAAATGCAGCCTGTGTCCCACCAAATGCAGCCTGTGTCCCACAAAATACAGCCAGCCTGTGCCCCCCAAATTCAGTCTGTGTCTTACCAAATGCAGCCTGTGTCTCACCAAATGCAGACTGTGTCTCACCAAATGCAGCCTGTGTCCACCAAATGCAGCCTGTGTCCCCCAATGCAGCCTTGCCTGTGTCCCCCAATGCAGCCTTGCCTGTGTCCCCCAATGCAGCCTTGCCTGTGTCCCACAATGCAGCCTTGCCTGTGTCCCCAATGCAGCATTGCCTATGTCCCACAATGCAGCCTTGCCTGTGTCCCCAATGCAGCCTTGCATGTGTCCCCCAATGCAGCCTTGCTTGTGTCCCCCAATGCAGCATTGCCTGTGTCCCACAATGCAGCCTTGCCTGTGTCCCCCAATGCAGCATTGCCTGTGTCCCACAATTCAGCCTTGCCTGTGTCCCCCAATGCAGCATTGCCTGTGCCCCACAATGCAGCCTTGCCTGTGTCCCCAATGCAGCATTGCCTGTGTCCCACAATGCAGCCTTGCCTGTGTCCCCAATGCAGCATTGCCTGTGTCCCACAATGCAGCCTTGCCTGTGTCCACAATGCAGCCTTGCATGTGTCCCCCAATGCAGCCTTGCCTGTGTCCCCAATGCAGCATTGCCTCTGTCCCACAATGCAGCCTTGCCTGTGTCCCCCAATGCAGCCTTGCCTGTGTCCCACAATTCAGCCTTGCCTGTGTCCCCCAATGCAGCATTGCCTCTGTCCCACAATGCAGCCTTGCCTGTGTCCCCAATGCAGCATTGCCTGTGTCCCACAATGCAGCCTTGCCTGTGTCCCCAATGCAGCCTTGCATGTGTCCCCCAATGCAGCCTTGCCTGTGTCCCCTAATGCAGCATTGCCTGTGTCCCTCAATGCAGCCTTGCCTGTGTCCCCCAATGCAGCATTGCCTGTGTCCCCAATGCAGCCTTGCCTGTGTCCCCCAATGCAGCCTTGCCTGTGTCCCCCAATGCAGCATTGCCTGTGTCCCACAATGCAGCCTTGCCTGTATCCCCCAATATAGCATTGCCTGTGTCCCACAATTCAGCTTTGCCACATTGCCTGTGTCCCACAATGCAGCCTTGCCTGTGTCCCCCAATGCAGCATTGCCTGTGTCCCCCAATGCAGCATTGCCTCTGTCCCACAATGCAGCCTTGCCTGTGTCCCCAATGCAGCATTGCCTGTGTCCCCCAATGCAGCATTGCCTCTGTCCCACAATGCAGCCTTGCCTGTGTCCCCAATGCAGCATTGCCTGTGTCCCACAATGCAGCCTTGTCTGTGTCCACAATGCAGCCTTGCATGTGTCCCCCAATGCAGCATTGCCTGTGTCCCCCAATGCAGCATTGCCTGTGTCCCACAATGCAGCCTTGCCTGTGTCCCCCAATGCAGCCTTGCCTGTGTCCCCCAATGCAGCATTGCCTGTGTCCCACAATGCAGCCTTGCCTGTGTCCCCCAATGCAGCATTGCCTGTGTCCCACAATTCAGCCATGCCTGTGTCCCCCAATGTTGGATTGCCTGTGTCCCACAATGCAGCCTTGCCTGTGTCCCCCAATGCAGCATTGCCTGTGTCCCTATGGATGGGCCGCCACTGAGTACACTGTAATCTTACAGATTACATTACTGTATGTAATTATTTCACCTCCCTTTTGTCCCTAGTGGTTTCTCCAGTGGCCTGCATGCAGTTTTATATTATAAAAACTGTTCTTTCTGCCTGGATACTGGAGATTGTCCATAGCAACCAAAACTGTCCCTTTACATCAAAAGTGGTTTTAGAGCAGCTAGAAAACAGCAATAATAAATTAGAATCACTCGCAGAATTGAGCGATATTGATTTGTGGGGAGCTCCGTCATCAAATACTGAAAAGTAATGACAGTGACAATTCTGCAACTGAGCAAATTTCAGTGTTTTTGATATGATTACATTATTGAATGTTTTTTATTATTATTATATTATTATTTGGTATAATTATTTATAGTTATTTATTATTTTATAATTTATGATTTTGTGTTTCAAACTTTATTACACCCAAGATGTCTACTAGACTCTGGTTTGGACAGATATAAGTGTGTTATTGCTAAGAATTACAGGCCTACAATAAAAAACGCCAAATTTCCATGCAAAATAATTGTACCCCTTTCAGCACCTAAAATCCGACATAATCATACCACCAGGGAGGTTAAACAGCCTGATCACTTTTACAGTACTTTGAAGGTACCATTATCTCCCTTGTGATAGCAATAAATGCAAATGAACGAACTGTCAAAAACATATTATTTATAATAAATAAATACAATTAACAAATAAATGTAAAAGCAACCCCTCTTTCTGCACACGTTGCAAATGCAACTGTGAGCATGTTAGGTAACACTGCGAACTTGGTGTGAAAGCAATCATTTCAGGTTCATCATTTACTGTTAACTTTAAATTGATATCCTGTAAAAGCTTTTAAAGCATTTCCCAAAGGTCAATTTTGGGCCTTTGACAGGTGAGTGCAATTTTAAGATTAATATATATAATCTTAATACAGTTTGTATGCACTAAGATTTATTTTAGTATATTTTTCCTGAAAAAATACACTTGCAGTTACACAAATATTGTGAGACATAAAATATTGCAGCTGCCATTTTTTTATTCTACAGGGCATCTAATTTCAGAAAATATATAATTAGTTTGGGCTTTTAAGTTATTTTTTAGCCAAAAATGCAGATTTGATAACATGTACAAAAAATATAAAAAAATTATTCAAAATGCAAGATGGTTATTTAGTAAATCTGTATCATACTGTTTTGCACTGTTATAGAGCCCTTGCACACTGGGGCGGGGGGCGGCGGCGGCTGTAAAACGCCGCTATTATTAGCGGCGTTTTACCGCCGGTATGCGGCCGCTAGCGGGGCAGTTTTACCCCCCGCTAGCGGCCGAGAAAGGGTTAAGTACCACCGCAAAGCGCCTCTGCAGAGGCGCATTGCCGGCGGTATAGCCGCGCCGTCCCATTGATTTCAATGGGCAGGAGCGGTAAAAGAGCGGTATACACACCGCTCCTTCACCGCTCCGAAGATGCTGCTGGCAGGACTTTTTTTTACCGTCCTGCCAGCGCATCGCTCCAGTGTGCAAGCCCCCGGGGCTTTCACACTGGGATGAAAGCAGCGCCACTTTCGGGGCGGTTTGCAGGCGCTATTATTAGCGCAATAGCGTCTGCAAACCGCCCCAGTGTGCATGGGCTCTTAGTCTATTTTTTTTCTTAGTGAACAAAGAAAGTTTATGTTTGTGAATAATGTAACTGACTGAGTTTAAAAATGGGGACCTTGTTGACTGTCTAGACATGATTGTGTCCACATTTCAGCTGGGTCTCTGTTTTAAGCAAAATTAGATTTTTTTTACAGTAGGATCATAAATAAATCTATTGTTGGCTGCCTGTATGTCCCATGTTACCCCAAGACTGAAAAATAAGCAAGAATTTTTTATTTATTTTTTCCTGTACAATTTTCTCTTGTCCAATATATGTCAAATCCTTTTAGTAGTATAGTGAACTGCAACTACTGTATGTATTATGGCAAGGTTTCCTGGGTTGATCTCCACTTGGCATTTGGTGTCAATAAGCACCACCCATCATTTAGCTCTACTCCCCACCATACTGCTCAACAAAGAATGTTGCAAGAAATATACTCTCTTTTTGCTTACGTATAGAACATTTCAAAAAGTACATTGTTACGCTATTACATGACTAGAATAGTACACCTCTGTACCACATACATTTCGAGGTGCAATTGCATATTATTGTATGTATCTAGTTACCATTTTGCTTATACTGTATGTGACATGTGGAAGTAGAAGCTCTCCAGCCACCAGTATTTGTAGAAACATAAAGAGTGTTGTAGATCTTTAGAAACCTATCTCTGATAACATCGTCAGAAGAATCTCTCCTGCAAAGTGGCGGAGTTTTGCACCAAGAGAAGCTATTTTAGAAGTTAAGGAACGTAAACACAAATTTTGTTGCATAATTCTCTCAAAAATGGGACACAATACAGAGGACTACTTGAATTTGTTGCACACGTAGATACTATCAATAAAATGTTGCACGGGTTACATAAATTTGGCACAAATCTTCTGACTACATAAACACCCCATTTGAGACACAAATGTGTCTCAAATGCTGTATCTAATCACCCCCAATAACTATGTAAAAAATACCAAGAAAACAGACCATTTATCTACTTTCTCACTAATTTATGGAACAACAGATCTTAGATCTTGAGGGCTAGGCCATTCCACTTGAACTGTCCACTGCTAATTTTGGGAAGAATCAGCCATGGGGTTGATTTACTAAAGGCAAATAGACTGTGCACATGCAATCACATGCAAGGAAAATTTAAAAAAAACAGCATTTTTACTTGCACATGATTGGATGATAGACAGAGCTTCCCTTCATTTACTAAGATGGGGAGCAACTGCACTTGCAAATGCACAGTGTATATACCTTTAATAAATCCACCCCTCTGTGTCTCTGCTACAAAATTTCCCTGGGAGGATTAGCATTTTTAAATCACTTTTAAATCCTTTTTTTAGGAAATATTCCTTCCTCCAGTGCCTTTACTAATTATTTGGCTACCCTCAATTATTAGGCAGCTAGAGATGCTTTTTCACATAGTGTCTGTTGGCAATGTCTGCTGGCCATAGTCACAATCTTTTTCTTTTACCTTTATGCCTGAGTATAGATCTATGTTTGTCCCAAGCATTCTTTAACTGCTTGAGGACTAGCCGCTGTAGTTACACATCGGCAGGTTGGCTACCCTGGGCGAGCCATCGTAGCTGTACGTCTGCCGCTTTAAGAGCACTAGGTGGCGCGCGCGGACCAGCGGCATGAAGACGGAGCCGATGCACGTGCCTGGTGGTCGCGATGTCTTCCGGGTACCTGCGATCGCTCCTGAGAGAGACAGAACGGAGGTATGTCAATGTAAACAGACAGATCTCCATTCTGCCAGAGGTGAGGAGACTGATCAGTTGTTCCTACTGCTGAGGAACAACAATCGGTGTCCTCCCACAGGCAGTCCCATCCCCCCACAGTTAGAAAAACTCCCTAGGTAACGCATTTAACCCCTTGATCGCCCCCTAGTGTTAACACCTTCCCTGCCAATGACATTTATACAATAATCAGTGGCTATTTTTAGCACTGATCACTGTATAAATGTCAAAGTGTCAAAAGTGTCTGATAATTTGTCCCCCACAACGTAGCAGTCCCGATAAAAATCGCAAATCGCCGCAATTACTAGTAAAAAAAAATGAATAATAAAAATGCCATAAATATATCCCCTATTTTGTAGACGCTATAACTTTTTTAGCACCGATCGCTGTATAAATGTCAAAGTGTCAAAAGTGTCCGATCATCTGTCCCCCCCGCAATGTCGCAGTCCCGATAAAAATCGCAGTTTGCCATAATTACTAGTAAAAAAAAATGATTAATAAAATTGCCATAAATATATCACCTATTTTGTAGACGCTATAACTTTTGCGCAAGCCAATAAATTTAGACTTATTGCGATTTTTTTTACCAAAAATATGTAGAAGAATACATATTGGCCTAAACTGAGGAAGAAATTTGTTTTTTTTAAAAGAATTTTGGCGATATTTATTTTACAAAAATACAAAAAAGGTCACTGCCCCCACCTATAACTGGTCTTCACAGCACTGGAAGGGCAAACGCATGTAAAATTAAACCGAAGAATTTCCAGGCTATTTTACATGCCTTTGCCCTTCCAGTGCTCCTTGCTGTGAAGACCAGTTATATGTGGGGGCAGTGACCTTTTTTTGTATTGTTGACATATTGGTCAGGCAACGCACTGACATCTTTGCTGCCATTGTGCAATGTGCTGGGTGTTTAAGGAGGGTTGGGCTCCCTCCAGTCATCTGCCTTTCATCTATCCATTAGAATACATGTGCTCCCATTGTGGAGACTCTTCAAAGTTAGAGTTAGGGTCTGCAGGATACAGGGTGCCTTGCCGTGGCCTGCAGCTTATACATGTATGTGCAAATGTGTGCAACTAAACCCCTGTTTTTAATGCATACTGTTAGGCAGGTTAAATCGGTTGGTCGGAGGCTTGTTGGTAAGTCGAGCTTGGAAATTCTTTGGTTTTATCTTACACGATATTTATTATAGCAAAAAGTAAAAAGTATTGTTTTTTTTTCCAAAATTGCCGGTTATTTTGTTTATATCGCAAAAAATAAAAACCTCAGAGGTGATCAAAAACCAAAAGAAAGCTCTATTTGTGGGGAAAAAAGGATGTCAATTTTGTTTGGGTACAGCGTCACACGACCACGCAATTGTCAGTTAAACCGATGCAGTGCCATATTGCAAAAAATGGCCTGGTCATTAAAGCGGAGTTCCACCCAAAGTTGGAACATCCGCTCATTTGTCTCCTCTCCCCCTCCGGTGCCACAATTGGCACCTTTCGGGGAGGAGGGGGGACAGGATTCCTGTCTTTGACAGGTATCCTGTTCCCACTTCTAGGGGTTCGAGACGCGGCCCTTGACATCATCGTAGGGCTCCCTCCTCCTCCCTCCTCCTCTCCCTGTTGCCCGCCCAGTAGAAGAGAGGAGGGGAGCTCACGTATGCGCATTAGGGTTCCCAGCATGAAGCCATAAGGCTACACTGCCGGGTACCCCTACCCGCAATGGCGGCAGAAGCACCCGATAGCTGATGAAAACATCAGCTTCGGTGCCAACATCGCTGGACTCCAGGACAGGTAAGTGTCCTATTGTTAAAAGCCAGCAGCTGCAGTATGTGTAGCTGCTGGCTTTTAATTTTTCTTTTTTTGGGCGGAACACCGCTTTAAGGGGGCAAATCTTCCTGGGCTTAAGTGGTTAATTTACTGTTGACTGCCTCCCTATCTCTCCTGGAAGTCTGTTTCAAGCATCTTTTGGTAAAACAATATTTTCTAAGATTACTTTTGCACTTTCCTCCTACTAGTTTGAGGTCAATTTAATTATGTTAAAAATTTACCTCACAGAGTTCAAAATTACTAAAAAATTTGTATAAATGTAGAATATTGGCAAACATGAATGATATGTTTAGTTAAAGTTGTTGTACAGCACTTTGATTTTTTTTAACATGATTTGAATAACAGAGTGCTAAATATAGTTGGTAACCAAAGTAATTGCAGCTTTTCGTTTAATCCCTCAGCTTGTAATATCTCATGTAACAATTTCCAGGGCAATTATTTCTTCCCTATGTAATTTGATTAAAGCCTTCTATATAATTTTGTGTTGGAAAGTTACATGTGCTTAGTAAAGCAGAAATTAATGGCATCAAGTAACAGTGACAGAAACTATTTCCACCACATGCAAAAACTATTGGAAGATATATAAATATCTTACTCTTTCTAAGTCTTTAGAATGTAAACTCTTTGCATAAAAAAGGAGTTTTACCATTATTTGAGTGTGTGCATATACCCATTAAAAATTAGCAAAATTAAGAGTTTTTGCTTTGCCAAATTTCAGTGAAAATTAGGAAATTGTAGTGAAATGCATTGGAAACAACAGGTAAGGCAAACTTAAAGTAGTTCTTAAGGGTGCAATGATCAGTAAATTACCTCTAGAAAAGTGCTAGAAAAGTTTGCTTTAAACTATATCGGACCTGTTCTTGTGCCAAAAACAGACCCTTCTTGGTTGGCAACATAATCGGTTGGCTTCTAACTTCAGCTTTTACAATTAAGCTTAAACAAAAAAAAATGGGAGCTGATTGGCTACCATGCACAGCTACACCAGATTTTGCACTCTCCAATTTCAGTACATCAACCCCAATGTTTGATATTGTAGACAGAGATGGAACTGAACTCCAATCAGGGACGGCCCGACCATTAGGGGCACCCGTTCGGGTCATGAAAATTCATTGTTACAACACTGATCCTCCTCCCGGCCAATCTCGAAACAGGTATGAAACCTGTTTCCCAAATGGCCAAAACTTCAGGTGATCCTATTGGACGCCTAGTGCCAGGAGGAGGAAAGAGGAGACACCATGGAAGCTGCTCCAGGAGAGGACACCGGAGCAGCCTTCCCTGAACCCGCCACATTCTCACCGCTTGCATCCAGGGTAAGGACAGGGGGTGGTGGTGGGGGGCTGTGTTAGTGCCGGAAGGGGGTTGTTTGCCGCCCCCCCAGAAAAAACCCCACCAGCCGCCACTGACCCTAATCCTAATGCAAATTCTAACTCTCTATTTATTAGGTACAGATATATTCACGTAATAGGGCGCAGCGGGACCTCTAATCACACTCTGCATGTTACCATGTTACCTGTCTAGTTTCTACCTGACACGCAACTCTGGAGGGCCTGGATGACTACCAAAGCTTCTCTTCACTTCAATTATATAGTGGGAGCTTCTCTCCAAACAATAGCGGGAGCCTGCCACAGTGAAGCTACTGGAGCACTTAACTTAGCTGTTCAAACCCCCATCAGAGAATGATGAGAGCCTGATGGCCAAGGCTTTTATTTTTCCCTACACTCCTATCCAGGCTAGCCAAGCTCCATCTGATTATCTTCATATGACTGTGCTGCAACAATCAGCGATGCAAGTGATCTATAGAAACTAAGCAGTCTGTGTGTTGATTCCAACTAGCTATCTCTAGCGTGGAGAAGGACTGAGATTTCAACAGATGAGTGATCACTTCACAAATTAATCTGCTCTCTCTGTACAGAGTGCTTAAAGACCTTTCATGTATGCTGTTAATTTAAATTCTCCACAATCTTTTTTTTTTTTTCTTATTTAACAGAAATATTCCTGCGCTATCAAATATGGAGATGGCTGGAGGTGGAAAAGCTGCATGCACCTATTCGGGTAAACACCTGACCTTATAGTTGATTATATAGATAAGTGGTGCAGCGCTAATCCTATATGTAAAACCTCAGGTGGTTTTAAAAGTTGATCATAGTTTATGTCACCAAAGTGTATATAAATAAAAAATAAAAATAATAAAAATAATAAAAATATTAGAAAACCAGTGGGGTAATTGCTACAGGTGGTGTGTCTCACTGGACTAAATAAAAATATTATGAATAATATGGGTGTAAGCTGATAAGAGTATGCATATTGCAAACTTAAATCCCCATAATAAATACCTAATACAACATAAGTAGCAAAAAACAATTTTAAATTTTAAATAAAGTGCAGCGTGATTTAAGCTAAATACATATAAAGTCCAAAAGTGACAACGTGCATTGTGCAAACACTGTGCATGATATAAATGGCTGCACCTCTGATTACATACGGTGTTAGTATACAAAACTTCATATAAAGTGCAAAATGTGCAAAAAGGACCGAGAAACTCCAAAATTGATACAGTAATTAATGTCCCAAAAATTAAGATATATATAATAAAAAAGGATTTTTACACAAAAGAAATGTTCTTTTTTGATGAAATCTGTGACAGTAATGTGCTGGCATGCGCATGTGGCAGTTAAAGTGCCAAGTGACTCAAATCTCGTGCATCTTCGTGTGCAGACACTTCAGTGGGTAGTGGCCCCTTACCTCAAAGTAATGGGGCAACAGCATATGACCAAAGGGCTCTTTTTCTCATCCACCTAGGGGCTCCTACGCATCCCTCACCGTCCTAGGATAAGGTTCCCTCAGATGTGATGCAGGGAGGTATTATAAGAATAATAGAGTAGAAAAGAACCCAATAGTGTAATTCCGTTTACTTAGATAACTTGTTTTTTATTAGGCAAAAGCAGGTACTCACATTAGCAATTGAGAAAGACAATGATTGTATCCGACGAGCAGCGAGCTCGTATGCTTCTCACAGTGTGTACAGCCTATCCCGTCCCTACGCGTGATGTCCCACCACACGTGACTTCTTCAGGGGATAAGTATAGGCTGAAAGAGTGTCCTTAAATAGTTTAATATTGGCCGGCAATGGGCGGCCATTTTCCCGAAGTTTAATGTATTGTGTTACGGCGGCCATTTTCCTAGAGGTTTTTTTTGGAGCTCAGGTTCCGCTTTGTGGTGTATGTCAGCTGACTTTTACTAGCCAATAGGGGCTGTCAGCTAGTTTAATACCGCTACTAGAAGCAGTACTTGTCCCCCTCTGCTGACAGTACAAGCGGTATTAAACTAGCTGACAGCCCCTATTGGCTAGTAAAAGTCAGCTGCAGTAAATCACGCTGCACTTTATTTAAAATTTAAAATTGTTTTTTGCTACTTATGTTGTATTAGGTATTTATTATGGGGATTTAAGTTTGCAATATGCATACTCTTATCAGCTTACACCCATATTATTCATATTATTTTTATTTAGTCCAGTGAGACACACCACATGTAGCAATTACCCCACTGGTTTTCTTTTATTATTTTTATTATTTTTATTTTTTATTTATATACACTTTGGTGACATAAACTATGATCAACTTTTAAAACCACCTGAGGTTTTACATATAGGATTAGCTTCTCCACAATCTTTGCTCCTATTTTATTTGGACCATCGTGTCCAATCTGAAGTGAGCAGACTAGTGACTGCTCTGTTTGATGGGAATCTGGAGACATCCGTTGGTATCTTATCACCTGCCATCAGTACTACGAGCCCTATGTGTCAGACTGCAGCTGATTTGTATGACAATTGTCTGTTTTTAAATCATCTTTTTTACTGGTGTCTGGTAGGGTGTGCATGTTTTGCCTTTAATAATAATAATAATTTATTTTGTACAATTGCTTCAATGGTTATAACAAGATTAACCATTGTTGGTTCTCCATATACAACTCTTTGCTTCGCTTTGTTTTATACTGATATATTCATTATGTCAGTGATCACAGGGCTTTTTTTTTTGGAACAATTTAGAAGTTTGACAAAAGTTGTGGTGTAGTAAAACGTTTTTGATATTAATTTTGTTTTTTTTAAAGACAAAAAGAAACAAAAAAGAGGGAACGCTGAGGAGGAAAGAGGGATGGAAGAATTGGGTTCCAAAGAGGGGCAGACCCTTCAAATGAGGAACAGTTGGGGGCCATGTTTGCAAGCTATATTCCTGTATAGGTAATAAAACAAACCATCAATAGATCATATAAACAATAATCCTACAGTCTGCAGCCAGGGATGATCATTCACACAAAATCTCTGCTTGCCACAATTAGCCATTGGTGCTGTCAGCCTCCCAATGTTTTCAATGGGCCTTCCACCCACAGCTAATCGCCCAGAACCCCCACTTGGTCTTCCGCATGTAAACGTTAACGGCCCTATTGGAAAGTGTAACTTGGGATTTAAAGATAGTTTTGTAGCTAGATTGTAAGCTGTATATCCCAAACAGTATTTTATCATCCTCTTTGCCTAATTACTGTAGACATGATAATTGTTTGAAAGAGACTTTGAGAAGACTGCAAGCTACTCTGAAAAATTGAAAATAAGCATAAATTGTATCTGCCCACATTGACACAGAGAGGTAGAATTCCTAGTTACCATACCCTAATATACCATATAGAGGAGGTGGTAACAATCATAATAAAAGAGGTGGGCGAGGTTGTTCTAGGGGTAATGAACGGGACTATAGAAATTCTAATCATCCTGAACATGGAGGATATGGATACAATGGCTCCCCTTGGAGGGCCAGAGACTATCCGGCACCCTATGATATTGATCCTCGATACTAAGATCATCCTCTGGTCCCTTCGTATAATAGGTTTACTCCACTTTATAACAATTACAATGGAGAAGACCAAACATATGGGAGGAATGATTATAACCAACTCCCATTAAGTCAGAGTCAACATGATCATAACTCCCAGCCTAAACAGGATTTCATCAGGATCCTCAGGAAAGAAAAAGGCCTTCAGACCCAAGAGAGGCTCCAGAGGGGGTAGGAGAACACAGAGGAGAAAAAAGAAGAAGGACCTAATAGGTAAAGGAGTATTTGATCTTAGCATTAAGAAGCTAACTACGCAAGAATTGACCATTCTAGGGTTTGAAATTTGCCCCTCAGATCAAATTGGACAAATTTCACACCTTTATAGACATTCACAAAATCGTAAGGAAGATCAATTTCCAACTGTATATTGCTTCATACACTTACAATAATTTTCACCACTTCTGGCATGGTACATACAGGGCTTTCCAATCCCTCTTTGTTTAGCCTACCTGTGCCAGCAGCTCCAGCTGTTAATATCTTTCGGGATCTAGTTTTGAAGGATTTGGCAAAACTTTCCCCCCAAAAAACATACAATAATTCCTTTCCTATAGCAGGGTTTAAATCACTATGCGATAGGAAGGATTTGGTGGTCCGTCTGGCCGATAAGGGCGGTGGAATTGTCGTACAAGACAGAATCGATTACCTCAACGAAATGCATAGGATTCTCAGTGACCACGACACCTATAAGGAATTACCTAGCAATCCCACTGCATGTTTTAAAAGGGATCTAGAGAAATTGATTTTAAAGGGTTTTAATGAACAGATTTTAAATAAAAAAGAAAGGGCATACCTGGTACCGATTGCACCCAGAATACCAACTATGTATCATTTGCCCAAGATCCATAAGGATGCTTCCCACCCCCCTGGACGTCCCATTATTAGTGGGATAGATTCAGTCACATCTTGCATTGGTTGGTATATCGATTTCTATCTTCAGCCCATTGTGAAACGTACCCCATCATATCTGAAGGATACCACAGACATGATCAAACTTTTGGATAACGTTGAAATACGAGGAGATTTATTAATGGCCACTGCAGATGTGGCATCTTTGTATACCTGCATTCCCCACACTAGAGGCATTGAGGCAGTCACTCAATTTCTTAGACGAGAGGACTCTCTCACCAATCAGCAGAGTGATTACATATTAGAATTACTACAATTTGCCACCAGACACAATTATTTTTGGCTTGCCAATAATTTTTTTTTACAGCAGAAGGGCGTGGCTATGGGGGCAAAATTCGCCCCCAGCCTCGCCAATCTATTTATGGCCAAATGGGAGGAGGATGTCGTCTATTCTGAACACAGACCATCACTCGTTGTGTGTGCCAGATATATAGACGACATCCTCCTTCTATGGGAGGGTACCACGGAATCCCTCTGAGATTTTTTTCACATCTCTTAATGATAACGACCGAGGTATCTTATTGACTTATGAATCTAGTCCTTCACAAATTCATTTTTTGGACCTCGAAATCTGCTCAGGACAATTTAAAGATGTAAATTTAAGACATACTTTAAGGGCACTGACCGTAATAGCTTTATACCACTAGACAGCTGTCACCACCAGTCATGGTTACAATCTCTCCCTTGCAGTCAATTCCTAAGACTGGGGAGGAATTCTACAGATGTTGACACTTATCTCGTCCAAGCATCTACCCTTAAAGAGAGATTTATTGAGAAGGGATATGACCTAATGTCAATAAGTTCAGAATTACAGAAGGTGACAGATAGATAGTTCCCTACTCATAGAGACATCTCCACGTGAACCAGATGATTCCTACAAATGCTCTATGCTTACAAATTTTTTGGTTCAACATGGAGAAATTAAAACTATTATTAACCGTCATTGGGACATCCTTAAGAATGATCATATTCTAGGAACTGTGCTCCCTGAAAGACCAAAAGTCATATTTAGGGATGCACCTTCTTTACATGGCAAAATTGCTCCTAACATTATTGATCCTCCCACACGTCCCTCATTCTTTCACAACTTGGTGGGTTATTTCCCTTGCAAAAAATGTGTAGTGTGCCAGCACAATTTATGTGGAAGACAAAAGAGTTTGGAATTTAAGTCCAATGTCACAGATCGAGTGTATCCCATCAAATCATTCTGCACTTGTGCCGCTAAACACGTGGTGTATATGATCCCCTGCCCTTGCGGGAAACAGTACGTGGGGCGTACGATTCATGCTTTCTCAGTGAGGGTGGGTGAACACATTGCTAGGATTAAGGGTGGTGACATCAAACATAATGTACCCAGGCACTATAGGGAACATCATGGTCGTGACCCCAAAGGTTCACAATTTGTCATCATTGATAAGTACACCCCCGGACACCCCCCGTGGAGAGGAGGGGCTATGACCAGAGGGGTTTCACGTTTAGAAAATTATTGGATACACCAGCTGCAGACTTATTCCTCCTTTGTATTAAACGTTGAGTGGGATATCAATGCTTTTATTAATCAAGCATAACATTTAAAATTTTAATAAATTAACATTTTGGTTTTTAGATACCATCTGGGTGCAATCGATATATTACGATTCTCTTCGCTAATTATATGCCACATCTTATTTCTTAATTTGTATTTTTATTATTATATTCTTTATGTTGTGTTTTCCTTATTTTACCAATTATTATTGTCTTTTAATGTTACTATGGATCCTAATATGAACACAAGCTCTGGGATTTATTCTACAGATATTTCTCCTATGCTGACATTGTTATTTTACCGACCTTTTATATTTATCAATTAACATATTTTTTGCCCCCTATGACATATCGTTTTTAAATTTTTCATTCAAAATGGTAATGTATAAGTGCCGGCAATAGCAAATCATTCCAGTAGGTGGAGTGTTTTCTCGGCTTTCCACCCGGTGATTCATGTCCTATTTATGAAAGGCGCCATGTTTTTGGTTATTTTCCGGCCATATATAATTTACAGCTTTTTCGTTCTTAAATATCATTGTGTTTATCTCTAGCTTCTTATGATGCCTAGAGTACACATACTTAGGAACTGCTAACCATAGCCTCCGCTTGTGTGGACACAGTTTTGTCGCTGGCAGTTAGAGATTTTTGTCCCACTAACGGCGGCGCCATTTCGTAAGTTAGTCAAAGCTCTGTTATTCTGATTTGTGTCACTTCCATTTCCTGTCTATCAAAACAAGGCTTGAGATGCACGCGGCAGCGAAATTTTGGCCGTGACCGGAAGTGAGTTTACAATCACAGAGAATAC
Source organism: Lithobates clamitans (assembly GCA_037952925.1). Classification (NCBI taxonomy): domain Eukaryota; kingdom Metazoa; phylum Chordata; class Amphibia; order Anura; family Ranidae; genus Lithobates; species Lithobates clamitans. The sequence continues at coordinate 3,288,791 of JBBGZY010000125.1, read as the reverse complement.
AGACAGAGCTGATGGTCATTAGGGGGGTAGGTACTATATTATATAAAGACAGTAATTCCAGTTGAACAGCACCCCAGATGATGCCTAATGAGGCAAAATGCGTTGTGTTGCCAAACTGATTCCACTGTTACTGTCTTACAAGCGCTGTTTTTATCTTGGAAATGTGAGTGCAATTCTTTTATTTGCTTAATAAATTTTTACCCATTCCATACGGAATCACACTATGTGCCCTCCTTCTTCTTTTTATATCTAATGGTTGGGCTGCCTGCCCTTTATTATCCAACCTGCTGACATCCACCATTGTGAACATCCCCTGGAGATTGCGTTTATACTGTGAGGCTGAATTATCCTGGGTACCTCACAAAAGCCTGATTGACTCATTAAGTGTATACCTATTTGAGTTTAATCCTTCCGATAAGCGATTGGTGACTTTGGTGGTTGACCTTCTATCTATTTTCATTATCTATATGACATTTATATTTTGATACACCTCTTTGATTTATTGGACTGTTATTAATTTCACTGGACTTTATTTAGTTTTTTTTTGTGAGGTACCCGGGATAATTCAGGCTCACTATAGGACCTGTGTGGTCCCCATATTTCACTTATGGACAATTATCTTTGTACATTGTATTCAAATTAATTGTACACTTATTGTAGTCATATTTTCTATTTAACGCTGCACTTTACCATTTCACACTTTTGCAAATTGAATCACTGCTGTGTTGGCTGCTATTTTTGCACATTTGGACAGCGCGGTATATGTTTGTATATTTCACTCTATTGGAAAGTGTAAATTGGGATTTAAAGATCATTTTGTAGCTAGATTGTAAGCTGTATATCCCAAACAGTATTTTATCATCCTCTTTGCCTAATTTCTGTAGACATGTGATAATTGTTTGAAAGAGACTTCGAGAAGACTGCAAGCTACTCTAAAAAATTGAAAATAAGCGTAAATTATATCTGCCCACATTGACAAAGTGGGACACAGTGAGTCCCCCCTCATTAACATCCATTGCAGAAGGCCAGCTTTTATATCTTTAAGCTTTTGTGCGGACAGACATTGTTAAAATCTGGTTTGCAGCTGATCTGTCAGCACAATACAAAGTTTTTTTTAGTTTAGTTTTTAGTGTAAATATTAACACTCCAGACTTTTCTAGATAGCAGAGTTGGTTTCAGTTTTCAGAAAAGAGCAAGTAAAATATAAGCAGCCAATTGTATTTTTTCAGTTATGCTATGACAATGAGAACATGTAACAAACATAAAGTAGATGTTATCCCAATTTGGCTGCAAAAGTGGAAATACACTTTAAGCTTCACACATGAGACCATGCCTAGGCTGAGGAAAATCTGTAAAATTGTGCCATCTGTTTGCTATATGCAGAAGTAATATTTTTCTCCAAGTGATCACACTGACTGAAGCACCATCTTTCTGGCAGCCAATGAGGCGAGAGCCTGCAGCAAAGGACTGATCAGTGATGAGATGTGTACAAACAGTCACAGCACAGGCTTCATAATTCATGTGACTTTGTTACCTAGCCACTTCAATACAGCGCACTTATACACCTTCCTGCCCAGACCAATTTTCCGTTATCACACTTTGAATGATAATTCATGCAACGTTGTACCCATACAGAATTTTTATCATATTTTTCCCACAAGTAGAGCTTTCTCCTTCACTGATGGGCACTGATGAGGCTGCACTAGCAGGCACTGATGAGGCAGTACTGAATGGCACTGATAAGGTGGCACTGATGAGGAGGCACTGATGATGAGGCACTTATATGCAGCACTGATAGGCACTGATAAGCAGCAATGATGGGCACTGATGGGTGACACTGATATACAGAACTTATATGCACTCATAGGTGGCACTGATGTGCACTGATAGGTGGCACTGATGGGCACTCATAGGTGGCACTAATAGGCACTCATAGGTGGCACTGATAGGAGGCACTGGAGTGGACTTATAGGCGGCACTGATGGCCACTGATGCACACTGGTGGGCACTGATGGTGGGTACTGATAGATGGCACTGATTGGCAGCACTGATCAGGAGGCACTGGCAGGCATCACTGATGGGCATAGAGTGCCATCCATAATGGGCACTCCTTGGCATTCCTAGTGACTCTACTGGGCTTACCCGGGGATCATGGGTGGGCATTCCTGTGGCCATAGGTGGGCATCCCAGGTGGGCACGGGTTGGAATCCTCGGTGGCGCCGCACTGATAATCAATTAGCGCAGACCCCTCCATCAGGAGAGCAGCTGATCGGCTCTCCTCTACTCGGGTCTGTCAGTGTGAGTAGCGGAAAAGCCAATACACAGTTTTTCCTGTTTATACTGTGATCAGCTGTGATTGGACACAGTTGATCATGTGGTAAAGAGCCTATGTGATTGGAAATGCCGTGTGTCAGACTGACACACCACACCACCGATTGGCGTGCTGCATGCCCCCCGCGGGCGCGCAATCGTGGCTTATCCTGCTGGACATCATATGACAGAGAGAACAAACATAGCAGCACAAATCTATAGAAATTCCACGATCACATGAGAAATTCTGCAAATAATGATGGACTCCTTATGATTAGCGCATATAAAACCAACTAATACCTCCCTACAAATACTATACCATTACTTCTTATATACATTTAACATGTACAGTGGGGCAAAAAAGTATTTAGTTAGCCAACAATTGTGCAAGATCTCCCACCTAAAAAGATGAGAAGCCTGTAATTGTCATCATAGGTATACCTTAACTATGAGAGACAAAATGTGGAAACAAATCCAGACAATCACATTGTCTGATTTTTTAAAGAATTTATTTGCAAATTATGGTTGAAAGTAAGTATTTTGTCAATATCAAAAGTTCATCTCAATACTTTGTTATATATCCTTTGTTGGCAATGACAGAGGTCAAACGTTTTCTGTAAGTCTTCACAAGGTTGTCACACACTGTTGCTGGTATGTTGGCCCATTCCTCCATGCAGATCTCCTCTGGAGCAATGATGTTTTGGGGCTGTCGCTGGGCAACACGGACTTTCAACTCCCTCCAAAGGTTTTCTATAGGGTTGAGATCTGGAGACTGGCTAGGCCAACCAGGACCTTGAAATGCTTCTTACAAAGCAACGGGCGTTGTGTTTGGGATCATTGTCATGCTGAAAGACCCAGCCACGTTTCATCTTCAATGCCCTTGCTGATGGGAGGAGGTTTGCACTCAAAATCTCACGATACATGGCATCATTCATTCTTTCATGTACACGGATCAGTCGTCCTGTTCCCTTTGCAGAGAAACAGCCCCAAAGCATGATGTTGCCACCCCCATGCTTCACAGTAGATATGGTGTTCTTTGGTTGCAACTCAGCATTCTCTCTCCTCCAAACACGACGAGTTGTGTTTCTACCAAACATTTCTACTTTGGTTTCATCTAATCATATGACATTCTCCCAATCCTCTTCTGGATCATCCAAATGCTCTCTAGCAAACCTCAGACGGGCCCGGACATGTACTGGCTTAAGCAGGGGGACACGTCTGGCACTGCAGGATCTGAGTCCCTGGCGGCATAGTGTGTTACTGATGGTAGCCTTTGTTACGTTGGTCCCAGCTCTTTGCAGGTCATTCACTAGGTCCTGCCGTGTGGTTCTGGGATTTTTGCTCACCGTTATTGTGATCATTTTGACCCCACGGGGTGAGATCTTGCGTGGAGCTCCAGATCGAGGGAGATTATCAGTGGTCTTGTATGTCTTCCATTTTCTAATTATTGCTTCCACAGTTGATCTCTTCACACCAAGCTGCTTGCCTATTGCAGACTCAGTCTTCCCAGCCTGGTGCAGGTCTACAATTTTGTTTCTGGTGTCCTTCAACAGCTCTTTGGTCTTTACCATAGTGGAGTTTGGAGTGTGACTGTTTGAGGTTGTGGACAGGTGTCTTTTATACTGATAACTAGGGATGAGCTTCGAGCTTCGAGTTCGAGTCGAACTCATGTTCGACTCGAACATTGGCTGTTCGCAAGTTTAAAAGTCTATGGGAGAAATCAAAAGTGCTAATTTTAAAGGCTAATATGCAAGTTATTGTCATAAAAAGTGTTTGGGGACCTGGGTCCTGCCCCAGGGGACATGGATCAATGCAAAAATTTTTTTTAAAAACAGCCGTTTTTTTCAGGAGCAGTGATTTTAATAATGCTTAAAGTCAAACAATAAAAGTGTAATATCCCTTTAAATTTCATACCTGGGGGGTGTCTATAGTATGCCTGTAAAGGGGCGCATGTTTCCTGTGTTTAGAACAGTCTGACAGCAAAATGACATTTTGAAGGAAAAAACTCATTTAAAACTACCGCGGCTATTGCATTGCCGACAATACACATAGAAGTTCATTGATAAAAACGGCATGGGAATTCCCCAAAGGGGAACCCCGAACCAAAATTAAAAAAAAAAAAAAGACGTAGGAGTCCCCCTAAATTCCATACCAGGCCCTTCAGGTCTGATATGGATATTAAGGGGAACCCCGGCCAAAATTTAAAAAAAAAATGACGTGGGGTTCCCCCTAAATTCCATACCAGACCCTTCAGGTCTGGTATGGATTTTAAGGGGAACCCCGCGCCAAAAAAAAAAAAAAAAAACGGCGTGGGGTCCCCCCAAAAATCCATACCAGACCCTTATCCGAGCACGCAACCTGGCAGGCCGCAGGAAAAGAGGGGGGGACGAGAGTGCGGCCCCCCCCTCCTGAACCGTACCAGGCCACATGCCCTCAACATTGGGAGGGTGCTTTGGGGTAGCCCCCCAAAACACCTTGTCCCCATGTTGATCAGGACAAGGGCCTCATCCCCACAACCCTGGCCGGTGGTTGTGGGGGTCTGCGGGCGGGGGGCTTATCGGAATCTGGAAGCCCCCTTTAACAAGGGGACCCCCAGATCCCGGCCTCCCCCTGTGTGAAATGGTAAGGGGGTACAAAAGTAAATGGAAAACAAAACGTGTAGCGCTGAAAAGGAACGGAAGGGGAATAAGGCACCTACACACTAATAAGGTATGGAGCCAGTGTCCTTCAAACAACTAAACTCAAACACAGTTGAGTTTCTCACATTATATAGGAATCCAAATACAATTCAGAGTCCATGGGTAAGAAGCTAAATGGAATACTGCTTGTGAGTGATATGTGAAACACCTTCACCAGCGTAAGGTCCTATAGTCTCTGAATCGATGCTAAACACCAGATTGCAATTAAAGTTCCAGAATGGATGATGTATGGATGATTCAGCTCTAAAACATCACACCACAGTGTCTTCACACACGTGCAAATCGCTCAAACGGTAAAGTTGGTAAAGTTGGAGGCTTACCGGAGGGTTTGAACCCAAAACAGTGTATACTGTGAGGGTCAAGCCAGCTTTTATTGCATAGTGGCAATGGTGGGAAGACCTTGACAGCGTGAAGGGATCACCAGGGGTTCATAAAGATGTATCTTCTCCAATCGTAACAGAGGATCTCCCCGTATGTGGCAGTTAATGTAAAGCGCACTTTACATACATGTCAAGACATTCCACTTCAGTGCGCTTTACATTAACTGCCACATACGGGGAGATCCTCTGTTACGATTGGAGAAGATACATCTTTATGAACCCCTGGTGATCCCTTCACGCTGTCAAGGTCTTCCCACCATTGCCACTATGCAATAAAAGCTGGTTTGACCCTCACAGTATACACTGTTTTGGGTTCAAACCCTCCGGTAAGCCTCCAACTTTACCAACTTTACCGTTTGAGCGATTTGCACGTGTGTGAAGACACTGTGGTGTGATGTTTTAGAGCTGATTCATCCATACATCATCCATTCTGGAACTTTAATTGCAATCTGGTGTTTAGCATCGATTCAGAGACTATAGGACCTTACGCTGGTGAAGGTGTTTCACATATCACTCACAAGCAGTATTCCATTTAGCTTCTTACCCATGGACTCTGAATTGTATTTGGATTCATATATAATGTGAGAAACTCAACTGTGTTTGAGTTTAGTTGTTTGAAGGACACTGGCTCCATACCTTATTAGTGTGTAGGTGCCTTATTCCCCTTCCGTTCCTTTTCAGCGCTACACGTTTTGTTTTCCATTTGATATATGTACAATTTTCTAGTGCTGTGTTAGCGGCTTAAATATTATTCGTGAGTAAGCGCAAATTTTCCATTTGGGTTGTGGGGTACAAAAGTACCCCTACCATTTCACTAAAAAACTGTCAAAAATGTTAAAAATGACAAGAGACAGTTTTTGACAATACCTTTATTTAAATACTTCTTCTTTCTTCTATCTTCCTTCATCTTCTGGTTCTTCTGGTTCTTCTTGTTCTTCTGGTTCTTCCTCCGGCGTTCTCGTCCAGCATCTCCTCCGCGGCGTCTTCTATCTTCTTCTCCTTGGGCCGCTCTGCACCCATGGCATGGGGGGAGGCTCCCGCTCTTCTCTTCATCTTCTTCTCTTCTTCTTTTCTTCTCTTCTTCTCTTCTTCATTTTCTTCTCCGGGCCGCTCCGCACCCATGCTGGCATGGAGGGAGGCTCCCGCTGTGTGACGGTGCTCCTCGTCTGACAGTTCTTAAATAACAGGGGGGGGGGCACCCGGTGACCCCACCCCCCTCTGACACACGGTGACTTGACGCGACTTCCCTGTGACGTCACGGGGAATGCCACAGGGAAGTCCCATCATGTCCCGTGCGTCAGAGGGGGGCGGGGTCACCGGGTGGCCCCGCCACCGTTATTTAAGAACTGTCAGACGAGGAGCGCCGTCACACAGCGGGAGCCTCCCTCCATGCCAGCATGGGTGCGGAGCGGCCCGGAGAAGAAAATGAAGAAGAGAAGAAGAGAAGAAAAGAAGAAGAGAAGAAGATGAAGAAGATGAAGAGAAGAGCGGGAGCCTCCCCCCATGCCATGGGTGCGGAGCGGCCCGAGGAGAAGAAGATAGAAGACGCCGCGGAGGAGATGCTGGACGAGAACGCCGGAGGAAGAACCAGAAGAGCCAGAAGAACCAGAAGAACCAGAAGATGAAGGAAGATAGAAGAAAGAAGAAGTATTTAAATAAAGGAATTGTCAAAAACTGTCTCTTGTCATTTTTAACATTTTTGACAGTTTTTTAGTGAAATGGTAGGGGTACTTTTGTACCCCCTTACCATTTCACACAGGGGGGGCCGGGATCTGGGGGTCCCCTTGTTAAAGGGGGCTTCCAGATTCCGATAAGCCCCCCGCCCGCAGACCCCCACAACCACCGGCCAGGGTTGTGGGGATGAGGCCCTTGTCCTCATCAACATGGGGACAGGGTGTTTTGGGGGGCTACCCCAAAGCACCCTCCCAATGTTGAGGGCATGTGGCCTGGTACGGTTCAGGAGGGGGGGGGCCGCACTCTCGTCCCCCCCTCTTTTCCTGCGGCCTGCCAGGTTGCGTGCTCGGATAAGGGTCTGGTATGGATTTTTGGGGGGACCCCACGCCGTTTTATTTATTTTTTTTTTGGCGCTCGGTTTCCCTTAAAATCCATACCAGACCTGAAGGGTCTGGTATGGAATTTAGGGGGAACCCCACGTCATTTTTTAAAAAAAATTTTGGCCGGGGTTCCCCTTAATATCCATATCAGACCTGAAGGGCCTGGTATGGAATTTAGGGGGACTCCTACGTCTTTTTTTTTTTTTTAATTTTGGTTCGGGGTTCCCCTTTGGGGAATTCCCATGCCGTTTTTATCAATGAACTTCTATGTGTATTGTCGGCAATGCAATAGCCGCGGTAGTTTTAAATAAGTTTTTTCCTTCAAAATGTCATTTTGCTGTCAGACTGTTCTAAACACAGGAAACATGCGCCCCTTTACAGGCATACTATAGACACCCCCCAGGTACGAAATTTAAAGGGATATTACACTTTTATTGTTTGACTTTAAGCATTATTAAAATCACTGCTCCTGAAAAAACGGCCGTTTTTAAAAAAAAATTTTGCATTGATCCATGTCCCCTGGGGCAGGACCCAGGTCCCAAAACACTTTTTATGACAATAACTTGCATATTAGCCTTTAAAATTAGCACTTTTGATTATTCATGTTCGTGTCCCATAGACTTTAACGGTGTTCGCGTGTTCGAACAAACTTTTTTCCTGTTCGCATGTTCTGGTGCGAACCGAACAGGGGGGTGTTCGGCACATCCCTACTGATAACAAGTTCAAACAGGTGCCATTAATACAGGTAATGAGTGGAGGACAGAGGAGCCTCTTAAAGAAGAAAATACAGATCTGTAAGAGCCAGAAATCATGCTTGTTTGTAGGTGACCAAATACTTATTTTCCACCATAATTTGCAAATAAATTTTTTCAAAAATCAGACAATGTGATTGTCTGGATTTGTTTCCACATTTTGTCTCTCATAGTTGAGGTATACCTATGATCACAATTACAGGCCTCTCTCATCTTTTTAAGTGGAAGAACTTGCACAATTGGTGGCTGACTAAATACTTTTTTGCCCCACTATAATATGCATGTGTTCTATATATAGTGCAAGTGCAAAACCAGGAACCAATGTATGTGTATATGAGCTGCTGGTTTAAAACGGGCCCGTCCTCTATGCTCTTCACCCTTCTTAAATTGTTCTATCTCCTTGACACAAATGTAGTGCAGTGTTGTAATAATATGAGTATCAACTTTAACCCACAATATACACTTACAGTTATAGTTACCTCTACCCGGGTGCTGGTAGCTCCACCTGCAGGAGAAATGACAACACTGCACATAAACTTTAGTAATAACCAAAAATAACTTCTTTCTTTGAGTTAAATAATATATTTATATAAAGAATTATTACAATGGCTATACTATCACACCAACTTAGTGTGACAGTATAGAAATAATTGTGACAATCAGTAACAGACACAAATATATCTAATTATATATAAATATACCCGGGAGCTCCCCGTGCTCTAGACCTTAAAGTCACTATCCTTTGTAACTAAATGGAGGGCCCTGCAATGATAAGGTAGACCAAACTTCTTCAGTCTTCGCTAGCTTTTTAAAATTGTAATCCACAAGGGGTTCCTCCTGGGTTTTGCGCAGCGTAATGTATCACACTAAAACAAATTGTAATCCAACAGGTTGACTAAGAGTTTTTATATGAAGAAATAAGCATCTAGCATCCGTTCTTGAATACTAAAGTCTATTCAGGTGTAAAGTTCTCCAACTTCACTTGTTACGTGGGACTATCAGTCCCAGCAACGCTCTGTAACAGTTCTAACTGTGTGTGTAATAGCTAAACAAACTTCTGGGTGTTAACCCTCTCACCACACGAGATCCAGGCAGATGGATGTCTCCGTCTCAGCAGTTCTCAGTCTGTATTGAGACACCACCACGCCGTCACACTGTTCCGTTCACAAACGACCAGGAGTCCTCGGTTATCTCCCCACGGGTCTCCGGAACGATCACTTCGGCTGCTCCAGCACGCTGTGATGTAATGGCAGGATCCTTGCAGCCGCTCCTTCGCAAAGTAGGCCGCAACCCTGTAGGACACACACACCCACAGGGTTCTGCTGACAGACCACGCATCCCAGGAACAAGAGACCTAAGATGGCCACTCCTTACCCTTTTATATCCTCCCACAATGCAGTTCAGTTCTCACCTTGTCCAGGAGCATTGTGGGTGGGTCAGAGCTAAAGTTCCGAAGTAAACAATTAATCACTTCCATGTCATTTCACTTGATCATGAAACGTAAACATCTTGTACTTTCTCAATTGTCCACAAGATGGCACTAACACAACCTATGTACTGTATAATACACATAGAGCTAGAAACAAAGGTTGTCAGCGCTACATACACATCACAAATTCATGTAAAAAAATCCTAAAACAGTGCATGTATGAATATACTTTCAATCTCAAAGAATATATATTTCATAAAAAAAGTGAAAGTGTCCAACAATTGTTCAATCACAAAAAAATATATATATATCCCCAGGAGCATGTGTGCAAAAAATCCCAAATCTATATATTCAATCCCAAAAAAAAAATCAAAAAGTAGAAAACGCGATCCAAGAAATCATATATATGTGCTCCTTCATCAAAAAAGTCCAAAAGTGACTCACCATAGGCTGTGGCTGGTCAGATTATAAACCAGCAATTGCACGTTGTTGTATATTTAGGAAGATTGACTCTCCATTATGTTGTCTCTGACGTGTCCTCCTGTCAGTCTCTCTCCCGAGTTGGACAACAGATTATTAGGAGGAAGAAAGAAAGGAAATCTCCATAGCGTAATCTCGTTTTTTTTAAAAAAACTTTCTTAAAAGCTCTCACATTTATTAAGTGTCAGCCCAACACCAGGGAACAATCGCATATTGATAACATGTATTTATCTGCTTCTGGCTGTAATCCCAAGCCTCGAGCCTGATCATGGCAAAGCCTGATGGTGTCAGCCCCGCCCTACTAGTTTCGTTATTCAATGTCCTCACGGAGTGGACACCACATAAATTTGTGGTGTGTAGATGTCACTAACGATCAACAATTTTTTTGTGCGAATACATTTTTTGTTTGTTCTCACAGGAAAATTATGGTGACAAATAATTGGTTCCTATTTTTGTACTTACACTTTATTTTTCATATATAGAACACATGCATATTATATGTAAATGTATATAAGGAGTAATGGTATAGTATGTGTAGGGAGGTATTCATTGGTTTGGTTTTATATGCATTAGTTATAAGGAGTCCATCATTATTAGATTGCAGAATTTCTCATGTGATTGTGGAATTTCTATAGATTTGCGCTACTTTTTTTGTTCTCTTTGACTATCCACTAGTGATTCACTAGGATTGAGTGGCAGCACTCATAATTGAAATCCACAATTATCCATAAATTTCTTTGGCGCCGATTCTCCTTTCCTTCCTGGGGCATCATATGATGTCCAGTCAGGATAACAGAACCACTTTCCAGCTGCAATTTTGCTATATGGCCGGTGGGAAGTGTCTAGGGAAAGGATTTCAGTCTAGCAATATGCAAGATGGTGCTGACCTTTTGGAAAGGAAAAAAAATAAGGTGTTGTCAGGGGAAGGAGGGGTACAGTGATCTTTAAAAAATAGTAATAAATACATTCAAGTGTTATATACTGTATACATATTACATATACATATTACATGGCATAATTAAATGCAACTTGAAAAAATATATATTGAATGCTAGGTCTGTTTTAATTACACTAAAGCCTCGTTCACATGGGATGATTATATTCATGCCCCATGCAAAGCCATGTTTTACTGGCACAGGGATTCACAGATGTTTCATGCTGGCAGTCCTATGCATGTCTATTGGGACACAGCAGTCACACCAACACAGTTGCTGTGTCCCAATATGACATCTGTGTGGATGTGGGTGCATGGCACTGAACACACCCACGGTGATTTCAAGAACATGCACCCACACATACAGGCACCCACAGAGATGTCATATTGGGATACAGTGGCTGTGCCCAAATAGACATGAAAGGGGCTGCCAGTATGGGGATGCAGGAAACACCAGTGCATCCCTGTGTTGGTAAAACACGGCACTGATGAAATTGTCCCTTATGAACAAGACCTAAGAGGAGAAAAAGAAACCTATTCTTTAACGATATACTGTAATACATATTATGAAGAAATCCAGTGACCCTCCTGTCCAGCACACAGCACAGCTCTCCCTGGGGTTGATGGAAGAGCTCAGAGGACACATAGCAGCCTTTTACCTGTGAGACCTTCTCAAACAGCACGGAGGTGGGATTTAGTGATAACATCCAGATCCAGATAAGGGAAACTTTACCACCAGCACAGAAGGAAGGATCTATGAACGAATAAGCAGAATGGGAGAGGGACACCTTACAGCAGCAGCCATCCTGAGGCACCCACTCTCTTGCCTAATACCCCTTTGAGGGTGACGGAATCCGTCTCAAACAGCACGGAGGTGGGATTTAGTGATAACATCCAGATCCAGATAAGGGAAACTTTACCACCAGCACAGAAGGAAGGATCTATGAACGAATAAGCAGAACGGGAGAGGGACACCTTACAGCAGCAGCCATCCTGAGGCACCCACTCTCTTGCCTAATACCCCTTTGAGGGTGACGGAATCCGGTGAGTGGGGAAGCACGGGGGGGAGCACTTGAAGTCACCAGTTCCTGTATGCACACAAGTCACCGAATATTACCCCCTGGATAGCTGGGAATGCATTATTAATCCTGACGCATCTAAACATCCTCTTTTTTAAATAAGACTGTAATAAGAGTTTTCTCCTCGGGCCGCTCCGCACCCATGGCATGAGGGGGGAGGCTCCCGCTCTTCTCTTCATCTTCTTCTCTTCTTCATCTTCTTCTTCATCTTCTTCTTCTTCTTCTCTTCTTCCTTCTTCTCTTCTTCATGTCTTCTCCGGGCCGCTCCGCAGCCATGCTGTGGCATGGAGGGAGGCTCCCGCTGTGTGACGGCGTCTCTTCGTCTGACGGTTCTTAAATAACGGGGGCGGGGCCACCCGGTGACCCCGCCCCCCTCTGACGCACGGTGACATGACGGGACTTCCCTGTGGCATTCCCCGTGACGTCACAGGGAAGTCCCTCAAGTCACCGTGCGTCAGAGGGGGGCGGGGTCACCGGATGGCCCCGCCCCCCGTTATTTAAGAACCGTCAGACGAAGAGACGCCGTCACACAGCGGGAGCCTCCCTCCATGCCACAGCATGGCTGCGGAGCGGCCCGGAGAAGACAGGAAGAAGAGAAGAAGGAAGAAGATAAGAAGAAGAAGAAGATGAAGAAGAAGATGAAGAAGAGAAGAAGATGAAGAGAAGAGCGGGAGCCTCCCCCCTCATGCCATGGGTGCGGAGCGGCCCGAGGAGAAGAAGATAGAAGACGCCACGGAGAAGATGCTGGACGAGAACGCCGGAGGAAGAACCAGAAGAGCCAGAAGAACCAGAAGAAGAAGAAGATGAAGGAAGAAAGAAGAAGCATTTAAATAAAGGAATTGTCAAAAACTGTCTCTTGTCATTTTTAACATTTTTGACAGTTTTTTAGTGAAATGGTAGGGGTAAGTACCCCCTTACCATTTCACACAGGGGGGGGGCCGGGATCTGGGGGTCCCCTTGTTAAAGGGGGCTTCCAGATTCCGATAAGCCCCCCGCCCGCAGACCCCCACAACCACCGGCCAGGGTTGTGGGGATGAGGCCCTTGTCTTCATCAACATGGGGACAAGGTGTTTTGGGGGGCTACCCCAAAGCACCCTCCCAATGTTGAGGGCATGTGGCCTGGTACGGTTCAGGAGGGGGGGGGCCGCACTCTCGTCCCCCCCTCTTTTCCTGCGGCCTGCCAGGTTGCGTGCTCGGATAAGGGTCTGGTATGGATTTTTGGGGGGACCCAACGCCGTTTTTTTTTTTTTTTTTGGCGCGGGGTTCCCGTTAAAATCCATACCAGACCTGAAGGGTCTGGTATGGAATTTAGGGGGAACCCCACGTCAATTTTTTTTTAAATTTTGGCTGGGGTTCCCCTTAATATCCATACCAGACCTGAAGGGCCTTGTATGGAATTTAGGGGGACCCCCACATCATTTTTTTTTTTTTTTTTTGGTTCGGGGTTGCCCTGTGGGGAATTCCCATGCCGTTTTTATCAATGAACTTCTATGTGTATTGTCGGCAATGCAATAGCCTCGGGTAGTTTTAAATGAGTTTTTTCCTTCGAAATGTAATTTTGCTGTCAGACTGTTCTAAACACGGGAAACATGCGCCCCTTTACAGGCATACTATAGACACCCCCCAGGTACGAAATTTAAAGGGATATTACACTTTTATTGTTTGACTTTAAGCATTAATAAAATCACTGTTCCTGAAAAAACGTCCGTTTTTAAAACTTTTTTTTGCATTGATCCATGTCCCCTGGGGCAGGACCCGGGTCCCCAAACACTTTTTATGACAATAACTTGCATATAAGCCTTTAAAATTAGCACTTTTGATTTCTCCCATAGACTTTTAAAGGGTGTTCCGCGGCATTCGAATTTGCCGCGAACACCCCAAATTGTTCGCTGTTCGGCGAACTTGAGAAAAGCCAATGTTCGAGTAGAACATGAGTTCGACTCGAACTCGAAGCTCATCCCTAATGCTAATTTAATTTTAGCACATATATAAGGGTAGTCATTCACAATAGTACCCCCCTTTTATGGTTTGGTTCACATATCTATGCATTATTTATAAGATTTGGGCAAATGTATTAGAGGAGGGCAGCGCCAATTTCCCCAGTCTCTTTTCTGGTACATTCAATTAACTCCTAATTAGGAATTAATTAAGGGAAGGCAGCAGCCCCGATAAAATCCTAAGCGCAGACTTTTAATCGATTAATTCTCCAGTGACTTTCTTGTCTGTCCCAGGGGCCTGTGAAAGAGAGAAAACAACTGTAAAGCAAAAACTCTTTGGGGTTGATTTACTAAAACTGCAGAGTGCAAATTTGATGCGGCTCTACATAGAAACTAATCAGCTTCCAATTTTGTTTTTTTTTGTTGCCAAAGCTTAAAGTGGATGTGAACCCTCACATATACCCAGTGAAGTGAACAGCCTCAGATGATACACAGAGATGAAACAAATCTCCCTACATAGGTTTTACATGTATATCTGCTGTCTCCATCTTTATATACCGTTTAGAAAGTTCAGATTGTGTTAGGAGATTTTCTCTTCCTGGTTAGCACTGCAGTGAGTCTGGGCATACAGCCAAGACAGCTGATTGGAAAGGCACACACCCTCTCCCCTCATAGGTAGAAACTTTAAAAAGTTGATTGTTGAATAGTTCCGGCTGCTTTTCTCATATGTGACAGAGAACTTGTCAGGAGTTATCAGGCTGATAATAGAGAACAGAGCAGGAGCAGCTATGGGACATAGGGGCTTTGAAGAGAGATAAGAAAACACTGCAGATATATGTGCCCAGCTCAAATTTCATGAATCGGGTTTACATCCACTTTAATTGAAAAAGCCAAAGTTAGAAGCTGACTGGTTACTATTCACAACTGCACCAGATTGTGCACTCTCTAGTTTTATTAAATCAACCCTTTTGCCTTTCCTCCTCAAATGTATTAAGCATATAAGAATTACCTTTATTGATGTGTTGCTGTTCGAAATAAATTAACAATAATAATTCCCATAAAATATATTATTGATTAAATATTCACAGTCCTTTTTTAATAAATTACTAATTGAAGAAAAATGTATCAGCTTAAATGACAAGAAAATATTGTCAGCAAGCCTGCTTTGGTAATGCCAGTAAGCAAAACTTCCAAGCGTATGTAGGTGAGATTCAGTGTGGTGCAATAGAATAACACACTCAGTCCAAGTGCAGTGAAAGAACTTGTATTGAAAAAATGCAGAAAAAGTTTGCAGATAAACCAGCGGGAAGACAGCCCAACCAGGAAAACTCACAGTTCCAACAGTGTGTAGAGAGAAGACCGTAGCCAAATGCCAGTGTCTGCAGAGGGGGGAGGAATGATGCCTGGCCATCTTGTGCTCAGGCAGGTGTCCAGAGTTGTTGCAAGCCCTAAGCTTTTCCTCTTTGTCAGGAACTTTTCCCTGCTGCTAGTGCGGTCCTTACCAGGCAGGGTACCTGTCCCTACTCTACCCACTCACAAATGCGCACCAAACCTGGGAGCCAGGGTCCTAAAATGGCTCTGCTTGACCCAAGATGGCTGCCAGAGTCAAATGAGGGGCAGCATCCAAATGAATGCTTCCCCAGTGACCCAGGAATCCATAGAAGAGCTATGTTCCTATTGACTTCCTCTCCAACTGCAGTGCCGCCCTGGAAAGTACCACCTGCAGTGGAGAGAGTAGACTGCACCTGCTTAACCACTTAAGCCCCGGGCCATTTGGCAGGCCAATGACCAGAGCACTTTTTGCGATTCGGCACTGCGTCGTTTAAACTGACAATTGCGCGGTCGTGCGACGTCCTTTTTTTCCCACTAATAGAGCTTTATTTTGGTGGTATTTGATCACCTCTGCGGTTTTTATTTTTTGCGCTATAAAGACAAAAATAGCAATTTTGAAAAAAACGCATTATTTTTTACTTTTTTCTATAATAAATATCCCCAAAAAATATATAAAAAAACATTTTTTCCCCCAGTTTAGGCTGATACATATTCTTCTACATATTTTTGGTAAAAGAAAATCTCAAGAAGCGTTTATTGATTGGTTTGCGCAAAAGTTATAGCGTCTACAAAATAGGGGATAGTTTTATGGCATTTTTAATAATCATTTTTTTTTACTAGTAATGGCGGTGATCAGCAATTTTTATTGTGACTGCAACATTATGGCGGACAGATTGGACACCTTTGGCGCTATTTTGGGACCATTCACATTTATACAGCGATCAGTGCGATTATAAATGCATTGATTACTGTGTAAATATGACTGGCAGTGAAGGGGTTAACCACTAGGTGGCGCTGTAGGGGTTAAGTGTGTCCTAGGGAGTGATTCTAACTGTGAGGGGAGGGGCTGTGTGTGACACAACACTGATCACTGCTCCCGATTACAGGGAACGGTGATCAGTGTCATTAGGCAGAACGGGTAAGTGCTTGTTTACATTAGCATCTCCCTGTTCTTCCTCACTGTGAAACGATCGCGGGTATCCCCGTGGACATCGAATCTGCGGGACCCGTGATTATGCTCACGGAGCTCCCGATGAGCCCGCAAGCCACCTCTTATACCCTGTACACACGGTCGGACTTTCTGACGGAATATGTGCGATCGGAGCTTGTTGTCGGAAATTCCGACCATGTGTGGGCTCCTATGGACTTTTTCCATCGGAATTTCTGACACACAAAGTTTGAGAGCAGGCTATAAAATATTCTGACAACAAAATCCGTTCGCGTAAATTCCGACCGTGTGTGGACAATTCCGACGCACAAAGTGCCACACATGCTCAGAATAAATCTCGAGACGGAACTGCTCGGTCTGGTAAAATTAGCGTTCGTAATGGATCTAGCACTTTCGTCATTTCGTCACGCTGCAATGTTTTAAATTGTTGAATGCAGCGCACTCTCTTCTTCTTTATAATGCTAGAAGAATGAAGTTGTTTTGCTGCTTATATTCACACAGACTTCTCACACACTTCTTTCTTTATTATTTCTTGTGATTTCATGAATATAATATTTTTATTTGTCACATCTACCGAAATTTGTTTTTGTTTTTATATTTATTTTTTTTGTATTATTTGTTGTATTTTTTTAAAATCTAGATCTCCTTTTTTTTTTTTGGTGATCTCCAGAATTGTTTTGGGTGTGTTTTGTGTGTCAAGTTACCACAACACCATTATTATCTTGTCTTTTTTCATCTCAAGGAGATTGGTTGGTATTGGTGTCCCTTATTAATTCCACATTGTATTTTTGAAATGTACCTGCCCCCTCACAAACAAACTGTCCTTTTTGAAGGAAAACACACATAGGCAAGTATTAGTTCCAAAAAATACCTTTATTAAGGGGTCCTAACCAAATAAAGAGGGAGGCAACGCTGGAGAAACAGCAAAAATTGTCAAAGCCTTTGGCCCCCAGGGCACACATCAACTGTTTTCAGGCTAAATTGGTGGCCTGAGGAGTCCTTATATAAGGTAGTACAATCTGGTCCAGAAGTCCAAGAGATCATGAACAGCAGCAGATGACATGTATGTCCACAGGCTGTGGTCATACAAGAGCCTGCATCTTTTGTCAGACCAGACTGAACCCAGGCCATCACTTTCTTGTCTTTCTTCCACTCTTCATACAAGGCTGTGTCTGTGGTGTTGGAGTTGTGGCAGGAGGAGGAGGATGATGCAACTCACGCAGGTCGGTATTGGGTGTGATTTGGGCCCGCAACCCCTTATTTAATGTTTTATAAATGATTTCCTCACACATGAGGCGTTGGCCCTCCTGCATGTCCTGCAGTTTGGTGGCAGCCATGGAGGCAAAGGCCTCTTCCCGAGTGGGGGTGGCTCTGAGGGACGCAGAATCCTCCTGAATCAGCCTGAGTGCTGACTCCTCCACGTTACTCCCCTTCCTGGGTCTTTTGTTTGGATAGCGGAGGGGAGGAACCTGCGATTTTGTGAGGCTCCTACTGGGCCCGGCCTCCTCCTGGCTGCCACTTACCCCGGCCACCTCCTGGCTGCCACTAACCCCCGCCTCCTCCTGGCTGCCACATTCCACAGCCTCCTCCTGTGTGCCACATTCCACAGCCTTCTCCTGGCTGAGGTCTTCCTGTGTATGAAAAAGGGACATAGTTTTAGTTTTTTCTTCATCAATCACACACAATTTTCATCTCCTGTTGCAAATTGAATGTTAATAAATAGAAAAGACTATCATTCTGAGACCAGCATTTTTCATTCTTGTCCCAATTATTTTTGCCCACTACTGTCTATTGATATATAAACGCCTTTAATAAATCAGCAATTAGTGATTAATAATAGCATCTAGGAAACATCATTTATGTTTTGCCAAGAAATCTGTAGAACAATGCTATACCTGGCTCAAGCTTCCTCTACTTCTTCCTGGCTGGAAGTCCCAGGTTGGACATCAGAAGCCTCAGCTGGGGTGGAAGATAGGGTGGAAGGAAGAGTGGAAGGAAGGGTTGAGAGGGATTCCCTGACTTCAGTCTGGTCTGACAGAAATTGCAGTCTCTCATAGTACCACAGCCTGGGGACATAAACGTCATCTGCTGCAGCTCTTGATCTCTGGGAATCCTGGACCTTCTTGCACTCCCTAAGATAAGTACTCCTCAGGCCACCAATTTTGGCTTTTAAATAGGGGATGGTTGCCGTGGGGACCACCGGCTTCACCAACTCCAGCAGTTTCTCCAATGCTGCCTGCCTCTTTTGTTTATGATTATAATGCGGATGTTTCACCTGCCACAGACAGGGCAGGTCCCTGTATTTGTTTATGAACAGGGGGAGGAAGTTGTGATCATTGAAGCCATCCATCTGCAAGACACAGCACAAGTCAGGCTAAACTCTCCTAATCTTGTCCCAACATAGGCCTCAATCTATAAGCAGTATAGGCCCAAGTTAAACTTGTACCTTCGTTATCACGATCGGCGCTTCCAATACTCCTTCCTCCGCTCACAGATCGTACGTACGACGCACGCGTGTTACTCTTTATATACACTGCGCATGCATGAAACTCCGCCCACCCCTGATGTTCTTTCTAGTCTATTCCCCACCCCTTCTCTTTCGGCGCAGTGGGGAGGAGCATATGACGGAGACAGAGCAGGTGCATGATAATAGCAGCAACAAGGAGGAGGCGGAAAGCCCGGAGCCAGAAACTTCACGATCCCGGAGGAGATTTAAGGCCCCAAATATGGCCTTTGTTGAAATGGTGGAGATGGTGGACATCTTGAAGAGGGCCGACTATGACGGGAAGTATGGACCTTACCCAAACCCAAATGTCAGAAAGGCCAAGATCATGACTAAAGTTGTGAAGAGTCTGCACAGGAATTTTGGGGTACAACGATCCAAGGATCAACTGAGGAAACGGTGGTCGAACCTCAAATTAAGGAAGCATGATCAGTATAGAAGGATCAGGAGAGTGCTGCAAAAAAGTAAGTAGTTGTCTTGTGTTCCTATTCTTTCTTTTTATTACGTTCATGCTGCTTCATGTGCTTTTCTTTACTGTTGTACAGTTTAAAATGACAACTTTCATGTTCATGGGCACATTAATTGTTCGTAGGAAACATTGTTCCTTCGGCCACTAAAATACGATGTTTTGGCCAGATGCAGTTCAATACGTTTTTTTTGGCCTACTTCTATTAAAAAAAGTTTGTTGTCTAGATGGGTTTGTAACTAGAATGCAAACTAGATTCTGTGTAAGGAGAGGACACTCAGCAGCTGTTTACACATCTGGATGCTGGAGCACTAGTGTGGGACACCAGAACACCCTTTTTATTAGGGGCCCCACACAAGTGCTCCAGTATATACTATAGGGGTGTCTCCATCTGTGAAGCTTGCACAAAACAGGTAAGTATTCCAGCTTTAGAAAGGACAAAAAAAAAATCTTCAGCTTGGAACTCTGACAAAACAGACAATTGTGCTCCACTTCCAAGCAATGTTTCATATTCCTATTTCTGCCATCAAATATCTATGTGCTAAGTATACCTATTTTTGTTCACATAGGGGAGAAAAGAGTTGGAGGACACCACTCATCAGAGGACACAAGGGACCCCCCACCTCAGGAAAAAGGGGAAATCCCCCAAACCCAACTAGAGGAGGAGGAGGGAGACCTTGTAGAAATTGTCACCACAACAGGTGAGTGTCTGCGACCACAGCCTCAGGTAAGAGATGTATGCCTGCATATTTATAATACATGGTGTTTTTTTTTTGTTTTTTTTTGTAGGTGATCGGAATGTTGTGGAAGAGGAATGTCATTTCACCAGTGAAAGAGCCCAGAAAGAGCCTCTTCATCGGGGAGATAATGGGGTGTAATAGAGATTTAGAAAACATCAATTATGTTCAAAACAAAATTAAGAACATCATTGATGTTTTAGGGAGAATCTAAAACACCCAGAAATCCCTAAATTTCTTCTGTTATTTGTTTTTTATGACTGAAATTTTTTATGTATGTTAAAAGCCAAATTTAGAAGATGCACACAGTGTGTCAACATGTGCTATCTGCTATCATGGGAGATCAATGTACACGTTTTGTGGGTGCAACCCCTTCCTCAATAATAAAGTAGCTGAGAGGAAGGGGTTGCACCCACAAAACACGTCCATTGATCCCCCATGATGGCAGCTAGCACATGTTGACATTAGGCAATTTGTGTGCATCTTCTAAATTTGGCTTTTACAGGGGTGACATCACCCCATCTGCTGAACGCAATATTAAACACAGTTTGTAGATACTCATGTCTGATATTGCCTTCACTTTATAAAAGTTGAACTTTGTAAGTTCCAGAGTTGTGTATTTTTTTATGGTTTTAAACATGCCTGTTTTACCATAAAAGGCAATTTCTACTTAAAGCGGAGCTCCACCCGATTTTCCTACACTAACTGCAGCTGATTACCGCAATGTCCTAATGACAAAACGGCACCTTTTTTTTTTACAGGCTTTACCTTTGTTGTTGAAGCTCTCTTTGTTTTGTGCAGGAAGCACAGGCTGCGGTTAGGGGCGTGTCTAGAGCGGCTAATTACTCACTTCCTGTAAGCCGCACTGGATCCTGGGAGCTTGTGTCATTGTTCCCAGGAGTCAGTGCGGCGGCCTGTTCCAAGAGTCATCGAGAGATTTAGTGGGAGTGACGTCAGCTGTTGAAGGCGCTCCGATTTCGCATGCGTGAGATCTTAAAAGAACGGGCGGTGCATGCTGGTCGATCAGCAGCACCGTATCCCGGAAGAGGATGCCTGTGGGCTTCACATGCCCACAGGCAAGATGACAACCATCAACATTTCATTTTCAAAGTTGATTTATTAAGCCAAAACAAACAGCAATGTCACTGAAAAACGGGGCAGGTGAGTTCCCTATAGCTATATAGCAATCAATATAATTTGGACAAAAAAAAAAATTATCAGAGAGAGTGGAACCCCGCTTTAATGTGACCTTAAAAAATGTTATACAACAAACATGTTGGTTTGTTCAAAAACCCTTTTATAAACGCACATGTGATTGTGCTTTGATTAAAAAGATTGATTGGCTTCTTCTTTCAATGCTCAAAAACATTTTTTGGAGTAAAGTTGGTGTTTTCAGTGACAATGGGGGTTATTTACTAAAGGAATATCCACAAGTGCAGTTTCAGTGCAGTCTCAAGTGCACTTGTAGTGGAAAGTGTAGTTTCCTTTAGTAAATAACACCCAACAGTGCTTTCTAATTTTACACAATCACGCCATTTTCATGACTCCCCAAATTTCGGTCATGGTGCTGAAAATTATTAATATTTTTGTCAGTATTGCATTACATACATTAACAACAAAAACAAGGTGTGTGTGTGTAGCAGACCCACAACATAATAATAATAGTTAGCCGAAGAAGAGATTGTCACCTCATGTGTTAACGAAATTGTGCGGAACCGGCTGGCCATTATTCCAAACATATTCTCCACCACTCTTCTGGCTCTGGCCAGCCAGTAATTAAAAACCCTCTGGTCCGGGGTAAGGGTCCTCATAGGGAATGGCCGCATAAGATGGTCCTCCAGAGCAAACGCTTCATCCGCAACGAAGACGAATGGGAGTCATTCCGCATTGTCTTCTGGAGGAGGCTAGCCCAAAGTGCCATTCTGCAGATGCCTGTAGAACTCGGTTTGGGCGATGACTCCACCATCTGACATCCGGCCATTCTTCCCCACATCCACATACAGGAACACGTAAGTAGCCGACACCACCGGCAACATCACAATACTATTGAACCCCTTGTGGTTGTATTAGTATGACCCCGAGTTGGGGGGTGGGACTATGTGGACGTGTTTCCCATTAATTGCCCCTCCGCAGTTGGGAAAGTCCCACCGCTGGGCAAAGTGGGAGGGCACAGTCTGCCAATCCTATGGCGTGGAAGGAAACTGTGGAGCTAAACCAGAAAATAAAAATTAGTCATTTTGCACATAAACATTGAAAGCAGATTAGACACAAACATTCTTGGCCATCAGTATAACATTTATTTTAGGGAGTATTTAAAGACAAAAATATAAGGTCCACTTATCAGATTCATCACCCCCTCTGATGGACCAATGTAAACATTTTAGGGGGGGAGATGTTTTGGACAGGTAACCCTCTCCACTTCATTGAGAGATGAATGCATACATAATGTTTGTTACTTTAGCCAGCCCCTCCTTACTTACACTATGGGCAGCCCACTGGACAGGTAAGAAGTGTCATAATACAAAAAAATAAATACACACTGTCCAAATTGGAGCTCTGCAATTACCTATCAAGATAATAATAGGATACAAAAACTTTAAACAGTACCATTTGAATGTATTCAGGAAGGCCCTTGCACTACATGCTTTGGGGAATTCATACAAAAATCTGACCACAAAAGAGGTAGGTAAAGTGTGTATGGGTTTGGCAAAGTCAGCAGATAGAAGATTGTTATGGGTTGACTTAGCGGTTGGGGGGAGCAAGGGTTCCAAATGAGTTTGGGACCCAAAAAAAAGCCTCTGGCACTCTGCCAGAATTTAAGGACACAGATAACATTTTTCCACATTTTAGGGGGTGTTTATAGTAAATCACTACAATGGAGCTGACAAAATACATTGTTAAGTGACTAGGCAAGGTGGATATAGGCCCAGGAGAGAATGCTGGGGAGGTAAGTGAAGGCAAATATGCATGAAGGACAAAAAAAAACGTTAAAAAATTCCAGCATGCATGAGGATAAAGGGGACATTCACAGCATATTACAATCATGGTAATAAGGGAATGATGAAAGAAATACAATATATTAGTAAACATTAAATACATATAATGAGATGTTAAAGGATAAATCTTACCTTAATATAGTCCTTCTGCAGGACCTGGATGATTGCAGAACTGGTCTCCGGGATTAGGGATGAGCTTCGTGTTCGAGTCGAACCCATGTTCGACTCGAACATCGGCTGTTCGACCGTCCGTCGAATTGCGAACGATATGGGCCGTTCGCGCCAAATTCGTGTGGCGCGTCACGGCCCATAATTCACTGCGGCATCGCAGTGCATTGCTGGCTGATGATTGGCCAAGCATGCACTATGACCCGCATGCTTGGCCAATCACAGCGCCGTCAGTAGAGAGAGCTGTAATTGGCCAAAGCCAGGGTGGCTTTGGCCAATTATGGCTCAGGGGATTTAGTACACACCCCACACTATATAAGGCCGCCTGCACGGCGGCCCTGTGTAGTGTGTGTTCCGGTGTGCTGAGCGATAGAGAGAGAGAGAGACAGTGTCATTTGATTTGAGTTAGATAGATTAGGCAGAACAGTCAGTCAGTTAGCTGCACTTACAGTGTATTGTGTATATATATGCATCCCAGGTGTTGCATATATATATATACACTGTATTCAGTTTAGCTAGATCCGTTCCTGTTATCTTCTATCTAGACTATTTACATTCAGTGCAGTGTGTCCTGCTCACAGTGTTCAGCTAGATCCGTTCCTGCTATTTACATTCAGTACAGTGCTTCCTGCTCACAGTGTTCAGCTAGATCCGTTCCTGCTATTTACATTCAGTGCAGTGCGTGCTGCTCACAGTGTTCAGCTAGATCCGTTCCTGCTATTTACATTCAGTGCAGTGCGTGCTGCTCACAGTGTTCAGCTAGATCCGTTCCTGCTATTTACATTCAGTGCAGTGCGTCCTGCTCACAGTGTTCAGCTAGATCCGTTCCTGCTATTTACATTCAGTGCAGTGCGTGCTGCTCACAGTGTTCAGCTAGATCCGTTCCTGCTATTTACATTCAGTGCAGTGCGTGCTGCTCACAGTGTTTAGCTACATCCGTTCCTGCTGTTTACATTCAGTGCAGTGCGTCCTGCTCACAGTGTTCAGCTAGATCCGTTCCTGCTATTTACATTCAGTGCAGTGCGTCCTGCTCACAGTGTTCAGCTAGATCCGTTCCTGCTATTTACATTCAGTGCAGTGCGTCCTGCTCACAGTGTTCAGCTAGATCCGTTCCTGCTATATACATTTAGTGCAGTACGTCCTGCTCACAGTGTTCAGCTAGATCCGTTCCTGTTATCTTCCTACTGACAGGCAGGCTTGTCTGGTTACAGTATATAAAGCTACCTGAAGAAAATTACAGGTGTTCTTTTTGATCCTATTAGTACCACGGTCAGGCAGCTAGACTATTTACATTTAGTACAGTGTGTCCTGCTCACAGTGTTCAGCTAGATCCGTTCCTGTTATTTACATTCAGTGCAGTGCGTCCTGCTCACAGTGTTCAGCTAGATCCGTTCCTGCTATTTACATTCAGTGCAGTGCGTCCTGCTCACAGTGTTCAGCTAGATCCGTTCCTGCTATTTACATTCAGTGCAGTGCGTCCTGCTCACAGTGTTCAGCTAGATCCGTTCCTGCTATATACATTTAGTGCAGTACGTCCTGCTCACAGTGTTCAGCTAGATCCGTTCCTGTTATCTTCCTACTGACAGGCAGGCTTGTCTGGTTACAGTATATAAAGCTACCTGAAGAAAATTACAGGTGTTCTTTTTGATCCTATTAGTACCACGGTCAGGCAGCTAGACTATTTACATTTAGTACAGTGTGTCCTGCTCACAGTGTTCAGCTAGATCCGTTCCTGTTATTTACATTCAGTGCAGTGCGTCCTGCTCACAGTGTTCAGCTAGATCCGTTCCTGCTATTTACATTCAGTGCAGTGCGTCCTGCTCACAGTGTTCAGCTAGATCCGTTCCTGCTATTTACATTCAGTGCAGTGCGTCCTGCTCACAGTGTTCAGCTAGATCCGTTCCTGCTATTTACATTCAGTGCAGTGCGTCCTGCTCACAGTGTTCAGCTAGATCCGTTCCTGCTATATACATTTAGTGCAGTACGTCCTGCTCACAGTGTTCAGCTAGATCCGTTCCTGTTATCTTCCTACTGACAGGCAGGCTTGTCTGGTTACAGTATATAAAGCTACCTGAAGAAAATTACAGGTGTTCTTTTTGATCCTATTAGTACCACGGTCAGGCAGCTAGACTATTTACATTTAGTACAGTGTGTCCTGCTCACAGTGTTCAGCTAGATCCGTTCCTGTTATTTACATTCAGTGCAGTGCGTCCTGCTCACAGTGTTCAGCTAGATCCGTTCCTGCTATTTACATTCAGTGCAGTGCGTCCTGCTCACAGTGTTCAGCTAGATCCGTTCCTGCTATTTACATTCAGTGCAGTGCGTCCTGCTCACAGTGTTCAGCTAGATCCGTTCCTGCTATTTACATTCAGTGCAGTGCGTCCTGCTCACAGTGTTTAGCTAGATCCGTTCCTGCTATTTACATTCAGTGCAGTGCGTCCTGCTCACAGTGTTCAGCTAGATCCGTTCCTGCTATTTACATTCAGTGCAGTGCGTCCTGCTCACAGTGTTTAGCTAGATCCGTTCCTGCTATTTACATTCAGTGCAGTGCGTCCTGCTCACAGTGTTCAGCTAGATCCGTTCCTGTTATCTTCCTACTGACAGGCAGGCTTGTCTGGTTACAGTATATAAAGCTACCTGAAGAAAATTACAGGTGTTCTATCCCAGCTTAGTGCAGCTACAGGCCATTAGTATGTCTGGAAGGCCAAGAAGGAGAGGCAGACAGTCACAAGCCAATAAGAGAGGGCAAGCAGGCTCTGTGTCTAGTGCTGGTCGTGGAGACGGTGCATCCTCATCAGCACGTGGCCATGGGACACGCTTGGCCTTTTTTTCGGCAGCTGGCCGTGTTGAGCCGCAACATGCGGAAGACTTGGTCGAGTGGATGACCAAGCCGTCCTCATCCTCCTCATCCTCTCTCACCCATGCCCAGGGTGCTTTGTCTGGCAAAGCAGCGGCCTCTTCCCTCAGCTCAATGTCATCAGTGACTCCTTCCCTAGCCCCACCATGTCCTCCTGAGGATTCCCTCGAACTGTTTGACCACAGTGTTGGGTACATGCTCCAGGAGGATGCCCAGCGTTTGGAAGGCTCTGATGATGATACTGAGCTCAATGAAGGCAGTAACATGAGCACGGACAGAGGGGGTGCCCAAGAAGGACAGCAATCTGGCAGTCATGCTCCCCCTGCTGCAGCATACTGCCAGGTTTGCTCCAGTGATGAGGAGGGAGGGGATGATGAGGTCACTGACTCAACGTGGGTGCCTGATAGGAGAGAGGAGGAGGAGGAGGAGGAGGAGGAGGTGGCACATCACCAACTAGGCAGGATGCCCTCCAGGGGCCAGCCTAAGGGCAGCACATTGACTGCATCACACCCCAAAGCTCCACATGTGCAGGGCGCTGCAGTCTCTGCGCGTTATTCAAAAAGTTCTTTGGTGTGGGCCTTTTTTGAGACGAGTGCATCAGATCGCACCGCTGCTATTTGCAATATATGTCTCAAGCGTATCTCGCGTGGCCAAAACATCTCCCGCTTGGGTACCACATGCTTGACCAGACATATGTTGACCTGCCATGCAGTTCGTTGGCAAGCGTATCTAAAAGACCCACACCAAAGAACAAAGACGATCTCTCCTTGCTCCTCATCAGCTGAGATTTCCAACCCCACTAGACCTTCAGTCCTCTCTGCGACCTGCAGTGAGAGGAATGAAGGTGTAGAATTAGGTGTGTCACAGCCAAGTACTTATGGGCAATCTGCTTTGGGTACACCGACGTCAGATTGTACCAGGCAAATTTCCCTGCCCCAGCTGCTGCACCGCCGAAAGAAGTTTGCTCCCAGCCATCCACATGCCCAGCGGTTGAATGCTAGCTTGGCAAAATTGCTAGCACTTCAACTGCTGCCTTTTCAGTTGGTAGACTCTGCCCCCTTCCGTGAGTTTGTGGAATGTGCGGTTCCTCAGTGGCAGGTACCCAAACGCCACTTTTTCTCACGGAAGGCGATTCCGGCTCTCTACCGGCATGTGGAAGGCAATGTCCATGCCTCGCTGGACAGGGCGGTCAGCGGTAAGGTGCATATTACCGCTGACTCATGGTCCAGCAGGCATGGACAGGGACGTTACTTAAGTTTCACGGCGCATTGGGTGACTCTGCTGGCAGCTGGGAAGGATGCAGGACAAGGTGCAGTAGTGTTGGAGGTTGTTCCGCCACCACGCCTCCAAAATGCTGATTGTGACACACCTCTCTCCTCCACCCCCTCCTCTTCTTCTTCCTCCATGGCCTCTTCCTCGGAACCAGCGGTGCTCCGTAGGCGTTCAAGGGGCTACGCAAGTACGCAGGCCAAAAGATGCCATGCGGTGCTTGAGCTGGTGTGCTTGGGGGACAGGAGCCACACTGGGGCAGAGGTTCTGTCAGCTCTGCAGGGGCAGGTTCAGAGGTGGTTGACGCCACGCCAACTTAAGGCAGGAATGGTGGTTTGCGACAATGGCACCAACCTCCTCTCTGCCCTCCGACAGGGACAACTGACCCATGTGCCCTGTTTGGCTCACGTCCTTAACTTGGTGGTGCAGCGGTTCTTGGGCAGGTACCCGGGCTTACAGGATGTCCTGAGGCAGGCCAGGAAAGTCTCTGTGCATTTCCGCCGGTCATATAATGCCAGTGCTCGGCTGACGGACCTCCAAAAGGAGTTTAACCTGCCCAAGAACCGCCTAATCTGTGACATGCCCACCAGGTGGAACTCGACGTTGGCCATGCTGCAGCGGCTGCACACGCAGCAGAGGGCCATCAATGAGTACCTGTGCGACTATGGCACCAGGACAGGGTCAGGGGACCTTGGTTTTTTTTCCCCACGCCAGTGGGCCATGATCAGGGATGCATGCACTGTCCTGTCACCATTCGAGGAGGCCACGAGGATGGTGAGCACTGACAGTGCATGCATCAGTGACACTGTCCCCCTTGTCCACCTGTTGGAGCACACGCTGCGTGGGATAATGGACAGGGCACTTGAGGCAGAACAGAGGCAGGAAGAGGAGGACTTCCTTAGCTCTCAAGGCCCCCTTTATCCAGACAGTGTTCCTGCGTGCCCGCCGATCACACAGGAAGAGGACGAGGAGGAGGAGGAGGAGGAGGAGGAGGAGGAAGATTGTGTCAGTATGGAGGTGGAGCCTGGCACTCAGCATCAGCAGTCTTTAAGGGATCAGTCCCAAGGAACACATGGACTTGTACGTGGCTGGGAGGAGGTGGCTGCGGACGTTGTTGTCCTTAGTGACCCAGAGGACTCCGGACCGAATGCCTCAGCAAACCTACGCTGCATGGCCTCCCTGATCCTGCAAAGCCTGCGTAAGGATCCTCGTATTCGTGGTATCAAGGAGAAGGACCAATACTGGCTGGCAACCCTCCTTGATCCACGTTACAAGGGTAAGGTTGCGGACCTTATCTTGCCATCGCAGAGGGAGCAGAGGATGAAACATCTTCGGGAGGCCTTGCAGAAAGGTCTGTGCAACGCGTTCCCAGAGACTGGGAGGTTACAAACTCCTGTTTCTGGACAACGTGTTGCTGAGGCTTCGGTCAGTCAAAGAAGGAGCGGTGGAGAAGGTGGCCGTCTGACCGATGCGTTCAGACAATTTTTTGGTCCGCAGCCCCAAGGTATGATCGGTTCCAGCAACCATCGCCAGCGTCTGTTTTACATGGTGCAGGAATACCTAGGGGCAAGATCAGACTTGGACACCTTTCCCACCGAAAATCCTCTGGGTTACTGGGTCTTGAGGATGGATCACTGGCCAGAGCTTGCACAGTATGCAATTGAGCTACTGGCCTGTCCTGCATCCAGCGTTCTTTCGGAACGCACATTCAGTGCTGCTGGAGGCGTGGTAACCGATCACAGGGTGCGTCTGTCCACCGACTCGGTCGATCGGCTGACCTTCATAAAAATGAATCAGTCTTGGATCACCACCAGCTACCAAGCACCTGATGCAGATGTAACCGAATAATTTTTTTTGAAATCTCAGATCCCTTCAAAGACTGCCTATGCTGATGCTGAGTGACTATCCCTGAGTAATTATCCTCTTCCTCCTCAATCATCACGCTGATAGCTTGTAAGAACATTTTTGGTTCTGGGCGCCACCACCAGTGCCTAAGGCACAATTTTTCAGCCCCTGTTTAACAGGGGCGTGTAATTACAATTTTTGATGTAATACTTTGCAGCAGGGCTCGTTCCTGCATTCCAACTAGAGTGTCTGTGAGGGGTTGCAGTGTTGTGGCACCAGCACCAGTGCCTAAGACCCAATTTTTCAGCCCCTGTCTAACAGGGGCGTGTAATTACAATTTTTGATGCAATACTTTGCAGCAGGGCTTGTTCCTGCATTCCAACTAGAGTGTCTGTGAGGGGTTGCAGTGTTGTGGCACCAGCACCAGTGCCTAAGACCCAATTTTTCTGCCCCTGTCTAACAGGGGCGTGTAATTACAATTTTTGATGCAATACTTTGCAGCAGGGCTTGTTCCTGCATTCCAACTAGAGTGTCTGTGAGGGGTTGCAGTGTTGTGGCACCAGCACCAGTGCCTAAGACCCAATTTTTCTGCCCCTGTCTAACAGGGGCGTGTAATTACAATTTTTGATGCAATACTTTGCAGCAGGGCTTGTTCCTGCGTTTCAACTAGAGTGTCTGTGAGGGGTTGCAGTGTTGTGGCACCAGCACCAGTGCCTAAGACCCAATTTTTCAGCCCCTGTCTAACAGGGGCGTGTAATTACAATTTTTGATGCAATACTTTGCAGCAGGGCTTGTTCCTGCGTTTCAACTAGAGTGTCTGTGAGGGGTTGCAGTGTTGTGGCACCAGCACCAGTGCCTAAGACCCAATTTTTCTGCCCCTGTCTAACAGGGGCGTGTAATTACAATTTTTGATGCAATACTTTGCAGCAGGGCTCGTTCCTGCGTTCCAACTAGAGTGTCTGTGAGGGGTTGCAGTGTTGTGGCACCAGCACCAGTGCCTAAGGCCTAATTTTTCAGCTCCTGTTCAACAGGGGCATGTAATTACAATTCTTGATCTAATATTTCACAGCAGGGCCCTGTGAGGGCTTACAGTGTTTTGGCCACAGCAACACCTAAGGCCCAAATTTCTGCTGAGTATATAGGGTAGGACCCTACTTTCAAACATCTAACTTACAAACGACTCCTACTTGCAAACGGAAGGAGACAACAGGAAGTGAGATGAAATCTACCCCTAAGGAAGGGAAATTCTCTCCTGTAAGAGTTAATATGGGAAAACAATTTTTCCTTTCCACTGATGCTTTCCAATCCTTGTTCCACAAAAAAACACAAATTTTCAAAAAACATTTTTCATTGGGACAAAAAAGTGAGGTGAAATCTTCTGAAGAGGAGGAAAGACGCAAAACAAATGTCACAGGGGTGATAACCCTTCCCTATGTTTTCCAAAAAGCTTAGAAAAGATTTTTTGGCTGGAGCTAAACACATTAAAAATGTTCAAAATTACAAACAGATTCTACTTAACAACAAACCTACAGTCCCTGTCTTGTTTGCACCGCCTGTATACTGCTGTTCAGAGTATATAGGGACCTTTCCTTATTTTAATTTGGGTGCGGGGTTCCCCTTAATATCCATACAAGACCCAAAGGGCCTGGTAATGGACTGGGGGGTACCCATGCCGTTTGTCTCACTGATTTTCATCCATATTGCCATGACCCGACATGACATTAAACCCGCAAGCAGTTTTAAATGAGATTTTTTCCTTTAAAAATGACATTTGGTGCAGGGACTGTTCTAAACATGGGAAACACGCGTCACTTTACAGGCATACTATAGACACCCCCCAGGTACGATATTTAAAGGAATATTTCACTTTTTTTTTTTTACTTTAAGCATCATTAAAATCACTGCTCCCGAAAAAACGGCCGTTTTTAAAAGTTTTTTTTGCATTGATACATGTCCCCTGGGGTAGGACCCGGGTCCCCAAACCCTTTTTAGGACAATACCATGCAAATTAGCCTTTAAAATGAGCACTTTTGATTTCGAACGTTCGAGTCCCATAGACGTCAATGGGGTTCTAACGTTCGTGCGAACTTGCGGTCCGTTCGCGGGTTCTGGTGCGAACCGAACCGGGGGGTGTTCGGCTCATCCCTATCCGGGATAATGATCCCCAGACCCTGGGGGAGATGCCTGTCGAGAACTTGAGGTCCTGCAGGCTTCTCCCCATTGCCAAGAAGCGCAATGTGATGACTAGCCTCTGCTTCGGAGTGATAGCTTGCCGCATACAGGAATCCTGCCTGCTGATATAAGGGGTCAGCAAAGCCAACAAATGGTGAAAAACGGGGTCCGTCGTCCTGAGAAAGTTCCTGAAATTGTCAGGATTATTCTTACGGATCTCATGGAGCAAAGGCATGTGACAGAATTGGTCACACTGGAGCAACCGATTCTTGGTCCATGAACTCCTCTTCACCCTGTTCATGGACTGAGCTTGTGTCAAAGTAAGAACCCCAACACCAAGCCCCCGCACATTACGAACTCTACGATGAGTATGTACACACAACATGGCTTCAAAACGGTTGGCTGGTCAGAACGAAGTAACAGAACGCACTGAAGAACAGCAAGGCCTGTGAAGAGTGACCTGAAAATCAGTAACGAACGGACAAGAACACACTGAATAAACCAATGGGAACTGGCACGCACTGTAGACCAGATACAAACCCACAAGCACAAACTGAACAGCAGACAAAAGATCTGAAAACCACGAGTCTGAAAAAGCACAAATCCTCTCTCACCAAACTTTTACTAACACGAGATTAGCAAAAGAAGCCCAAAGGGTGGCACGCTTGGTATTGAACTGCCCTTTTATAGTCTTGTCGTACGTGGCGTACGTCACCGCGTTCTTGACGTTCGGAAATTCTGACAACTTTGCGCGACCATGTGTATGCAAGACAAGTTTGAGCCAACATCCCTCAGAAAAAATCCGATGGAATTCTTTATAGGAATGTCCGATCAATGTCCGATCGTGTGTACAAGGCATTAAAGGGCAACGTACAGGTACGTTAATCTGCCTGTACGTGCCCTTCTGCCACAGTATATGAGTATAAGTATAAGAGAAATGCAAAGGAACGCGGTTGCATGTCAGCCTCCTGACCCTCTGCCTTTATCTTGCCGCCACTTTTCTTGGGTAGGTGCATGGAGTTGAGAAAAGTGCTGCTTATCTGGCACCCATCTCCTTGCTAGCTGCACTGTCGGACAGCCATGGAGGCAAAGGGGGGGGGGGGATTCTGTTCAACCTCATAGCTAGACTTACAAAGCACATAAGGAAATGAGACAAAGTACTGCAGTTTGTTCTCTGGGGCACAGAACATTAAGTGAGAGTTCTTCAGTAACATGTTAAAGCTTATGTTAGATTTTAGTGATTGTGTTTACATATACTTATATAACCAAACAAAATAAGCATGCAAATGTATAGAGTTCAAACATCTCTGTCGGGTGGCTATGACAGTTATAAGTATGCTGTAGCGGTACAGTGTTATGTCCCGTACACACGGTCGGATTTCCCGATGGAAAATGTCCAATCGGAGCGTGTTGTCGGAAATTCCGACCGTGTGTGGGCTCCATCGAACATTTTCCATCGGATTTTCCGACACACTAAGTTTGAGAGCAGGCTATAAAATTTTCTGACAACAAAATCCGATCACGTCAATTCCGACCGTGTGTGGCCAGTTCCAACGCACAAAGTGCCACGCATGCTCAGAAGAAATTCCGAGACGGAACAGCTCGGTCTGGTAAAAATTAGCGTTCGCAATGGATACAACACTTTCGTCACGGTGCAATGTTAAAAATGGTTTAATACAGCGCACTCTCTTCTTCTTTATAATGTGAGAAGAATGAAGTAGTTTTGCTGCTCATATTCACACAGACTTCTCACAAACTTCTTTCTTTATTATTTATCGGAATTCCCTCAATATATTTTGATTTGTCACATCTGACAAAATTATTTTTGGGTTGTTTTATCCAGTAGGACCTGGAGGAGGACCATGTGTGAGGTCACAAATGGGGTAGCAGATGTTATTTGGCCCCTCAACCCTTTATTGAGAGCTTCCAAACTTATTGACTCACACAGTAGTCAGTGGCCCTCCTCCATCCACTGCATTTTGCAGGCAATTATGCCAGCGAAGTCCTCCTCCACAGTGTGGGGGGCTCTCAGGGCCTCTGTAGCCTTCCAAAAGAGGCCTATGGCAGCCTCCTCCAGGGTACTCCTCTTCCTGCCACTTTCTCTTTGCAGGTGTAGGGGAGGGACCTGGATATCAGGTAGCCTGCTCGGCCCGGCCACCTCCTGGCTGAGACTTCCCTGTGTATGAAAAAGGGACATGGTTTTAGTTTTTGCATCATCAATCACAACCAGAAATTAGTACTCCAAACTAACATCGAGTTAACATAATTGATTGGACAAGCAGAAATATTTAGAGAAATGCTAGACCTGGCTCAAGCTGGGCTCCTCCACATGTTGCTGCCTGGAAGGCCCAGGTTGGGCGTCAGAAGCCTCAGCTGTGGGGGAAGGAAGCATGGAAGGAAGAATGGAGAGTGATGACCTGGGTTCAGTCTGACCTGCCAGAAAATGCAGCCTGTCATAGTACCACAGATTGGGGACATAGATGTCATCTGCTGCTCTGGATCTCTGGGAATCCTGGACCTTCTTGTGCTCCCTTAGATAAGTGCTCCTCAGGCCACCTATTAGGATCTTCAAATAGGTGATGTCTGCCGTGGTGATCACCTGCTTCACAAATCCAGCAATTGATCCAGCGCTGCCTTCCTCTTTGCTTGGTTCTTATAATGTGCATGGTTTATCTCCCATAGACAAGGCAGCTCCCTGAACATATCTATGAAGATTGCCATAAAGTCGGTATCTTTCAAGACATCCATTTTCACTGCAAGACACAACACAGGACAAACCCTAATATCAGGCAAAACTCTCCTAATATTTTTACAATATAGGCCTGAATCTAGAAGCAGTATAGGCCCAAGTTTGGCTCTTACCTTCGTTATCATGATCGGCGCCTCCGATACTCCTTCCTCAGCTCACAGATCGTACGTACTACGCAGCGTGTTACGCTTTATACACACTGCGCATGCGTGTAACTCCGCCCGCCCCTGACGTTCTTTCTAGTCTATTCCCCGCCCCTTTTTGTTCGGTGCAGTGGGGGAAGAGCACATGGCGGAGACACAGCAGGTGTGTGCTAATTATAGCAACGAGGAGGAGGGGGAGGAAAGCCTGGAGCCGGAAACGTCTGGATCCAGAAGGAGAAGATTTAAGGCCTCAAATATGTCCTTTGGTGAGATGTTGGAGATGGTGAACATCCTGAAGAAGGCCGACTATGATGGGAAGTATGGACCTTACCCCAACCCCATTGTCCGAAAGGCCAAGATCATGTCGAAAGTGGTCAAAAGTCTGCACCGGAATTTCGGGGTATGACGATCGAAAGATCAGCTCAGGAAGCGGTGGTCGGACCTGAAATTACGAGAACACAAGCAGTACCGAAAGATCCGGAGAGTGCTGCAAAAAAGTAAGTAGTTGTGCTGTGTTCCTATTCTTTTTGTCTTTATTACGTTCGTGCTGCTCCATGTGCTTTTCTTAAGTGTTGTACAGTTTAAAATGGCAACTTTCATGTTCATGGGCACATTATTCATTCATATCAAACATTTTTCTTTCGGCCTATAAAACACCATTGTTTTGGCCATATGCATTTGCCCACATGTTTTAGGGACTACTTGTATGAAAATAATTTGGTTGTGTAGATATGTTTGTTACTAGAATGAAATGCAAACTAGATTCTGTGTAAGGAGAGGACACTCAGCAGCAGTTTTCACATCTGGACGCTGGAGCACTAGTGTGGGACACAAGAACACCCTTTTTATTAGGGGGCCCAAACAGGTGCTCCAGTGTATACTATAGGGGTGTCTCCATCTGTGAAGCTTGTACAAAACAGGTAAAGTATTGAAGCTTGACAAAGGACACTCAAAATTCTACATCTTGTAACTCTGCCAAAATAGACAATTGTACCCCACTTCCAAGCAATGTTTAATCTTTATAGTTCTGCCATCAAATATCTGTGTGCTAAGTATACCATTTTTGTTTTACATAGGGGAGAAAAGACTCGGAGGACACCCCTCATCCGAGGAGACCACAGACCCCCCACCTCTGGAAGAAGGGGAAATCCCCCAAACACAAAAAGAGCAGCAGGAGGAGGAAGAAGACGTGGTGGAACTAGTCACCACGACAGGTGAGTGTCTGCGACCACAGGCTCAGGTAAGAGATGGATGCTGGCATATTTATAATACATGTTTTTTTTTGTTTCTCTCATTTTAGGTGATCGTGATGTTGTGGATCCAGGGCATTTCACCTCGGAAAGTGCACAGATCCTGATCGAGGAGATCATGGGGTGTAATTTAGCATTTGAAAACCTCAGGAAAATCATCAATGATGTTATTGAAAAAAAATAAGAACATCATTGATGTTTTGGGGAGAGTTTAAAACCCATCCAAATCCCTTTGTTTTTTGGTGTGCTGCAATGTTAAAAATGTTTTAGCGATTTTTTAGAAAAGCCAAATTTTGAAGATGCACACAGTGTGTCAACATGTGCTATCTGCCTTAACGGGAGATCAATGGACATGTTTTGGGGGTGCAACCCCTTCCTCAATAATAAAGTAGCTGAGAGGAAGGGGTTGCTCCCCCAAAACATGTCCCTTGATCCCCCGTGATGGCAGCTAGCACATGTTGACATTCGTAAATTGGTGTGCATCTTCAAAATTTGGCTTTTCCTGGGGTGACTTCACCCTATCTGAACGCAATATCAAACACAGTTTCTAAATACTCATGTCTGATATTGCCTTCAAGTTCTACCAAATGTGAACTTTGTAAGTTCAAGATTTGTGTCTTTCTTGTTGTTTTGAAACATGCCTGTTTTATCTTAAATGGACATTTCTATTTTTGATAATGCCACCCCAAAAATTGTTATACAACAAACATGTTGGTTTGTTTTAAAAACCTTTTCTAAATGCACATGTGATTGTGCTGGTATTAAAAAGATTGTTATTAATCAAGAATGTGTGGATTATTGTCTCAACGCTACAACACTTTTCTGGTGCTCTAATTGCTGCTTTCTGTGACAATGGGTATTATTTCCTAAGGGCAAATCAACTTTGCACTACAAGTGCAGTTTCATTGCAGTTTCAAGTGCACTTGTAGTGCAAAGTGTCTTTGCCTTTAGTAAATAACATCCAACAGT
Source organism: Lithobates clamitans (assembly GCA_037952925.1). Taxonomy (NCBI): domain Eukaryota; kingdom Metazoa; phylum Chordata; class Amphibia; order Anura; family Ranidae; genus Lithobates; species Lithobates clamitans. The sequence goes on along the minus strand of JBBGZY010000125.1, from coordinate 3,252,113 downwards.
GCTTTGTAAGGTTACTCAATCACGCCATTTTCTGGACTCACCACATTTCTGTCAGGGTCAGCTAAAACAAACACAAGCAGTAAATGTCACCAAAGATTTGCTTAATTTTTTTTATTTGATCAAGGTTTCACAAATTGTCTGGCATATTGATGGCCCCCCTACCCCCAAAGAACTCAAGGTATCTTAGCCGGACATCACGGGCACTCAGGGAGGGCAAGCCAGGACGGCCACTTTCAAGCGCCGTCAGGGTTGTTTCATTTATAATTCCAGCCACAGCACGCCAGGATAATATGATTCAGTTTATACTCCGCCATATGTATGGGTGTCAGAAATAGGCAGAACCGGCTGGCCATGATTCCAAATGTGTTCTCCACCACTCTTCTGGCTCTGGCCAGCCGGTAATTAAAAACCCTCTGGTCCAGGGTGAGGGTCCTCATAGGGAATGGCCGCATAAGATGGTCCCCCAGCGCAAAAGCTTCATCCGCAACGAAGACGAATGGGAGTCCTTCCACATTGTCTTCTGGAGGTGGCAAGTCCAAGCTGCCATTCTGGAGATGCCTGTAGAACTCCGTCTGGGCGATGACTCCACCATCGGACATCCGGCCATTCTTCCCCATGTCCACATACAGGAACTCATAATTAGCCGACACCACCGCCAACATCACAATACTATTGAACCCCTTATAATTATAATAGTATGACCCCGAGTTGGGTGGTGGGACGATGTGGACGTATTTCCCATCAATTGCCCCTCCGCAGTTAGGAAAGTCCCACTGCTGGGCAAAGTGGGAGGCCACAGTCTGCCATTCCTGTGGCGTGGAAGGAAACTGTGGAGGAAAAAAAAATAGTCTTTTTGCACATTAAAACATGGAAAGCAGATTAGACACAAACATTCTTGGGCAACATCAACATAACATTTATTAAGGGGAATTTTACAAAGTATAAGGTACACCTATCAGATTGCCCCTCCCCCCCTCTCATGGCCCATTTCTAACATTATAGAGGGGGGGCTCTTGGACAGGTAACCCTCTCCACTTCATTGAGAGATGAATGCCTAAATAATGTGTATTACTTTGAACAGCCCCTCCTTAGTTACACTATTGGCAGCCCACTGGACAGATAAGAAGTGTCATAATACAAAGATATAAAAACACATTGTACACATTTTAGCACATTTGGACATTCTGCTCTTACCTATCAAGATAATAATAGAATACAAAAACCTTAAACAGTACCATTTGAAAGAATTCAGGCAGGCCCTTGCACTACATGATTTGGGGAATTCATCCATACATCTGACCACAAAAGAGATGGGTATAGTGTGTATGGGTTTGGCAAAGTCAGCAGATAGATGATTGAGGATAGATAGAGAATTGGTATCAGCTGACTTTGCAGTTGGGGGGAGGGAGGGTTAATAATGATTTGGGGACACCCCAAAAAAAAGCCTCTGGCACTCTGCCTGGATTTGAAACACAAATCACTTTTAAAAACATTTTAGGGGGTGTTTGGGTTAAAGCACTACTATGGAGCTGATAAAATACATTGTTAAGTGACTACATTAAATGAATATAGGGCCTGTAGACCATGCTGGGGAGGTGAAGGCAAATATGTATGAAGGACAACAAAAAAAAATTACATAAAAATCCAGCATGAATGAGGACAAAGGGGACATTCACAGCATATTACAATCATTGTAATTAGGGAATGAGGAAAGAAATACAATACATTTTCAAACATTAAATACAATAAAATGTGATGTTAAAGGATAAAAATCTTACCTTAATATAGTCCTTCTGCAGGACCTGGATGATGGCAGAACAGGTCTCTGGGATAATGATACCCAGAGCCTGGGGGGAGATGCCTTTCGAGAACTTGAGGTCCTGCAGACTTCTCCCCGTCGCCAAGGGTGGCGACGAGCCTCTGCTCCGGAGTGATGGCTTGCCTTCTGCAGGTATCCTGCCTGCTGATATAGGGGATCAGCAAAGCCAGCAAACGGTGAAAAACGGGGTCCGTCATCCTGAGAAAGTTCCTGAAATCATTAGAATTATTCTCACGGATCTCACGGAGCAAAGGCATATGACAGAGCTGGTCACGCTGAAGCAACCAATTCTTGGTCCATGAACTCCTCCCCACCCTGTTCATGGACTGGGCTTGTGTCAAGGTCAGGACCCCAACACCAAGCCCCCGCACAGCACGAACTCTACGAGGAGTACATATATGCAACATGGCTAGAAAACGTTTGGCTGCTCAGAACAGTAACAGAACGCAATGAAGAACAGCAAGGCCTGTGAAGAGCGACCTGAAAAACAGCAACGAACGAACAAGAACACAATGACTAATGAAAGTCACGCGTAGCTTGCTGCACGCACTGAAGAGCATATACAAACTCACAAGCACAAACTGAACCGAGAAAATGATCTGAAAGCCACGAGTCTGAAAAAGCGCGAATCGTCTCTCACCAAACTTTTACTAACACGAGATTAGCAAAAGGAGCCCAAAGGGTGCCGCGCTTGGTTCTGAACTGGCCTTTTCTAGTCTCGTCGTACGTGGTTGACGTCACCGCGTTCTTGGCGATCGGAAATTCCGACAACTTTGTGCGACCGTGTGTACGCAAAACAAGTTTGAGCCAACATCCGTCGGAAAAAATCCTAGGATTTTGTTGTTGGAATGTCCGATCAATGTCCGACCGTGTGTACGGGGCATTATTGTTTCAAAATGGCAAATCAGCAGTGGCAATGAAAGAAGCTGGATAAATAGAATGTGGATGTGGCACAACAACCATTTTACTGTGGGGACTGGTCATTTGAAAAACAACAATAAAGAAAAACATAGAAGCAGTATATATATATATATATATATATATATATATATATATATATATATATATATATATATATATATATATATATATATATATATATATATATATATATATATATATATATATATATATATATATATATATATATATACTGAAATAAATAGAAAACAGACAGAAGTGACTTGCAAAGTCTGTGATACATAGGCATGCCATGTTTCCTGGTTTGCATCATATTCTCATCTCAAAGCAAGTTCATGAACAGCTCCGTCAATAGAGTTTAATTAGGAACAGGCATGTAACTTAACATAAAAAATAGAAAAAGGCACATCAGCAGGGTGAATAACCCACATATTTTTATTGCCAAAAATCATGCAAAAAACCACATGGAACAGTTATTTCCAATACATTTCCAATCCAATTGTGGGAAACAAGCAAGCCTTTGTTGAACCTTGCAATAATGTAACTGCATAGCAGAGCCATAACTAGAGCCTTTAGGTCCCCCGGTGCAAGAAACCATGAAGTGCCCCCCTGACCAGGGCCCTTCTCTCCAGGCCCAGAGCCCTTTCCACTGATCCCAGGGCCCTTTAATCCCATCATGGGACCTTTTATTACAGTCCCGCATTGGGACCCTTTCACATATTCTGCAGCGGGCCCCCTTTCTGCCATCTTGGGGCCCCCGACAGTGATGAAAGTGCCAGGTCGCAAGTGTGATCTTTGCAACCCCTGTAGTTCCGCAACTGGTGTCAGTAGTCTTTTTATTTTTGTTACTTTATTTTTTTATTATTTCTTACACTTTTGTTACCATTGGGGGCTTTAGTGAGATATCAGGGGTCTAAGCAGACCTCTGATGTTCCACCTATGAGACAGAGAAAGAAAATTAAGGACACAGCCCTCAATCTTCTTCTCTGTAGCCTCAACAGCCATAATGAATGGACAGGAATAGCTCTTCCCATTCATTCACAAACTGAAGAATCATAAACACAATTTACCATGCTTCAGTATTGATCATTGACATTCAGAAGAGGAAGGGGCTGGTAAATTACATATTTACCAGCCCCTTTCCTGCTCTCCATCCTAAAACTTTCCCCCTCAGCAACCGGTGGGAGAGAAGAGAGGGGAAGCCGGCAGAGATCTGGGGGACAAGGAGGTCCAGTAGGGTACACAACAGAGGCCCAGGGGCAGCAGGACCTGGATAGGAGGGGCAGCAGGAGCGGCATATAGAAGAACCGATCCCCTCCATTTTCTTCCTGCAGCTTCTGAATGCCTGTGGGAGGTTAGAGGTGGAGAAGCAGTCTTTCAGCAGCTGCAGGAGGAAAATTGAGGGGATCGGTTCCTCTATATGTCACCCAACCGACCATTCTATGCAGATGTACAGGGGATCAGCACGGCTCCCTGGAGCATGGGGCCAGGTCGCAATTATGACCCCTGCAACCCCTGTAGTCACACCCGTGCTGCATAGTGTTCCAGCATCCAGCACCTGATGTCACTCTGAATGCAAATTTTACAGCAGAACTGTTCATGAGAAGTGGATGGATAAATTGACTTCTCATGAACAGAATTGCCATTGATGGACTGAAATTGATGGACCGAACCCACCAAATTTCAATCCATGTGTAGCGATACCCCGGAAGGAGCTGCTTTTGTTTGTTCAGTCCTTTACTCTGCCTCTCAACCCTAATAACAGCCTCAGCCCTTTCTGCCATACCTGGCAATAGTGTAAGTGCAACGACAAATGAGAAAGACACACGTTATAATAAAACACAGAAATTGTCTTTACTGCAATATTTCTGTAACAGAATAACAGACAGTAACAGTATATATTCAAGTAATCAACTAGAGAGCAATAACTGAAATTTATGAGCAATATAGCTCTCAATCCTATGTTCAAGCTACTTTGAGAGGCTACTTCAGCTAGCCACTTTTTACCGTGTTTTGGCCAGTGGCGCTTATGAGTTGGAAGAGATAGGGGACTTGATGGTAAAGATTTGCAATAAAGTTCTCTGTTCATTGTGACGGTATAAAAAGTAATGAGGAAATGAATAATCCACTATGATGTGAATACGAGAAGGCGACAGTTAATGAACACCAAACTGATTTAGCCCTCCAATTACCGTTTGCTGATGTGGAAAAAAAAAAAAGAGAGCAATAACTGAAATTTATGAGCAATATAGCTCTCAATCCTATGTTCAAGCTACTTTGAGAGGCTACTTCAGCTAGCCACTTCCGATAGGTGCACCTAAACTCCTGGATAGCAGGGCCAAACAACACAACTGGCACAAATTATCAAGTAAAGCAGGAAGGATCTTTCTCAGCAAGGTGAAATGACAATGAAGTCTGTATACAGTGTTCCCAGAAATGGATGACCTTATCCTTTATCCCTGTGGCACTACAAGTGTCAGCAAGATGACTACCAGAAATGATGTCTGTATACAGTGCTTGTTTAACTCCTTCTGTGGTACAGAGTCCCTGTTTCCTGCAAATGGGCAAAGGCACTCTCACCAAATCCTGTGGTCAAGGCCTAAATGAAATGTCCTGGAACAGCAGGCTATCCTGGGGACCCGACTGGTCACTTCACACTGGAACGCTTTACCATCGGTGCAGGTACGCCTGGATGTGCACCTGGGATCCCCCTCTCTCGGGCTGGATGTCCTGACTGGTGGCAGAGGCCTGAATTATATGCTGAAATCACCTGAGAGACAGCATCTCTCCCTCAGGTCAGATCTCTTCCTCTGCCTCGTGCTGACTCAATTCAACTCGGAGAATCGAAATGGAGTCTCTCCTTTCCTGCCAGCATGCTGAGATTTGTAGTACTGCCTCTTTAAAAGTCAGTCAGGCCACTCTGTGCTGAGATTTCATATTCCAGAGTCCTTTGCAACTGTTTAAAGCAATTTAGTACAGTCCCTCTGATTGGCTGCTGTAACTGTGCCTTTAACCGATTGCCGCCCGCCGGCTGTCATATGACAGCCAGGCGGCGTGGCTCTCGTCATATGATGCCCTTGCCTTCCCGGCCCACCAGGGGACGCGCGCGTGCCACCGGTGGCACTCATACGCACCCGCCTTGTCATTGGGGACCTGATGCGTGTGTCCGGCGGCCGCGATGTCCACCGGGCACCCGCGATTGCCGATAACCACAGCAGGACCGTGAACCTGTGACACACAGATCCACGTCCTGTCAGGGGAGAGGAGACCGATGGTTTGTTCTCAGTACAGAGGAACACCGATCGGTCTCCTCCCCGTGTGAGTCCCCTCCCCCCACAGTTAGAATCACTCCCTAGGAAACATAATGAACCCCTCAATCACCCCCCTAGTGTTAACCCCTACCCTGCCAGTCACATTTATACAGTAATCAGTGTAATTTTATAGCACGCAGGGCTTTTTCTCTTCCGGAACTTGCCGGAACGCAGTTCCGCCACCTCAGGCAGCCCTCTCCTCTGCAGTCTGTCACATAGAACAGAAGCCGGTAGAAGTTTTCTATACCATTCACTTCCTCCGCCAGCTTCTGTAATATGCTAGGCATCCAGGGAATGTGCTCCACAGCTGACTGATCGGATTTCAGAGGCAGCTCTCCCCACCTGCTGTCTGTCAGATCAGTGTAGCACAGAGCCGAGCTCTCTGAAACTCCTCCTCAGTTCTTTGAGACACTGATCTGACAGGAGGAGACTGCACAATGAGCTGAGGGGGAAAAAAAAGTCTGATTTGACAGAACGGAAGTCTGCTCAGCACGGCTCTAATGAAGGTGAGATAGCTGTGGAGGGAAAGGGGGAGAAAGGGGGGCTGTTTGTGCAGAGAGAGTAGAGACTGAAGTTGTGGATGTTCTGCAGAGGTCAGAGCTGGGGGGGTTAGATTGTGCAAAGTGAGAGTTGTGAGCAGGGGAAATGTATACAGGGTCAAGAGTGTTGGGGGGGGCTTGGGGTGCAGAGGTGGAAGATGAGGGGTTGTAGAAAGTTAGAGCTGTAGATGGGGGCACAGAAGTGAAATGTGGAGGGGGGAAATAGGCTGTGGATGGGAGTGCAGAGGTGATTGTGGACTGGGGGTGTAAGCAGTGGAGGGTGTGCAGAGGTTACATGTTGACAGTGGTTAAAAGCGGAATTGTGGATGGGGGGAGGGGACTGTGCATGGTAATGTGAAATGTGGGGGTGGAGGGGGTGAGCTGGCTGTGGATGGAGGGGGGTGAACTGTGTAGAGGGGGGGTGAGCTGGGGGGGAGGTGAACTGTGGAGAGGTTGAGCTGTGGGGGGAGGTGAACTGTGGAGAGGGTGAGATGTGGGGGGTGAACTGTGGAGAGGGTGAGATGTGGGGGGGTGAACTGTGGAGAGGGTGAGCTGTGGGGGGAGGTGAACTGTGGAGATGGTGAGATGTGGGGGGTGAACTGAGGAGAGGGTGAGATGTGTGGGGGGAAGAACTGTGGAGAGGGTGAGCTGTGGGAGGGAGGTGAACTATGGAGAGGGTGAGCTGTGGAGGGGGGAGGTGAACTGTGGAGAGGGTGAGATGTGGGGGGAGATGAACTGTGGAGAGGGAGGAGAGGGTGAGCTGTGGGGGGAAGTGAACTGTGGAGAGGGTGAGATGTGGGGGGAAGGTGAACTGTGGGGGGTGAACTGTGGAGAGGGGGAAAGGGGGAGCTGTGAGGGGGGAGGTGAACTGTGGAGAGGGTGAGATGTGGGGGTGAGGTAACTTGTGGAGAGGGTGAGATGTGGGGGTAGGGTTGCCACCTTTTCTTCAAGCCAAACCCGAAAACTTTAGTGGTGCATGGCAAATTTTTTTGTAGTATACACTATAGGATTGTAAAGACCTGGGACACTTTTGGGTGCACTAAGGAGAGCAATAATGCGGCACGCTTTATTGAACAGTGTTACCTCCTATAACACAGGGGTCATTGTCACCCCCTTCATAAAATATGGGTCAGTGTTACCCATACCTCCCAACATTTTGAGATGGGAATAAGGGACACCTACTAACAAACGTATGTAGGCATAGGACACGCCCCTGCCACACCCCCTTAAAGGAGAATTAACCAAAAAAAAGAAAAAACAGTTAACTAAATCTACAAGGACTTTTTTTAAACCACTACTACTCCTTTATATTGGATTTTAATATGTACAAATGCAGCAATTTAGAAATTGGATGAAACTGGGAAAAACCTTTTTAAAAGATAAAAAGTGCATAAAATCTGGGACAGTTGGGACATTAGGTCCCCTTATATCAGCACCCCCTTAGAGACCTCTATTAGATCAGGGAACCCTCCCATCAGTGTCCCCTGCCCCTAAAGACCCACATTAGACTGCCTTACCGAGAGCCAATTCGAGCCAGGAAGTGTGGGAGCCGGAATTTGGGGGTGGAGCAAAGCTGCTCTATTGTAGTGCTATTTTCCTTCTTTCCTTCCATTGTGTAGGGGCGTTTGGAGAGAAGGCAAAGTAGAGACAGGTGCTGCATCACTGTGCCCAGTGTGTCGGCAGGACACAGGAATCAAAACACATCCAAACTTGTGCACTCACTCACAGGGCCACTGTTAGGAATCATGGGGCCCTCGCCCCCTGAGGGGGGAGAAGAGGTGGGGGAGGGAGGTGACAAAGGGTGAGAGGAGGAGGTAAGGGGGTGAGGAGGCAGAAGAGAGAGGGGGTGAGAAAGAGAGAGGGGGAGGGGATTGGGGGTGTGAGGGGGAGTGGGGTGAGAGAGAGAGGAGGGGTGGGAAAGAGAAGGGGGCTGAGAGGGAGGAGGAGTGAGAGAGAAAGATGGTAAGAGAGGGGGTGGCCTGACAGAGTGAGGGGTAGCTGACAGGGGGGGGAGTAGCTGACAGAGAGGGGGAGTAGCTGACAAAGAAGGGGAGTAGCTGACAGAGGGTGGGAGAGAGAAGGGGGCTGAGAGGGAGGAGGGTTGAGAGAGAAAGGTGGTAAGAGAGAGGGTGGCCTGACAGAGAGGGGGGTGGCTTACTGTGAGAAGGTAACCTGTGGATGGAGGGGGGTGAGCTGTAGAGAGAGAGGGTGAGCTGTGGGGGGGACTGTGGAGATGGGGAGAGGGTGATCTGTTGGGGGGACTGTGGAGAGGGTGAGCTGTGGGGGGGTGAACTGTGGAGGGGGAGAGGGGGAGCTGTGGCTGGAGGTGAACTGTGGAGAGGGGGGAGAGGGTGAGCTGTGGGGGAGGTGAACTGTGGAGAGAAAGGGGGAGAGGGTGAGCTGTGGGAGGAGGTGAGCTGTGGAGAGGGTGAGCTGTGGGGGGAGGGAGGTGAACTGTGGGGGCGTGAACTGTGGACGAGAAGGTAACCAGAGGGAGGAGGGGGTGAGCTGTGGAGAGGGGAGGGGGTAAACTGAGAAGAGAAGGTAAGCTGTGCATGGAGGGAAAGGTAACCTGTGTGTGTGTGGGGGGGGGGTTGAGCTGTGGACGAGAGAAGAGAAGGTGACCTGTGGATGGGGAGGTGAGCTGTGGGCAGGGAGGGAGAAGGTAAAGAACACTTTACTTCTCTTTCCCAAGGAATAGCGGTATTGGGGGCGGGAATAGGGGTGGAGTTGGGGGGTGAGGGGGCAGAGCGTTGACTGGGGAGGGTGGGTTCCTGAACCTATTCTCTGAGAAAAAAAGCCCTGATAGCACAGATCGCTGTATAAATGTGAATGGTCCCAAAAATGTGTCAAAAGTGTCCGATTTGTCTGCCGCAATATCGCAGTCACAATAAAAATGGAGGAAGAGGAAGGCAGAGAGTGAGCAGATACCTTTGTTAACATGCAGTAAGTGAAGAGAAATAGGGAGGGGGGAAATAAGACACCTGCTACACATGTATAACCAGCTTTAGACCCAGTGCACTTAGCAGTCAGATGTCAGCAACAACAGACCTGCTCAGATACACCCCATAACTTTCCCTGTAGTACAAGTCTGTGCGAGGACACTGTAATGAGTGATGCGGCAGTTATAAAGCTATGCCAGAGAGTGGAACTAGCAATTCCGGACAAAATCAGTCACAAATCATAGCATGCAGGATATGGGACTATATATAAGTGTAATGCCCCGTACACACGGTCGGACTTTGTTCGAACATTCCGACAACAAAATCCTAGGTTTTTTTCCGACGGATGTTGGCTCAAACTTGTCTTGCATACACACGGTCACACAAAGTTGTCGGAAAATCTGATCATTCTGAACGCGGTGACGTAAAACACGTACGTCGGGACTATAAACGGGGCAGTGGCCAATAGCTTTCATCTCTTTATTTATTCTGAGCATGCGTGGCACTTTGTCCGTTGGATTTGTGTACACACGATCGGAATTTCCGACAACGGATTTTGTTGTCAGAAAATTTTATATCCTGCTCTCAAACTTTGTGTGTTGGAAAATCCGATGGAAAATGTCCGATGGAGCCCACACACGGTCGGAATTTCCGACAACACGCTCTGATCGGACATTTTCCATCGGAAAATCCGACCGTGTGTACGGGGCATAAGTCTTAAAGAGGATTTTATATATATATATATATATATATATGTAGGAAGGCCAGTATGGTGGCCTGAATTTATGGGAGGAGCCCGGGGGGTACTTAAGCAGCCCGCTCACCTGTGGTGCTTGTCGGTTTCCTGTGCGCGATATACGTCACTAGGCCGACTATTCGATATACCAGCGTCCGCAAGTTCTTGCCTCGCATTCCGTATTCGATACCGTTCTCAAAAACTTTCGAAGTCGGCGTCTTTCGTTCGTAGTTTGTACCACGCGGCTGGCTTGGCTGTCGCAGGTAAGGTCCCGTCGGACTTTTCGTTTTATATCAGGTCACTAAACCGTAATTTCGAAAATTTTCGTTTCACTCGCTTTTCATAAGCTGCAATGTATATCGAATTTTTCGTTTCATGTCATGTCACTAAACCGTACCTTCAAAATTTCGTTACTCGCATTTCACTATTGTAATATGTATCGCTCGTACTTTCGATATGTTACCATTTCGACAGCACCGCGACGCAGACGTCGCTCCATTTCTAGCATGTCGGTGTTAAAAGTATGCATCAGTAAACAGCCACAGCAAGTCGCAATTTGCAAGTTATCGGATCAAGTCAGTTCGATACTAATCATTTCTCATTTCTGAAACATTCTAGAACTCATTTCTAACATTTCAAATCATTTCAAACATTTCTCATTTCAGTCACCTACCGCGCTCCGATTCGAATCCAGTCGCATCAAAAAGATGCACCGATTCGTTCCGGTGTGCCCCAGTTATTTGGCCTCATTTCTATACATGCTCCAGAGTTACGTCATTGTCTGTCATTACTACCTCTGTCATGGTTATCATTTCATTCTCACGTATCACGTTCCGGCATGAATCCAGTCGCATGGTAATGCACCGATTCGTCTCGGCGTGCCCCAGGATTGGCCTCATTTCTATACATGCTCCAGAGTTACGTTTTCAGTCATTCATACCTCTGTCATGGTTATCATTTCATTGTCACCTATCACGTTCCGACATGAATCCAGTCGCATGGCAATGCACCGATTCGTCTCGGCGTGCCCCAGGATTGGCCTCATTTCTATACATGCTCCAGAGTTACGTTTTCAGTCATTCATACCTCTGTCATGGTTATCATTTCATTTCCACCTATCACGTTCCGACATGAATCCAGTCGCATGGCAGTGCACCGATTCGTGTCGGCGTGCCCCAGGATTGGCCTCATTTCTATACATGCTCCAGAGTTACGTTTTCAGTCATTCATACCTCTGTCATGGTTATCATTTCATTTTCACCTATCACGTTCCGACATGAATCCAGTCGCATGGCAATGCACCGATTCGTCTCGGCGTGCCCCAGGATTGGCCTCATTTCTATACATGCTCCAGAGTTACGTTTTCAGTCATTCATACCTCTGTCATGGTTATCATTTCATTTCCACCTATCACGTTCCGACATGAATCCAGTCGCATGACAGTGCACCGATTCGTCTCGACGTGCCCCAGGACTGGCCTCATTTCTATACATGCTCCAGAGTTACGTTTATCAGTAATTCGTACCTTCTGTCATGGTTATCATTTCATTTCCACGTATCACGTTCACACATGAACCCAGTCGCATGGAAATGCACCGATTCATGGTGGCGTACCCCAGGGCTCGGCCTCATTTCTGATACATGCTTCAAAGTCCGGATCATAGCTAAATCGCAGACATCGGGGGATGGATCCATGTCTCTGCCATGCAGCCTACTACCATTTCACTCCCACAACGCATCACCGTTCTGGAACCAGTCGCATCTGAAATGCACCGATTCATTACGGAATGCCTTGCTGGTACCAAACAGCATTTCACACCTATACCAGAGCTCGGATGGTTGCCAGTCGCAAACACGGCACAACCAATTCAAGCCTCGGTCTAATAATCATTTCTCTCATTTCATTTCATACGGTGCTCCGATTCAAATCCAGAAGCATCAAATAAGCACCAGATCGTCCCGGGTGCACCAATGTTTTCACTTGCCTCATTTCAATACATGCTCCAGAGCCCGGTTCTCGGTCGAATCAATGATGACGACCAGGCCGGACCTCTGTCATGGAATCCATTCGTAATCAAGGCAAACATTTCGAATCATTTCATTGTCATACAAATCCTTGCTTCAAAAAAACAGTCAGCAATCCCTTCACGAATTGTCACCTTTTCGTTTTTCTCAGGTCAGTCAAAGTTCAGTAGGTCCACCCTGCACCAGGTTGGACGATATCCCCCCAGGTAAAAAAAAAAAAAAAAAAAAAAAAAAAAAAAAACGGGAATGGGAGAATAAGTCGGGTAAGTATGACTCAGCGGATCAAAGAAAAAACTTGAAATTCATCTCACCCTTAATAGGTTACAGTCAACCAGGAGATAAAAGCTCAAGATAATCCTCACCAGAGCAACCATGTCTCAGACCGGCAGCGAAGACCTCGCGGCCCCTCTGTCACCTTCTCCGGTTTCAGAAAGCGGCAGCGTGCAATCTCTTAGGGGATGGACTATCCCCAAACTGACGGCAGAGCTCAGACGCAGAGGTGTCCCCTTCCCTGCCACAGCAAGGAAAGGCGAGCTTTTCAAACTTCTCTTCCCCCCACCAGCAGCAGGACCCAGTACCCAACAGGCATCCCTTCAGTCGATATCATCGGCCATTTCACAATTACACACGATGGTGTCATCTCTATCCACCTCAGTTGCAGACGTCCAAACCAGGGTTGCACTTCTGGAGGCCCGACCGGCCACGGCTGTCCCCGACCCAACGGCAACTCAAAGCTTGACACCTCTTCCTGCAGGTACCTCAGGCTCAAGCCACGTTGTCTACCCCTCCCACCTGGTCCCAACCAGTATCAGGAAGGACATCTTGGACGGCAAGGACGTCAACCTGGCCTCTCTCCTCATTTCCGTGCATGATTTGGCAGAAAATAAAGCCTACTCCTGGGGCGACATATCAGTGGTCCTTAAATCTAAAGACCCCAGATTGAACCGCAAGCTAACAGTCTCAGAGTTTACACTGGCCTTTGGCATGCTCAGAGATGTCCTGTGCTCAGTCACCCCTAGCAGGCGGGAAGAGCTGGACTTGTATCTCCATACTGTGGTAGACTTAGGCCACAAGTACGGTGGTTTTGCCTTTTACGACTACCACCGTTCTTTTTCAGCCAAGGCCGCGGCCAGACTCATACAGTTCCAGATCACCACAGACTGGAGTCTCATGGACACAGAACTCTTCTGCCGCCACTTTGCCGGCTTACGCTCACCTCTGTGTGCGATTTGCCAGTCCTCCACCCACACTGCCACCTGGTGTGCCAATACGGCAAACAGACGGCCTTTCGAGTTTCCCTCTACCTCAGGATCAGTACAGGCTCAGCCGATCCCTGAACCAACGCCTCAGGTGGACAAACTCGGACGCCCAGTCCGAACCGTGGGAGGGGCAGCCATCTGTAATAACTTTAATCAGGGGTCCTGCAACTTCAGCCAGTGCCGTCTACTTCACCTCTGCACCATATGTCATAGAGCACACCCCAGGATTTTGTGCGAAGTCAAGCAACACAAGAAGGCGTGACTAAGCCGGATCAACCTCTTGTGGTTAGGATGGTATCTCACTTCACATCCCACCCCTTCCCTGGCCACCTTCCTTATCCAAGGCTTCACAGCAGGCTTTCACACCGGCCTCATTTCACTTCCCCACACTACCCACGAATGTGCCAATCTTCGTTCGGCAGCCATTGACGTACAAGCCATAGATCAGCTCTTACAGGCAGAGGTGGATCGAGGTTACGTGATAGGCCCTTTCAGTTGCCCCCCTTTCAACACATGGAGAGTCAGCCCTATTGGGCTTGTCAAGGGCAAGTTTTCAAATAAATTGCGTTTGGTGTACGACTTGTCTGCGCCTCATTCTTCCCACATACCCAGTCTCAATTCCCTGATCCCCTCCGAGGAGTTTTCCCTAAAATATTCTTCTGTGGACATGGCAATACAGGCGATCATCAAAGCAGGCACAGGCGCCTGGCTCTCCAAAGCCGACATCTCGGATGCCTTCAAACTCCTGCCCATCCACCCATCCCTTTGGTGCTGGCATGGCATCAAGTGGAAGGAAACATATTATTTTGCTACAAAGCTCACCTTCGGTTCGAAGAGTAGCCCGTGGCTCTTCGACACGTTCGCCCAATCCCTCAGTTGGATACTATTACACAAGGGTCAATGCCATGAAGTCATCCATTATTTAGATGACTACCTACTGATAGAACCACCCAGCAAGCCCCCAGGAGATCTCGACAAACTTAGGGTAATTTTTGGAAACCTCAATGTTCCTATTGCTGAGCACAAAGTGGATGGCCCAGCAAATAGCATCACTTTTCTCGGGGTCAGCTTGGATACCTGCGCAATGCAAGCCAGTCTCCCCCTCGACAAACTAACACGCATTAGGGCAGTCCTTCAGGAGTTTACACACACCAAGGACTGTACCAAAAAACAGTTGCAGTCCCTCCTGGGTATGCTCAACTTCGCTATGCGAATTATTCCACAAGGCCGCACGTTTGTATCACGCCTACTCAGATTTCTGTCGAGAACTCAAGACCCTGATCAGATTTTGAATTTAGACTCCGCAGCCATAGCGGACCTATCCATGTGGGAGGAATTCTTGTCCGCCTGGAATGGCATATCGCTATTCATACCTGTAGTTTCGGTCCATTCACCCCAGGTGGTTACGGACGCCGCAGCCTCCACAGGTTTCGCGGCAATTTTTGGCCATCATTGGTTTTCAGGACCATGGCCTCAACAGATACTAATCATACCCGGCTTTTCCCAAACATCTGCCCTCTTTGAGCTTTACCCCATAGTGGCAGCCGCACAACTCTGGGGCCACCACTGGACAGGACAAACTGTAGTCTTTAGCACCGACAACCAGGCCACGGCAGACATCATCAACAAAGGCAGGTCCAAGTCCCTAGCAGTCATGTCCTTCCTGCGCAGGTTGGTACAACTGTCTTTACAACATCAGTTCAATATACACTGTACATTTATTCCCGGCAGATACAACTCAGCCGCTGACGCACTGTCACGTTTCAATTATTCCTCCTTTTTCAACCAGGTTCCCGATGCCGATCCGATGTCGGCCCCTATCCCTGTCTGGTCACAACTGACCCTGGACTAGCTCAACATTTACACGGAGCTACACAACTTATAAATCATTCCCTCTCCTACAACACACTTAAAGCCTACCAGACAGCGTGGAAGGCCTTTAACAAATTCCTCACGTCCTGCCGTAAAGGGCCAACAGGTATCAAGCAGGTACTGGCCTTCACTGCGCACTGCCACACGCAGCTGGCCTTATCCTACAACACCATCCGGCTATACCTAGCCGGCATTCAACATTTTATGGCGCTTGAAGACCCCACGAAACCCTCACTATTCTCATCTCACGCCATACGAGCCATTCTTAGGGGAATCCAGAAACACCAACCAGTCATCAGCACTAAGCGCTTGCCCATTACGGGACCCATCTTTAGGGACATGTCAACTATGCTGGCTACCTCGCCATTCGGTCTGCTCCGCAGCATCGTCTTACAAGCAGCGATATATCTAGCGTACTATGGGTTCTTGCGCCCTGGAGAATTCACCTCTAACAAATCCACAGACCCAGTACTATGCAGACGACACCTACTTAGATACCAAGACCACTTCATCCTGCACCTCGAGGTCTCTAAAACCCAGCAAACGGGCTCAGGAGCGAACATTCATCTATACAAAACCGACAACAGCTGGTGTCCAGTCGCCGTACTCAACCGGCTCCTCTCACTCCTGCCTGAACAACCAGACAGCAGTCCCCTTCTACCGTTCCCTGTTAAACCCTTAAACGCCTCTCAGTTTGTGGAACACATAAGAATACTTCTCCGCAATCTTCATCTTAACCCTAGTCAGTATTCCGGACATTCTTTCCGCATCGGAGCAGCCTCCGCGGCATCCCGCCACGGAGTTCCAGAACACATCATTAAAAGACTGGGCAGGTGGAAGTCAGCCTGCTTCGCCCGGTATATCCCCAATCCACAAACAGAGATGGCACAGGCATTCTCCAAATTGGCTCAATAAGTAATGGAAATCAATAAAATCATAACCCTACCTGAATGTTTTTGCCCCCTTATTTTGGCATACCGGCCATTAGACCAAGGCACACTTTCAGGTCCATTTCATATGGTAAGTCCACACTTTCAGGTCTATTTCCGATGGTAAGTCCTAACTTTACTGTAAGTGGTATCCATGTACATACCGGACATAGGGCTCCAACCATAAGTAGGAAGGCCAGTATGGTGGCCTGAATTTATGGGAGGAGCCCGGGGGGTACTTAAGCAGCCCGCTCACCTGTGGTGCTTGTCGGTTTCCTGTGCGCGATACCCACCCTCCCATCCCCATTTCACAGCATTTCTCAAACTATTCATTTCATTCATTTCTCTTACAGAATAATCATTTCTTAAACCAGGGTATGCCCCCTTATTTTGGCATACCGGCCATTAGACCAAGGCACACTTTCAGGTCCATTTCATATGGTAAGTCCACACTTTCAGGTCTATTTCCGATGGTAAGTCCTATCTTTACTGTAAGTGGTATCCATGTACATACCGGACATAGGGCTCCAACCATAAATATATATATATATATATATATATATATATATATATATATATATATATATATATATATATATAAAAAACTCTTGTCTCTAACTTTGTCATATCTCTGGTAGTCACAACACTCTCTATTGCAAAAGTACTCAAAACATCACTGAAAATACTGATATTTAACATTACCTTACTATAGTGACAATGAGACCCCTGTATAAACAATAACATCATCGACTAGAATATTTGATTTATGGGCTTAACAAGTCACCCTCATATTTATTTATACACAAGTATTTACACATCTCTGGACAAATCATACCTCTATATCAAGTATTTGTATAAAATTCAAATGATAGCAATAAGTAAAAATGTATGTATTTTGCTTTTTAAAAATATTGCATTTTGATTGAGCTCTTTTATGATATTTAGCATTTCATCATTCCATTCTGAAGAAGTAGATATATCCATAAACATGTCGAAATAGAAGGAGGATGCCCCGTCAATGGTTACACTCCAATATTTCAGAAAAAGGTGTAACTGCGCTGACCCTATCTTACCACATATCAAAAACAATCCTTATCAATGATTCATCATCATGAGTTCAAATAAAGTGCATATTTAGTGAACTGCAATATTATAAAGAAAATTATCCTTCTTAATCAAGAAAAAAATATAAAATCATGTGTTAAACAAAAAATCCCAATAATCCTCTTCAAAAGATGGTTAACTGAGTCCCACGTGCACAAATCCACATCCGTGATTGGAAAACTTTCACCAATTTGTGAAGCACCACCACCTTCTAAAATGGATACTCACCAGAAACAGGGTAAAAAGATGCCTTTGGGTTATGTTGGGTTAACCACTCCAATTATATAAGCATGCCTGAAGATTTCCCAATTGAATGCCAGTAATCACTCCTTGCATCTCTACATTAATCTCAGGATCTCATAAAAAGCAAACTACTTACTTATTTTAATGATTGAATAAATTATAATATGTTGCACAATGATGGCTGTTTGCTTTTTATGAGATCCTGAGATTAATGTGGAGATGCAAGGAGTGATTACTGGCATTCAATTGGGAAATCTTCAGGCATGCTTATATGAGCGGAGTGGTTAACCCAACATAACCCAAAGGCGTCTTTTTACCCTATTTCTGGTGAGTGTACATTTTAGAAGGTGGTGGTGCTTCACGAATTGGTGAAAGTTTTCCAATCACGGATGTGGATTTGTGCACGTGGGACTCGGTTAACCATCTTTTGAAGAGGATTATTGGGACTGTTTTTTGTTTAACACATGATTTCATATTTTTTCCTTGATTAAGAAGGATCATTTTCTTTATAATATTGCAGTTCACTAAATATGCACTTTTTTTGAATTCATGATGATGAATCACTAATAAAGATTGTTTTTGATATGTGATAATATAAGTATACTATTTAGGGTCAGCGCAGTTACACCTTTTTCTGTAACATTGCTTACCCCACACTATTGTTAGGGGAATCTATAACTGCAGCAGATCTGCTATTTAAATCAAAAGGTAAAGTCATACATTATTATAGATTCATATATTTTTGCGCCGGTGACACATATTTTTCACTCTCCAATATCTGTATTGGAGTAATGTGCTGTTAAGAAACCATGAAAACTCATAAGGGTGTTTTTGGCGATCAGTGTCCCTCTCTTTAGGAATGTATTTTGTTACTATTTGATATGTATTGATATGATAAGAAATTATTGTGTGGTATTTTAGGATTCATGGTGGATCTATATATCTTTTTAATGTCGCTGTTAATAAATATGTAGTATTTTTAATAAATGTAGTTTTAAAAATGCTGTCTCATATGGTACCTTTAAAGATCACACTACTTTTTGTTTTGGTTGGAATATGCAGAAGAAGAAGAATAACAGATAAAAATGACGGTAAGTGAAGATGCTTCAACAAAAAGCATACAACTTTTTTGCACATATGAAATATTATGGTCTTTTAATAATTTTATATGCAATTAAAGTTGTATATTTTTTGTATATTCAATGTGCGGGTGGCCTTTAAATCAGGTATTCCAGTAGATGATATCTCCAGTAGTACTAAAATGAGAATAGGGAAACCATCATCTGTCATGATCTGTTATATAAGGCTGAAAGATCAATATGATGGAATCCAAAGAATGGAAAACAGCCACATTTGGAAAGCAGAGCATTGGTGGTCTCCATCCCTTCATGCATGTAGACATCTGCACTCTTCACGCAAGCATTCCCATCCAGCTGGAAAGCCATCCTATGTCACTCCTGACAACAAGAACAGCAGAATAGACTTATTTCACTAGAACAAATTGGATAATTACTGCAACTTAAACACCTTTATTTCAATCCTCAAAAAAAGGAATCCAAGAATCAGAAAAATGCAGCAAAAGTAAAGTGGATTTTTTCACACCATGTGCACTTTGTCTGAACTTTCCAAGTAATCTGGGAACATGTATGTTTTCATGTTTTTCTTTCTTCAGTAAACCATGTCTTTGACAGTGCTTTGTACTATGTAAACAGTTTAAAAATCCTGTTGCTAAATGTTACCTCATAGGAACTTTCTTCGACCTTTTATTCATGTACACAGCCCTAGGCCCTACACTCAGAATCTAGTGGTTACATGTGTCATATAAATGTCAGAGTTGTATGAATGCCTGCTAATGCCATTTTCATTCATTCTTCAAGGAATCAAAAAAAAAAAAAAAAAGAAAAGAAAAACATGCTTATCCAGGTTACTAATGGAGTCACTAGCAAGGCTACAATGAATAGTTTTATTAATTGGAGGTACATCTCTCTTTCTCCATATCTTACATGCAATATTGGATTTTCTTTAAAGCTGAATATTTTTAAGCTAGCTCATTAAATGAGTGAGAATCTTCACACAATATATTGTATGAATATTCACTTCAATTATCCAGTCATGTGCAGATGATATAATTAAACAGAAATGTGTTTTTAAAATTACTGGATGATTGAATATTCACACACTCAGTCACTATGTATTTTTTTTTCATTTATTAAATTATTCATTAAAAATGAACTTGAACATTTTCCCACTAAACTATTATAATGTTTGAAACAGGGTAATCAGAAACAGGCCATGTGTCGATATGTAGACAACCCTTTTTAAACCTTTTCCATTTTGTGCAAAGTAAATAAATGTTGTAAAAGTAAATACACATATGGACTTAATGCAGTTTTTTATTTTTAAAGCTAAATGCCAGGCAAGCAGCCAAACATACAGTTGAAGTAAATATATGGGAACTGTTTTTACAGCAGAAAGGATTTCTATTCATGTGATGTCACTGTTGGATTCCAGGTGATCTTTACTGCAGCAGAAGCAGACATTTGTCATGGGCATACCTCTAGCCTGCAGACTGGGCAGTGAAGAATCAAAACTATGTACAGTATATACATTTCACTCTGGTCTTCCCCACTGTCAGTAGTGCAAAGAAGATGCAGTAGGGATTGGTTGGCTGCAAGGGTTGCCTCTAATTTGAGCTCTGCTGAACAGGGGGTTGGGGTAGTGTGATATCAACCCAAATCCAGGTATTTCCACTGATTACAATTAAACATATATTTAAAGCCCAATTCCAGCTTATAAAACAATAAATAAAAGGTAAGTGATTAAGCAATTTGTAAAATAGAAAAAAGGCTCTGGCTGCAATTCTCACCCAATCTCCAGTGATATCCCCTCCAGCCTCATCTGTCTGTGATCCAGTGGCGGTCCTTGTCAGTCAATCCGCTTTCTATGAATCAAGGAACCCATAATGATCCCTCCACCTAGGGAAAGCTCATCAAGGCACCCTGGAAAAAGATGCCACAAAGAGCAACTTCAGGAATGCCCACCACTGGAGGCACAAAGAGAGGAACAGGACCTCTGATATTACAGTATGTGGCTGCACTAAAGATGTGGTGCTACCAGATGTTCAACAGCTTGTCAACTGCCAAAGTAGATATGTTAAATATGTCATAACCTGCATTTTGTGTAATATGCATTATGTTGGCAGGATGACAAAACATCTGTGTGATCGAATACAAGACCACATCTCTAATATTAACACCTGTAAATATGGCAATGTGATCAAACATTTCATACAACATGAATACCTCTGACCTATGATCTTTCAAGTTTCAAATCATTCAGAGGATGAATCAGGGAAGGTGATCGGTTTTCTCTTCTCTAGAAAAGAGGGGTATATTGGTTATTTAAACTGAATACTCAGGTCCCAAAAGTTCTAAATCATGAAAGGGACATTACACATTATTATGAGGTGACAACACTGCTCTTCCCCCTACTCCCTCCCAGACCCCCTCCCCCACACCCTCTTTCTTCTCTCCTCCCTTCTTTTTTCCCCTCAAACCCCCCTTCCTTTCCCCTTCCCTTTCTTCCTCTTCCCCTCTCCTCCCCTTACTCCTCACTTTGTTTCAAAGGTTTATGATGCATATAACCTAAAAAAAAACTGTCACTCCCACCCCTATGATTAAGCCCATGGGAGGGTGAAACATGTCAGGTGGGCATGGCTTGGGAAGGGACTAGCTGAAGCCAACCTTTTACATATCGGGACTGGGCTGACTGCTGAAGTGCATTGTCCCATCTTTCTTATTTGCACCAAAAACACCTAGAGATAGATATGATAAAGCAGCTCTTCAGCCTTATTTTCAACTTGTGCTAATGTTACTTTTTACCACCTGATTTTACACATTTGTAAACTATTTTTATTATTTTAGATGTATCTTTTTTTCTTTTTGTGTTCTTATTCCACATTTCTCACCTAGGCAAAAATGACATTGGTATTGCACACAGAATATGGGATATGGTGAAATTGCCAATTGTCAGAAAAGAGCCTGTCAACATCGGAAGGTTCCTGTGCGTTTGCGCGGCGGAGCCGCGCTTTGGCGCATGCGCTTTAGCAAAGTAGCGGCACACACGGGTTCACTACACGGCGTAACGGCGTAATGGCGTACGAACG
The DNA here is from genome assembly GCA_037952925.1 of Lithobates clamitans. NCBI lineage: Eukaryota > Metazoa > Chordata > Amphibia > Anura > Ranidae > Lithobates > Lithobates clamitans. Next base: position 3,230,248 of record JBBGZY010000125.1, on the reverse strand, counting down.
TTCGCTCGTCAGCGTCACGCCCCCTTTCTGGCCTATATAAGGACTGACTTGTGCCCTGTTTAATTGCTGGTTTGTCTTTCAGCTTCCAGTGTTCCGTTCCTGATTCCTGCTTCTTGTGTTTACCTGTTTGACCCGGATTTGCCTGACCTACCTTGTCTCTCTCCAGCATTTTGACCTCGGCTTGTTTAAAGGACTTTCCCACGATCTGCTTCCAGTGTTTGACCCTCTGCCTGTCTCCGGATTCTCCTGCCTTCTCGTGTATGACCCCGGCTTGTTTAAACGGACTTCTCTGCTGACATCTCCCATCCCCTACCTCTGGCTTGTCTTCAGGATTCCTCTACTTACCATCTGCTGTGTTTGACCCTCGGCCTGTTTCAAGGACTTCCTCATCTACCAGTCTCCAGTATTTAGTTATCGGTCTGCATCATAGACTCTCCACTACTGGGTTCTCAGTGCCTGATCTCCTGCACTTATCCCAGCTCCCATTGTGTTTGCGGGTTAGAACCCCGGCCGGGTCTTCTTCTCCAGCTCTGGGTCAGAGCCACCGTTGCTCTCATCTCTGCGTGACTGAAGTCCTTCTCTCAAGAAGCTTCCTGCCTGCAGGCGACCCGTGCCTCTCTGTGCCCTACACCCTCTGTACCACTACCAGGGGTGTGGTGCGCTTAGCCGCAAGGGAAGCCACTCCCAGCATCTCGGCCTCGGTGAGTACCAGTGATAGTACAAACCAGCCAGATGTCTGAGGCCGACAGAGTGGGTTCCCCTCTCGAAGCTCTATGCCAGCAGGTAACGACCCTTACGCAAGCAGTCCAGAGGCTACAAGATGGCTATTTCCAACTAGAAGGTCGTCTCCAGCACCTAATCTTATCTCCCGGGGATGCAACTTCCACATCCCCCAGTGGGGCCAGCTCTTCACAAGATCACTTCAGCACAGCTCCTGCAGTTGTTATGACTCTCCCAGAACCTAGGGTGCCCACACCCGAACGATTTTCCGGAAATCGGAAGAGGTTTAGAGCATTTAAAAACGCCTGCTTGTTATACCTGGCTCTCCAACCTAAGACTTTCAGCTCTGAGACAGTAAAAGTAGGGTTCATCATTTCCTTGTTGTCCGAAGAACCCCAAGCTTGGGCTCACAACCTCCTGGAGCAGAAAAGTCCCTTACTAAACTCCGTGGAAACCTTCTTTGAATCTATGGGAAGATTATATGATGATCCCCAACGCATAGCCACGGCCGAGTCCATCCTACATACCTTAGTCCAGGGAAAAAGACCGGTGGAGGACTATACGGTCGAATTTCGGAAATGGTCAGGGGACACTGGATGGAATGAGGCGGCTCTCAAATACCAGTACCGCCAGGGACTCTCAGAGACTCTCAAAGACGAATTGGCACGTGTTGATTCTCCTTCCACCCTGGAGGAGTTGATCCAGCTAGCCATAAAACTAGACCGACGTCTACGGGAACGACGTTCTGAACGTTTTCAATCTCCTCGGCCTACATGGATGCTACCCAGGGTCCCCACAGGTCATCCTCTTCCTGCAGTCCCTTCCTCCTCTACCTTGAAGAGCGAGCCAATGCAACTGGGACTGATCCGGGCTCCACTTACACCTGATGAGAAACAACGCCGGCGGGAGGCCAATCTCTGCCTATACTGTGGAGGGTCAGGCCACTTTTTGCGCAACTGTCCTATAAGACCCAGTAAGTCCAAATTACAAACAGCTATGAACTTTCAAGTCAATGGTTCAAGTACAACTCATCTTGTCCTTCCTGTCTCCCTACAGGTGGCAGGCGAGGAGATCCGGCTACCAGCCATTATTGATTCTGGCGCCTGCAGCTGCTTCCTGGATACATCCCTATCTCGAAGTTTACGCATCCCTCTGCAAAATAAAAGACAAAGGCTCCAAATCCACCTGGCCGATGGATCATCCCCCTGTTCCGGGCCTGTTACCCAAGAAACTAAACCCATTCTCACCATCACAGATTCAGGACATCAAGAATTTCTGTGCTTTGACATCATCTGCTCCCCCATGTTCCCTATCATCCTGGGACTTCCATGGCTGCAAGCTCACGACCCCCATATCAATTGGAGTGAGAAGAAGATCTCCTTCTCTTCGGCTTACTGCTCCCAGCACTGCTTCACCTCTGGTCCTGTCTGCACAGCTTCCTGTCTAACTGTCCAGCCAGTTCCTGATCACCTTCAGCACGTCCCTGCAGCCTACCATGAATTCATGGACATTTTTGACAAAAGGAGAGCTAACAGTTTGCCTCCTCACCGACCATACGACTGTCCCATTGATCTCTTACCTGGCTCCGAGATTCCTTTTGGTCGTATATTCCCTCTATCAGAAAAGGAGTTGGAGGCTCTGCGGTCCTACATCAATGAAAACCTTGAAAAGGGATTCATTCGTCCTTCCTCTTCTCCGGCTGGAGCAGGGATTTTCTTCGTTGAAAAAAAAGATGGTACTTTAAGGCCTTGTGTGGACTACAGGGAGATCAACAAGATCACCATCAAGAACCGTTATCCACTTCCCCTCATCCCAGAACTGTTCCAACGGTTTCGAACCGCACGAGTTTTCTCTAAACTTGACCTAAGGGGCGCCTACAACTTGGTGCGGATACGCCCAGGGGATGAGTGGAAAACGGCTTTTAGGTCTAGGTTCGGACATTTTGAATATCTAGTGATGCCATTCGGTCTGTGCAATGCCCCAGCTACATTCCAACACCTAGTAAATGATATTTTTCGTGAATACTTAGATGACTTTGTGATTGTTTACCTTGACGATATTCTGATTTTCTCTACAACCATTGAGCAACACCAGGTCCATGTGAAGAAGGTACTCACGATCCTCAGGAAGCACGGACTTTACCTAAAGGGAGAGAAATGCGAATTTGAAAAAACAGTAGTCCAATTCCTAGGGTTCATTATCTCCACTGAAGGGGTCTCAATGGATCCTCAGAAAGTGAAGTCTATCCAAGAATGGCCAGCCCCTACAGACAAAAAGGGGGTCCAACGATTTGTGGGCTTTGCCAACTTTTATCGCAGGTTCATAAAAGGATTTTCATCGATCATTTCTCCCATAACCCAACTGACTCGCCAGCAAAGTCGATTCCAGTGGTCCTCAGAAACTCAGGAAGCATTTGATAAACTGAAGAATCTATTTACTTCTGCCCCGGTACTACTGCATCCAGACCCCGCTTTTCCCTATGTGTTGGAAGTAGACGCCTCAGAATCCGCTTTAGGAGCAATTCTATCCCAAAGACGAGGCCAGAAGGCCCTTCTTCATCCTGTGGCATTTGCCTCCCGGAAACTGTCCCCGCCGGAAAGGAACTATGACGTGGGGGAGCGTGAACTACTGGCCATCAAATTTGCTCTGGAGGAGTGGAGATATCTTTTGGAGGGCGCCTCTCACCCCATTATGATCTTCACAGATCACAAGAACCTGGAGTACCTTAGAACAGCAAAACGCCTCAGACCCCGGCAAGCCCGCTGGGCTTTGTTCTTCTCCAGGTTCAACTTTCACATTTCCTATCGGCCTGGTTCCAAGAATGGGAAAGCGGACGCCCTATCTCGAATGTTCCCAGAAACCTCTCAAACAGCAGAACCTGGTACTATTCTATCCTCACAGAATTTTCTTTGTTCAATCCAGCCAGATCTAAGAACTGCCATTGAACAGGCCTCCAGCCAATGCTTAAACCCTGAAGTACCCACACTGAGGAAACAGGATGGTTTACTATGGGCCCAAAACAAAATATTTGTTCCAGCGCAAGTAAGACCCTTGGTACTAAAAACATTTCATGATAACAAATTTGCAGGACATTTCGGGGTACAAAAGACCTCGGAACTAATACATCGTTCCTTCTGGTGGCCAGGGTGGAGTCAGGACTGTAAGAACTACGTAAACTCTTGTATTATTTGCCAGCGCAGCAAGGGATCCAATGCAAAAGCCTGGGGTCTATTAAGACCATTACCCATTCCAGAGCAACCCTGGAAGGAAGTGGCTATGGACTTTATCGTTGACCTACCACCTGCTGAAGGATTCTCCACCATCCTGGTAGTGGTCGACCGCCTTTCAAAAATGGCCCACTTCTTACCCATGAAGGGCACACCCTCTGCCTCAGATACCGCGGATATATTCATCAAGGAAGTGGTTAGGCTACATGGAGTACCCGTTAGCATTGTGTCTGACAGAGGAGTCCAGTTCACCTCAAAATTTTGGAGAGACCTTTGTAAATCCCTGGAAATCAAGGTATGCCTATCCTCAGCATATCATCCTCAAAGTAATGGCCAAACAGAGAGGACGAACCAAACGCTGGAACAATATCTGCGCTGTTTCTGCTCATGCTCTCAAGACAACTGGGTTTCACTCCTCCCCTGTGCAGAATTTGCCTATAATAATTCCATACATACAGCAACCAATCAAACTCCTTTCTGGGCTAACTATGGATTTCACCCCTCTTTTTTGCCTAATTCTTTTTCAGAAGTATCAGTTCCCGCGGTGCAAGACCGAATAAATTCCATTCAAGCCAATTTTCAAATAATTCAGGAAACTATGAAGAAGGCTCAGGACAGCTACAAGAAATACTATGACAGGGGGAGGAGGAGCAACCCAATTTTTAAGATTGGGGATGAAGTATGGCTATCTGCAACAAACCTCAAACTTTCTTGTCCTTCACGCAAATTAGGCCCAAGGTTTATTGGTCCCTTCAAGATAAAGAGAGTAGTGAACCCTGTGGCCTTTGAACTCTCTTTACCCAGCTCTTACAGAATTCATCCTGTCTTTCATACTTCCCTTTTGAAACCAGTAACTCCCAGTTCTTTTCCAGGAAGGGAGGAGTTGCCACCTCCTCCAATTAATATTGAAGGCGAAGATGAATTCGAGGTTGAGGCTATAATGGACTGTAGAAGGAGGGGGGGTCATATCCAGTACCTGGTCAAGTGGAAGGGGTACCCCCCAGAAGATAATTCTTGGGAACCCTCCTCCAATATACACGCCCCACGGTTAATACAAACATTCCACAAGAAATATCCGGGAGTACTGGCCAGATTGGGCACCCGGAGGTTGCCCTTTGGGGGGGGCACTGTCAGAAAAGAGCCTGTCAACATCGGAAGGTTCCTGTGCGTTTGCGCGGCGGAGCCGCGCTTCGGCGCATGCGCGTTAGCAAAGTAGCGGCACACACGGGTTCACTACACGGCGTAACGGCGTAATGGCGTACGAACGTTCGCTCGTCAGCGTCACGCCCCCTTTCTGGCCTATATAAGGACTGACTTGTGCCCTGTTTAATTGCTGGTTTGTCTTTCAGCTTCCAGTGTTCCGTTCCTGATTCCTGCTTCTTGTGTTTACCTGTTTGACCCGGATTTGCCTGACCTACCTTGTCTCTCTCCAGCATTTTGACCTCGGCTTGTTTAAAGGACTTTCCCACGATCTGCTTCCAGTGTTTGACCCTCTGCCTGTCTCCGGATTCTCCTGCCTTCTCGTGTATGACCCCGGCTTGTTTAAACTGACTTCTCTGCTGACATCTCCCATCCCCTACCTCTGGCTTGTCTTCAGGATTCCTCTACTTACCATCTGCTGTGTTTGACCCTCGGCCTGTTTCAAGGACTTCCTCATCTACCAGTCTCCAGTATTTAGTTATCGGTCTGCATCATAGACTCTCCACTACTGGGTTCTCAGTGCCTGATCTCCTGCACTTATCCCAGCTCCCATTGTGTTTGCGGGTTAGAACCCCGGCCGGGTCTTCTTCTCCAGCTCTGGGTCAGAGCCACCGTTGCTCTCATCTCTGCGTGACTGAAGTCCTCCTCTCAAGAAGCTTCCTGCCTGCAGGCGACCCGTGCCTCTCTGTGCCCTACACCCTCTGTACCACTACCAGGGGTGTGGTGCGCTTAGCCGCAAGGGAAGCCACTCCCAGCATCTCGGCCTCGGTGAGTACCCGTGATACCAATACAATAAAAATTAAACTCCCCTGGCTAGCACACCTCCAATCCTGCACAATACACACCAATTCGTATTAGACATGGCATTTTATAGATAGGCAACTCCTATCCTCATATTGATTAGTGGTTCCAAATGAATAATAACTACTGCAGTATGGAACAGACACAAAAGATACACTTTGCATCTTTCCAAATAACTGTTCTGCTTTAGTATAATGCAATTGAAGGTTTTTACACACGTGATTACGTGGTATCACATTAATATTACAATTGTACGTTTACGGTAACAAGGGGCGTAACATAGGCAGACTCATTTTAATTAGGACTCGAACTAATGCAAACATGTACTGAAAACATTATTAGTGCCGTGTGCACAGTGAGGGCAGTGTGCAATACATACAAAATAGAATACAATTATATACACAACTTACAAATTTCCTTTACAATCTCCTCTCTTTTGATCAATATTTTGATCACTAGACATACCTGCTATTACCTTCAACCTGGAACCTCCACACGCTTAGGTGGAGGTAGTCCTGGCCAAGGAGGCAAAACTCCATTGTGGAGAGTATAATAGTTGAGCAGCTTTTCATTACAATTTCATTACAATTACTTTTCATTGTGAAAAACAAATGATTGATAAGACATATTTACAGAGTACTGGCTGTACACTCCTGTGGCCAGAATGGCCTTCTAGCTTAATTGTTGGCATGCTGACTTATCAGCATATGTAAACATAGACAATCTACATAAAATGGAAGACGTACAAAAGACAAATATGACTTCAACATGGCTAAACTACTATTCAAATCACATTATATATATATTTATATCCCTTACAATTAAAGAATTTGAATAAATATTACCCTAGACTGTGATCACAAGAGGGAAACAAAACAAACACAGAGATTTCTTTAATTTAGTTTTTAATTTTGCAGTGTCTGGTGTGGATCCAGATGACTTTTCCTTCAAATTTTGCAACACTGTACATCAAAATAGATGCTGTATTGTCTCTAAACATTTCCTTATATATAAATGTCTCCTAACAATCCACAATTCACCTGACTTTAGTTTTAGATCCTTCCAAACTGTTAGGATCTGGAATTGGGGAAAAACACATAAATGAGTTTGTCAAAAACCTTAAAAGATCAGCAACATTCTCTGTGAGATCAGAATGAAGGACTTCAGCTGCTGAGACAAAATATAAGCAAGTGAGTAACACACTCCCAAACAAAATCTCATAATCTCATAGGGTCCAACTTACCCTTAGGGGCTTGATAAAATATAAGAAAACATTCAGGCAAACGTTTTCTAGTTTCTTACTCTACTTTTTCCGCTACATTGTAGACAGTAGGGGGTGTAAAAATAAAACCTCAAACCTTTTAGAAAGGACTCTCCTATAAAAATGATTCCCTCTGTTACTCTCTGTAGATCCTGGCACTCTGTACTTACAAACTACTTCTGATAACACTTTTTACTGTGGCCTTTGCAGTAGCATTTGCCAATAAACATTCAGAAAACATGTCCATACAGACAAAATGCATACTCATAAGATCCTGACTGGATATATCTTCTTGTAATCTCTGGAAGGGATGTTCAGCTTTTGGTAACACCTTTGGTAACAGGTAAAACAAGAAGTGGTATGTTATAAAAACAACCATGGAAAATCCTGGCTCTATCCCATGCTCATTTACTAAGGCAGCCATAACTGCTTGAGACTGATGACACGGTCCATGTGTCAAGCTAGAGGGAAAAGAGTGGCTGCCAGACATAAAAGATCACATTTTTCCAAAGTCATGTTTCATAAGAAGTTGCCCCCTGTGGACCACTTGTTCTTCTCGTTCTGAGGTCCTTACAGTTGAATTATTAGCTATACTGGGCCAGGACTAGGGTGGAATCTGTGAATTGCACAGACCCAGCAAGTGTCCCAGCCTGTAATGCAGCATCCTTAGTCGCCTGGTCTGCTTCCATGTGTGAGTTTTAATGTTAGAATGGCTACCTCAGCAAGAAGCTGGAAGGCTGAAAGCAGCCAATCAATTAACTTGGCATGCTTTATTGGTTTACCTGTCGAAGTAAAAACAAACTTCTGGCCCTTCAAATGGAACCAAAGGTTTTCTATATCTTGACTATCTATATAAATATATATATCAAGCAATGGCTTGATTCAATTGTACGCATTTTTCATGGTTAGATCTGTACATAAACAAACAAAACAAATTTTTATTTTGAACCTTTTATTAGACAAACATTTAGTTAGCTGTATATTTGCTGCGCAAAACCATTAAAAATTAAATATTTGACCAAAATAATGTCTGTAATTGTCTAATAGCACCTTTACATAAAGCTACTTCTCTGATATATTGGGGTGAACCCTTCATTACTGGGTCCAGCTTGCATAAATATATTATAATGGCTTGTTTTCTATCATGCTGCTTGTGTAAGAACTCCAGTTTCATGTTTAAAAAAGACAACTTTTTCCTGGCACTATTATAATTTCTCATTGCTTGCTCTGTTGTTAGTTTTAGCTAGATAACACAAATCCTTAGTTTTCATCTGACATTATTTTCCTGATGTCATAACCTAATAAATGATAACAATACCCTGCGCTCATGCAGAGATGTTCATAAATCCAAAGTATTCTTCTGCTTATACCACTGCACTTACAAGGAAAAGGGGCACATCATTTCACAATCCACACATTCTGCTTTGGATTTCAAAAATAAAACAAAAGGACCAACAATCTGTATATGACAGAACAGAAAGCTCTCAGCCAGATCAAAAACTATAAAACAATAAAACAACTGGCTGCAGGTGGCATATATTCTTATCCTAACAGGGTGTGTGGACTTAATGTGATGGGTCTGTTATATTTAAATTTTATTTATTATTGCTCTCAGATCATGGAACACACATCAAGCTATTGTCAGACCTTTAGATTTCATCTTTGTAGAAAAACTTCTTATGTATCCCATCCATCTTGGTTTTTTAAAATATCATGGCAGTTGTATTCAAATTAACAACCTCATCTTAATCTTTTTTTTTTCTCTCAATAAGGGTTTATTGTGTAAATTCAAAATTACAACATTTTTATCTTAATCTAAAGTAATCCCATTTTACAAATTTCCCCAATAACCTGGATTTCATTTCCAACCAAAGGTTGTCGAAACCAATATATCTATATTATTAATAAAATTGTTAAACTCATATCAGAAAATAATACTCAAATGATAATCTCAATATCACACCCTAATTCTAAAATATATTCACAGACGTATTTCCTTAAAGGTGGACATTTTACTTAATTTACCTTTTTTAAATGCACTGTTTCCACTATCAAAGGATATTCAATTTGTGTAATGCACGGTTAAATGTAACCTTAATTTTACCATGTTTGGAAAACAGATTAAAAAATAATTGTGATCACATTGTTTATCATTAGATTAATTAACCCGACATATTTGGTTATGATATACGTGTAGTCACATCATGGGTGTCCTTGTTACTAATGTCTCATCCCAGCACATTCTTTTATGAGACAGAGAAAAAGGGTGGGGGTCTGCAGAGAGCTAACATCACACACAAGATGTAGAACTAAAGGTTCTAGCATTCACACACATACACTCTCTAAAATCACCTACATTTTTCCCATTTGTACACAACACATGCAAATCTATCTCTCACTTTCTTTTAACTCTTTAATATTTCCCTGCTTAAATTCTGCTTTCCTTATTTTGTTCTGATATCCTGTGCATCCCATGTGTTGTAATCCCATACTTCACATACTCTAGCTTCTATGATCAGACGGGCAGTCATAGTGCTCATCCCATCTTCCCTCTCTGACAACGTATAAAGTATTCTGTTTTTACTCTCATTTCTCAGTTTTGACTTTACTTGTTGTAGATCAGTTCGGCACAAGCATAAGTTCGGGCCAAACCTTCGCTGTTCGGACATTCGACGAACAGCCAAACAAAAGGGTAGTTTGACCATTTGTTTGCCCCGCCCCCGAACCGTCTACAATGCATTGCAGCGCTGAACAGTGCATTGCAAGCCCTGATTACCCGAAGCAGTGAAAGCCATTTTCAGTGTGATTTCGGCATGGAGAGAGATAGAACAGGGTTCTGATCAGTGCTATTAGTTAGTGTGCTATACTGTGCTATTTTGCTTCAATTGTCAGTGTAGAATATTAGTTTATTGTCAGTCTAGGGATAGTGTGAGTGTAGTGAGGAAGACCATCATTCAGCTTTGCATAGTGTGCAGTTAGAGTAGGGACAGCTCAGACAGTTTCAGTGTAGTGTAATGAGACCGTGTCATTCATGCATACATTAGTGTAGAGTAGGGACAGCTCATATAGTTTCAGTGTAGTGTAGTGAGATCATGTCAGTAATCTTGACATTAGTGTATAGCTAAAGTAGGGACAGTTCAGATAGCATCAGTTTAGTGAAGGTTGAACACCGTCTATTTGATTTACTTCTGTGTGCGTTATTGCCAGTTTAACGCCTAATAGTTCTGTGTGCGTTACTGCCAGTTTAACGCCATATCATTTGGTGTGTGTTACTGCCAGTTTAACGCCATATAATTTTGCATGCGTTACTGCCAGTTTAATGCCATATAGATCTGTGTGCGTTACTGGCAGTTTAACGTCATATTGTTTTGTTTGCAGTACTGCCAGTTTAACGCCATATAGTTCTGTGTGCGTTACTGCCAGTTTAACACCATATCGTTTTGTGTGTGTTACTGCCAGTTTAAAGCCATATAGTTCTGTGAGCGTTACTGCCAGTTTAACGCCATATCATTTTGTGTGTGTTACTGCCAGTTTAACGCCATGCTCCTACTGCTACAGCTCCAGCCAGAATCGCATTAGTGAAATCTGTCTCCTATGTCTCTTAACTCTGGTATGCTCCTACTGCTACAGCTCCAGCCAGAATCACATTAGTGAAATCTGTCTCCTATGTCTCTTAACTCTGGTATGCTCCTACTGCTACAGCTCCAGCCAGAATCGCATTAGTGAAATCTGTCTCCTATGTCTCTTAACTCTGGTATGCTCCTACTGCTACAGCACCAGCCAGAATCTCATTAGTGAAATCTGTCTCCTATGTCTCTTAACTCTGGTATGCTCCTACTGCTACAGCTCCAGCCAGAATCGCATTAGTGAAATCTGTCTCCTATGTCTCTTAACTCTGGTATGCTCCTACTGCTACAGCTCCAGCCAGAATCGCATTAGTGAAATCTGTCTCCTATGTCTCTTAACTCTGGTATGCTCCTACTGCTACAGCTCCAGCCAGAATCGCATTAGTGAAATCTGTCTCCTATGTCTCTTAACTCTGGTATGCTCCTACTGCTACAGCTCCAGCCAAAAACTGCTATATTTTTTCTTATGTGTCTCTAATAATGCTGGTATGTTATTTTTACTTAACTGTCTGTAGACCTGTCCACATTACAATGCTTTATTATCTCCCTTGTCTTACCCAAAAATATGGCCCTCTGAACTTTAGTGCCCTCTTGCTAGTCTGTTTGTGACTTAAGAATTTTGCCCTATTAACCAGCCAAGCTTTATAACCTCTTGATTGCTAATTGAAATCCGCCCACACCCTACCCCTATCAGTATATATTTAAGCTTCTCTTGGGGGAAGCATTTGCAGGGGCTACACATTTGCAACTTGGCTCTTTCCCAAAGTGGCGATTTCTACAAGTGAAATGCACTTCTGACTCTGCACTTCAGCGAAGGCACAAAGCGAAAGGACACAACATAAACACTTTGAAAAACAGCACACAGACATCAGGTGAACTTGTTTACTCCTTTAGCTCTTTTTCCTTGGAACATGCTTTCTCTACCACTGCTTTTGACAACTCTGTCCTCCATCCTAAAACTATCTCTCCTTCACCCGTCTTCTCCCCCCCACAGCATATATATATTACCCTCACTCCTGTCCTGTCCCTATTACTGCACCCACCAACTCCTGCTAATTCTAAATCCACATACACTAAAAATCTGCAAGACCCTGGGGCATGTCACTTCATATAAATCCCACTCCCATATTACCTCCCTCACCCTCTTGCTTCTCCTAACCTCTGGAGATATATCCCCAAGCCCTGGGCCTCCATCATTTAACTGTACCCCATGCACCCATCACCCTGCACCCTCTGGCAGCAGCCGCCGCAATCAACACAATTTAATTCCCATTTCTATTCTTCCCAAATCCAGACTCCCTTTCTCTTGTGCCCTTTGGAACTCGCGCTCTGTCTGCAACAAGCTCACCTCTCTCCATGACCTCTTTATTGCCAACTCATTTAACCTACTCGCCATTACCGAAACCTGGCTCCACGAATCCGACACTGCATCTTCTGCTGCCCTATCCCATGGTGGTCTTCTCTGGACTCACTCCCCCAGATCCTGCGGACGTAAGGGAGGAGGTGTCGGAATCCTTCTAGCCCCACATAGCACCTTTCAGGTACTTCAGCTACCTCCCTCTCTGTCACTCTCCTCTTTCGAAGCACACTGTATTCGCCTTTTCACTCCAATTTCTCTAAGGATAGCTGTGATCTACAGGCCCCCTGGACCAGTATCAACCTTTCTTGAAGACTTCTCTGCCTGGCTACCCTACTTTCTTTCTTCTAAAATCCCCACTATCATTCTCGGGGACTTCAACATCCCTATTAATACTAACACTCCTTCCACTTCCAAACTTCTCAGCCTAACATCCTCCTTTGACCTGAAGCAGTGGATACATGCTCCAACTCACTCAGAAGGCAATATCCTTGACCTCGTGTTCTCTCACCTTTGCACTCCATGCAACCTCTCTAACTATCCATCCCCTCTCTCTGATCACCACCTTATTAGTTTCACTCTCTCCCTCTCCTTCACCTCCTCTCCCTCCAACCACCTTAAAGTTACCCGCAGAAACCTACGTCATCTCAACCCTTCTCTTCTCTACTCTGCCATCAACAACCTCTACGATAAAATCTCTCCCCTATTCTGCACCAACCTAGCCACTTCTGTGTACAACGCTTCACTTCTAGCCTCACTGAACTCACTTTCCCCCCTCACTACACACAGAATCAAGCCCAGACCCCTTCAACCTTGGCAAACAGATGATACTAGAAGTTTGAAAAAACGTAGTCGTGCTCTGGAGCGCCTGTGGCGTAAGACTAAGTCCCAGAGAGATTTCTACCAATATAAATCTGCCCTCCAAAAATACAACTCCAGCCTCCTCTCTGCCAAGCAGACCTATTTTACCACTCTCATTAGCAACTTATCATCCTGTCCCCGTCAGCTCTTCTCCACCTTCAACTCTCAACTTCGTCCTCCACCGCCTCTACCCGCCAACTCACTCACTGCACAGGAGATCGCCAATCACTTCAAACAGAAGATTGATACTATTCGCGCTGAGATCACTACTGTGCCGACACCCTCCACGCTTTATACTTCATGCCCACAGGCACAATCATTATTTCCCTCTTTCAACCCCACCACTACAGACGAAGTTGCAAAGCTACTTGCTAATGTCTACCTTACCACCTGCCCTCTGGATCCTGTTCCCCCACAAATGCTACGTTCACCCTCTGGCCCTATACTACACTCTCTAACCCACATCTTCAATCTCTCCCTCTCTTCTGGCATCTTCCCTAACTCCCTAAAACATGCACTTGTCAGACCCATACTTAAAAAGCCCTCACTGGATCCATCAAATCTTAACAACCTACGCCCCATCTCCTTGCTCCCCTTCTTATCCAAACTCCTCGAACGTCTGGTCTACAACCGACTGAGCGTCCACCTCGCTGATAATGGCCTTCTCGATCCCCTTCAGTCTGGATTTCGTCCTCATCACTCCACAGAAACTGCTCTCCTAAAACTAACAAACGATCTACTAACGGCCAAAACCAATCGACACTATTCTGTACTCCTCCTCCTGGACCTCTCTGCTGCCTTTGATACGGTTGACCACCCCCTCCTCCTCAAAAAACTACACACCTTTGGTCTCCGTGACTGTACACTTCACTGGTTCTCTTCCTACTTATCCAACCGCACCTTTAGCGTTTCTTATAACTCCACTTCCTCCTCTCCTCTTCCTTTCTCTGTTGGGGTCCCTCAGGGTTCTGTTCTTGGACCTCTACTATTTTCAATCTACACTGCCTCCCTGGGTCAACTGATAGCCTCCCATGGCTTCCAATACCACCTCTATGCTGATGACACCCAAATCTATTTCTCTACCCCTCAGCTCACTCCCTCTGTCTCCTCACGTATCAGTAATTTACTCTCAGATATATCAGTCTGGATGTCTCACCACTTCCTTAAACTCAATCTAGCCAAAACCGAACTTCTAATTCCCCCCCCCCCTATGCCTCTTCCCCTGATCTCTCTGTCAAAATCGATGGCACAACTATAAGCCCATCCCCACATGCCAAGGTTCTAGGTGTAGTCCTAGACTCTGAACTCTCCTTCAAGCAACACATCCAATCACTGTCCAAATCCTGCCGCCTCAACAACCTCCGCAACATCTCCAAAATATGCCCCTTTCTAACCAATGACATAACAAAGCTCTTAATTCACTCGCTGGTCATCTCTCGCCTTGACTACTGCAACTCCCTTCTCATTGGCTTACCTCTACATAGTCTATCACCTCTTCAATCCATTATGAATGCCGCTGCCAGACTCATCCACCTTACCAATCGCTCTGTGTCTGCCACTCCTCTCCGTCAATCCCTCCACTGGCTTCCGCTCGGCCAAAGAATTAAATTCAAAATTCTAACAACTACGTACAAAGCCATACACAATTTCGCCCCCAGCTACATCACTTGCTTAGTCTCTAAATACCAACCTACTCGCTCTCTTCGTTCCTCTCAAGACCTCCTGCTCTCTAGCTCCCTCATCACCTCCTCCCATGCTCGCCTCCAGGATTTCCAAAGCCTCTCCAATCCTATGGAACTCCTTACCCCAATCTGTCCGCTTATCTCCTACGTTATTAGCTTTCAGAAGATCCCTGAAAACCCTTCTCTTCAGAGAAGCCTATCCTACACACACCTAACAACTGTACTTTTTTTTTTTTCCCATCAGCTCATCCCCCACAGTTATTACCTTTTGTCTCCACTTGACCCTCCCTTCTAGATTGTAAGCTCTAACGAGCAGGGCCCTCTGATCCCTCCTGTATTGATTTGTATTGTAAGTGTACTGTCTGCCCCATGTTGTAAAGCGCTGCGCAAACTGTTGGCGCTATATAAATCCTGTATAATAATAATAATAATATAGTTTTGTGTGTGTTACTGCCAGTTTAACATCATATGGTTCTGTGTGCGTTACTGTCATTTAAATGCCATATAATTTTGTGTGCATTACTGCCAGTTTAACGCCATATAGTTCTGTATGTGTTACTGCCAGTTTAACGCCATATAGTTCTGTGTGTGTTACTGCCAGTTTAACACCATATAGTTTTATGTGCGTTACTGCCAGTTTAACACCATATAGTTCTGTGCATCACTGTACGTTTGGCGCATTATATTGCAGTATATTATAGTGTATCCGCGGAGTGTGTAATGTGAGTATTCAAATTAAAGTGCATCAAACACCTCTTTACATTGATTAAAGTGCATCTATGTACAGATTTCAACTTCTTCTTTACATTTGCTTATAAGCACCACCCCCTCCCTCCCAATAATGTCTGGGAAGACAACAAGGAGAGGCAGATGTTCCCTTGGCACTGTAAGGGGGCCAGCAACAAATGTGTCCACAGGCAAAGGTGGACCTGGTGGTCAGTCCTCAGGCAGGGCATCATTTCCTCTGTTTAGTGAGTTTGCTCATGCTTTCAGAACGGGCATTCGGTGCTGCAGGAGGTTTCATTACTGATCATAGAATGCGTCTGTTCACAGACTCCATGGACCATTTGAGTTTTATAAAAATGAATCAGTCCTGGATTACCAGCTATGAAGCCCCTGATGCCGATGTCACTGATTAAGTCTTCTGGGATGTGGAATCTCTGCAGGACTTCGAGGCTGCCTAGCTTTGAGGGTGTTCAATCATTTCATCTGGAAGAATGTTTTTGGTATAGGTTTCATGGGCACATATAACACCCAAAGACCAATTTTTCAGCACCTGTTTGACAGGTGCATATCATTGCAATTTTTTACAGCAAGGCCAATTCTTGCTTTCATCAAGAGTACCTCTATAGGGTTACGGTGGCGCCACTGACACACCAAAAGACCAATTTTTATGCACCTGTTACTTCTATTCAAAGTCAAAGTGACACCAGAATGTATCCAAATATTCTCTAATCTTGTTCCCAGTGCACTACATTGTGGCCTCATCGTACACACTGGCTCCCCAGTTGTTGCTGAGCAAAATAAAGGCAGCTTGCAGGGAAAACGTCTTTTTCTTGGCTTTATAAGTGCAATTATTGCTGCAGCAGATTCTAGACATGGTACATATCTGCCACTTTACAGGTAGACTAAGGGGACCCGTCAGGCACTATATTGGAAGGAATTTTTCATTTTTATGCTTTCACTTTAAAAATCAAAAAATCACTTCTCATTTAAAAATGAAGTTTTTCACAATTTTTTTTTTTTATTCTTGATACATGTCCCCCAGGGCAGGACCCGGACCCCTATAACCATTGTAAGCCAAATTACTTGCATATAAGCCTTCAAAATGGGCACTTTTAATTTTTGACGTTCTGGTCCC
The DNA here is from genome assembly GCA_037952925.1 of Lithobates clamitans. Classification (NCBI taxonomy): domain Eukaryota; kingdom Metazoa; phylum Chordata; class Amphibia; order Anura; family Ranidae; genus Lithobates; species Lithobates clamitans. The sequence goes on along the minus strand of JBBGZY010000125.1, from coordinate 3,213,652 downwards.
ATTGACTTTAATGGGGTTTGTTATTCGGTTCCGAACTTTCATGGTGTTCGAAAGTTCTGGTGCAAACCGAACAAGGGTCCATTCGGCCCATTCCTTAACATCAAAATGTAACTTTGTGTCTAGTGTTGTCACCCTTGATCCATCCTGCTCACATAAATAGCTGTTTCTCTAGCTGTTTACTCTGCATGATTCTTAGTCCCTGTGGACTTTGGTAACCCTGTTACCCATTGTGGATCCCTGTCCACTCTAACCATTTATCTAGTGGCTCAGTATAGGCAGAACCGCACCTTCGGTTCAAATTTTATAGCATTCCTCTTGTGCTGGGCATTTGAGGGTCTCTTATGCCGCGTACACACGGTCGGACTTTTCAGCTACAAAAGTCCGACAGCCTGTCCAACAGACTTCCGGAGGACTTTCGGCAGACTTGCGGCGGACTTGTGGCAGACTTTCTAACGAACGGACTTGCCTACACACGACCACACAAAAGTCCGATGGATTCGTACGTGATGACGTACACCAGACTAAAATAAGGAAGTTCATAGCCAGTAGCCAATAGCTGCCCTAGCGTGGGTTTTTGTCCGTCGGACTAGCACACAGACGAGCGGATTTCGGGGTCCGTCGTAGTTACGACGTAAAGATTTGAAGCATGTTTCAAATCTAAAGTACGTCGGATTTGAGGCTAAAAAAGTACGTTGAAAGTCCGGAGAAGCCCACACACGATCGGATTACCAGCCAGCTTTAGTCCGTCAGCGTCCGTTGGACTTTTGTAGATGAAAAGTCCGACCGTGTGTACGCGGCTTTACCCTTCATTCTCTTACCTAATTTAATACCCATAATGACTGGCCAGTCTTTTTCTCTTCTCTACTTGTGCCTATAACCTCTTGCCTCTAAACTACTTTATCTACCAGATGTACTACATATACCTTTGAACAGCACTATTCTTCCCTTTCTTATTTATAACACTTCGATGGACAGTAGACAACATAACATATAACCACCAATCAATACAGTTCGATTAAGGGGAGTAAAATAGGTACCCTTTGTCCCAAAAATGCCATACCGATCAAGGAAGTCTGATAACTCAAATGTAAGCAAAATGCTTACCTCAGCCGGCTGATTATCAGAAATTCCCGGATCGTCTCAAGCTCCTCATTTCAGATTCTCAGGGTCACCTATAAATCCACTCCTAGGCAAAGCTCACCATCTGACATGGAATTTTATAGATAGGCAACTCCTGTCCTGATATTTATTAGTGGTGGACACTAAAGATACACTCCGCATCTTTCCAAATAACTGTTCTGTTTTATTATGATGCAATTGAAGGTAAAAACCTTTTATACACATGATTACGTAGGTATCATAGTAATATTACAATTGTACGTTTATTGTAACAAGGGGTGTAACATAGGCAGACTAATTCTAATCAGGACTCGAAAGAATGTAAACATGTACTGAAGACATTATTAGTGCTGTGTGCACAGTGAGGGCAGTGTGCAATGCATACAAAATAGAATACAATTATATACAGAACTTACACATTTCTTTTATAAATGCTTAGCTGGAATAATTATTATTTTTACATTGGTCTGGATTATTAAAGTGGTTCCAAACCCTTACAACACACTTTTTGCTACAGGTAAGCCTATAATAAGGCTTACCTGTAGCTACCCTGGACATCTCCTAAACCTGAACGGTTTAGGAGATATCCCCTGTATTTGCATGTGATGACGTCATCGGCACATGCGCACTGAAGCAAACTGAAGCAATGGCATGTACATGCCAATGCTTCAGTTAGACTGTGCCATTACCGGCGGCTCCCACGCGCATGCGCAGGAGTGACGTCATCGCGGCTTCGGCCAACACAGCGCCGGAGCCCGCGTTTACCCCTTAAGTTACTCCGGGAGCGATGACGGCCGCCAGATCGGTGTACAAGGACGGCTGCAGGGGCTTCGATCTCAGGTAAGTATTTCATAATGAGCTACTATGCTTTGCATAGTAGCTCATTATGCCTTTGTCTTGCAGGTTTTTTTTCCTAGGGTTTACAACCACTTTAAGCTTGAAACAAAAAACTCTGCTTTTCTGCTGAAATACACAATGCACACTTTATATTTGAGTAAATCACTAGGACTAGTTAAGATGCCGTGAGATCTAAGATTTATGTCCCCTAACAGAAACTTTTTTATGCAAGTTCCACTCCCTGTACCCTATAGCACTTTTAGCATTGTATGACGTAAACATTTCCATTTTATCTAAATATGTGTATTCCTTTGTTTCAAGGACAAGAAATAATTGAATTCTCTGCCTGATCAAATGTTACTTTGTTTTCAGTGTCTCTTATTAACCACTCCCCACACGCGTTATTGCCGAAAAGGCCGCTACAGCGCAGGGCTTAATTGCCGGGAGGGCATCCATGGACGTCCTCCTGTTTACATGTTCCCCGCATGCCGCCGCGGGCACGCATCGGGGAAAATCTGTGTTGGTCGTGTCCCTTGGACACAGCCAATCACAGATCATGGTAAATGGCCAATCACAGTGGCCAGTTACCCTGCAATCAGCGTGTCCAATGAGAGATGATCTCAATAAACATATGCAAACAGATGAGATCATCTCTTATTGACGGGTCTACCTCCTCACACAGAGATTGCATGTGAGGAGGGAGAGCTTCTGTGCTGCAGATCTTTTTTTAAATTCCTTTATTTTATTTCAACAATGTATGTTACAGTGTGATATACAAGTTATCAAGATGTATAACATTTAGTGAGTGATAAATAAGATAAAACAGAGGTATGAAGAGGACTTTAACAGAAAATTATTGTCGACTAATGACGTGAACACATATTCATTCCTCTAGTATTACACGGTCTGTATAATGAAAGCAGAGCCTGAGTGAATGGGAAAGTCTGATGTTATGGTTATCATACTATCCATTCACAAGCAGTTCCCTGCGGTATGCCTCATTTAAACTAAAGGCTCGTGTATTTAGCCTTAGACAACAGGTAAATAGATAAACCAAGATAACAAAGAGAGAAACTCTCCACTGACCGGGGGTGGAGATATTCCTTGCCGATCAGTGGAGTCCAGCAAGGGGTAACGAACGTAGAGTAATGTATACCATGATATTCAACATATCTGATCTAATCTTCCCTTAGCCGAAAAAGTATAGGGGGTTGTGTGAGAACCTAGGGAGAGAGGGGGAGGGAGGGAAGGGGAGAAAAGCAGGAGACAGTAAGGGGGGAGAGGCCAGAGAGAATGAGAGGCGAAGTGGAGGGGGAGAGGAAGAGAGAGGTAAAGAGAGGAGGGTGGCGGTGTCACCCTCCAGCCAGGCAGGGTCTTCGTATCAAGGAGTGACCGCATTAAGTCATCTCTCGGAGGTAGGCCTCGGTGTAGATGAAGTGTTGCCAGGGGCGCCAGGTCTCCCGAAAGGCTTCCTCCCTGTCGTGCAGGGTGGCCGTAAGATCTTCCATGTCCCGCAGATCATTGACCCTCGCATACCACTGAATCTTCGTTGGTGGGATTACCGATCTCCAAAATAGAGGGATGCAGGCCTTGGCCGCATTAAGCAGATGTATGGTGAGTGAGGCTTTATATTTCTTAATTGAATTTCTAGAAAGGTGTAGTAAACAGGCCCCGGGGTCTCCCCCCAGTGCGACACCCGTCAGATGCTCGACCGTATCCGTCACCTCTTTCCAGAACGGTTTAATCTTGGGACAGTCCCAGAAAATGTGCAACATTGTTCCCTCTCCTGCTCCACAACGCCAACATAGATCCGGCACCTGCGGGAGGAACCTGTGAAGAGTGGATGGCACTCTGTACCATCTGGTCACAATCTTGTAGCAAGTCTCTTGGACCCTTGTGGCCAGAGAAGATTTTTGGGCAAAGTGTAAGATCTTTTCCCTTTGTGTTTCATCAAAATGTGCTCCCAGTTCCGTCTCCCACTTAGTAAGGAAGGGGGGGACAAACCCTTCAGCCGGGGCGATCAAAGAGAGGTAGATCAAGGATAAAGAGTGGCGTATGGGCTCTCTGCAGTGGCAGATACGTTCCAATTCTGTAAGTGGGCGTGGGGGACCTAGAGTTCGGGCGCTTCGGCGTAAAAAATTACGCAGTTGGAGACCACTCAGGAAGTCCAATGGCCTGTCCAGGATTTCAATTCCCGCGGTTGTCCTGAGCTGGCCACCGGGATCCAGGAAGTCATGGAGGTGTGGCCATCTATCTCCCGCTGATAAGGCTCTAAAGATCGGCCCTTGGCAGCCCGGCATAAAGTCAGGGTTACCCAGGATCGGCACCATAGGGGAAGGGATAGGTGAGGTCAGGGTTTTGCGAAAGGTTTCTCTGATCACTCTCAATGTGTTTCCCAGAGTTGGGTGTTCGGCAATGGATTTCGGGATTGGAGTGGTAAGCCACGGCCAACTCCTGGCCGTACCGTCTGAGTCCTCCATCTCCATGGTGACCCATTGTTTGGCCTCTAGGTGACAGTACCAGTCTATCAATCTGGTAAGATGCGTTGCCCTATAGTAGGCTTTTATGTCTGGTAAACCCACCCCTCCCCTGCGTTTTGCCAAGTAAAGTAGTTGTAATTTTATGCGTGGCTGCTTGTGTGACCAAACAAATTCTCGGAGGAGTGCGTCAATTCGCTTGAAGAAGGAGGGCGGGAGATGTATGGGGAGGGCCTGTAGAAGATAAAGTATCCTTGGGAGGGCTGTCATCTTAATGGCATTACAGCGTCCAAACCACGTTAAGGTGAGAGCGTGCCAATGCTGCAGGTCTGTTTTAAGTCTGTGTAGGAGAGTGGCAAAATTTGCTTGGTACAGGTCGGCGGGGTCCGCGGTGATGACCACTCCTAGGTACGGGATGGTATCGGTTGCCCAGTGGAACTGGTAGTTCAGGCGCAATTGTCGGGTGTCTTGCGAGCTCAGTGTGATATTGAGCATGGAGGATTTAGACATATTTATTTTAAATAGGGACAGAGCCCCGTATTCCCTCAGAGAATGAAGCAAGACGGGGAGTGAGGCAATGGGGTCAGCCAAGAAGAAGATAAGGTCATCTGCGAATGCGGCGACCTTGTGGGTTCCAGATGTTTTACGGAAGCCCTCTATGTGGGGGTCGGCCCGTATCTTACAGAGCAGGGGTTCTAAGGTAAGAATGAAGATTAGGGGGGACAGGGGACAACCCTGTCTGGTACCATTCCGAATGTCGAAATAACCGGACCTGGTTTCGTTGACTCTGACCGCCGCTGTGGGGCTAGAGTAGAGTGATAGGATCCAGCTGAGCATTGACGACCGAAGGCCAATGTGTTCGAGAGTAGCTCTAACAAACGTCCAATCTACACGGTCGAAAGCCTTCTCTGCGTCAGTTGACAGCAGTAGAAGGGGTCGTTGCGTGGTCCTAGCGGCATGTATGAGGTTCAGCACCCTAATTGTGTTGTCACGTGGTTCCCGTTGAGGAACAAAACCCGCCTGGTCTTGGTGAATTAGGTTTGGTATATGTGGGAGCAATCTGTTCGCTAAGATCTTGGCAAATAGTTTCAGGTCGGTGTTTAGCAGAGCTATCGGTCGGTAGTTTCCACACCTAAGTGGGTCCTTTCCCTCTTTGGGGATGAGAGAGATGTATGCCCTAAGGGAGTCTATGGGGAAGGAGTTACCTTTCGTAATAGAGTTAAGTGCAGCCACTAACGGTTTGGAGAGCGTCTCAAAGAATGTTTTGAAGTAAGTTGAAGTGAGGCCATCAGGGCCTGGGGCTTTCTTTGGCTTGGAGCTCGCCATTGCCACCCCCAACTCCTCTACCGTGATGGGGTCTTCCAACCCCTCCACAGTGTCGGCCGGCAGAGATGGCATGCCTGAGGAAGCTAGATATTCATATGGAGTGGATCCTCCAGTAGGGTTAGGGGCGCCAGAAGAGGTTTTATCTAGGTTATAAAGACCGCTATAAAATGAACGGAATTCCTCTGCTATTTCTGTTGAGGTAGAGACCCTCCGACCCGTGGGGGACAGGATGTGGGGGATGAAAGTTTTGGTGCGGGGACCGCGTAAAGCTCTGGCTAGGAGTGAGCCAGGTTTGTTAGAGAATTCGTACATTGTACGACGTGACCATGCTAGCCTCTCTTTCGTTTTATGCAACAGAAGCGAGCGAAGCTCTTCACGTGCTTTAAGTAACTCCTGGTATACGGAGCGTGCTAGGCTAGCCTTATGTGAGCATTCGAGGGTCTTAATCTGTAATAGAAGTTCTTCAGTTCTACGGGTTCTTTCCCTCTTGAGACGTGCCCCAATACCTATCAAAATGCCCCTGATAACTGGCTTGTGCGCCTCCCATACCACCAAGGGATTGGGGACCGAGGCTACATTAAGTGCAAAATATTCCTGCAGTTTGGCTTGGATCTCCGTGCGGGTCTCTGCAGATTGAAGCAGTGATTCGTTCAGTCTCCACGAAGGTGGAGATTTAGACATTGGACCCATACGGAGCGTCAAGTGTATGGGGGCGTGGTCAGAAAAGGAAATGACATCTATGGATGAGTCCACCACCCTTGGCAAGTCCTGATGGGAAAGGAGCAGGTAATCTAATCTTGAGTACGAATGGTGAACTTGTGAGAAGTACGAGTAATCCCTATCCTTGGGGTGTAAGAGGCGCCAGGGGTCCATCAATCGAAGTGAGTGAAGATCGGATTTAATACGTTTAAGGCGCGCGTATGAGAGATGAGAGGCACCCCGTGAGGTGTCTAACAGGGGGTCCATTGCGAAGTTCATATCGCCTCCAAAAATGAGCATCCCCTCCGTGAACTCAAGTAGTATGGGTAACAGCCCGCGCAGGAACCGAGCATGGTCGGCATTGGGGAAATAGATATTGGCAAGAGTGACCTGAATGTCAGAAACCCTGCCCTTGATCAGGAGAAAGCGGCCCTGAGGGTCCACCTGCTGTGCCCTGAACTCCCACTGTACTGACTTTGCCACCAAAATGCTAACCCCCTTAGATTTGGAGATAGGTGAGATGCTGTGGTATGCCGTCGGGAACAGATTGTTAGTCAGTTTGGGAGTATGTTCGCCATGAAAGTGGGTTTCCTGTAGGAAGGCAATTTGGGTTTTAGTTCTGCGTAGGTCAGCTAGTAGCTGGGAACGCCTTTCCGGGATATTGAGGCCCCGTACATTAAGGGAGGTCACCTTTAGGAGAGCCATTGTGGCGGCCCGGGCGCTGAGGATCGTTGACAGAATGAGGAGGACAATCACCTCTGGTTTAGGTTCACGTCCCCTTCCAGCTAGAGGGCAACAGCACCAGAGAATAGAGAGGAATGAAGAAGGTGAAAACAGGGTCAGAGCAGGAAGAGGAGCGGGTAGGTAAGGGGGGAAGGGGGAGGGGAGGGAGGAAGTAATCTAAGTTAGTCAAGAGACTACGCTATGATCTCCCGGCCGAGGCACAAATGGGGATTGTGCAGCAATCGGGAGGTCGCCCTAAGGGGGGTGGTCGATGCGTTAAAGTGCGCAACAAGAAAAAGAAAAGAAAAAAATTCCTTCTCTCCTCTTGCCCACACTTAAGTGAGCAAGTCAAGCAATATGAAAGAGTACTTTTGAGAGTGGTAGGGAGATGCACTGAAAGGGGGGCCTTCAGAATCAGCAACATTAAGAAAAAACAATACATTAACCATCATAAGTAGGGTGTAATTTACCACAAAACTGGGCATAACAATCATAGACGTGACTGTGTTTAAGGCTAGTATGTGCAACTAAGTAAACCTCTAACAGCCATGATCTACGGGCGTTGACGCATTGCAGAGGCGGCTAGGGGTCGAGGACCCCGGGGGTCAACTCACCCCTCTCCCGGACAGGGCCAGGAGGGGGCCCCCACCGCCCGGCTGTCAGTGTGCCAAGGCAGCCTGACCAGATTTGGCTCATGAGAAGAATGAGTGAGCCTCCTCCTCGTCATCTACGTTCATATCAAATAAACTTGGGTGGAGTGCATGAAGTCTGGCCTACAGCAAAAATACCACATTTAAACAGTTATAACAATGCGTCCCCCCTCCCTCTTCCCCCGTCCATATTTGAGAATTAACCCATGGATAAGAAAAAAAAAAAAAAAAAAAAAAAAAAGGGGGGGGGGGGGGGAGACCGGTGGATGGGTTTGAATGTTCCTGGAAAAATCGCCATAAGGGGGGGAAGGAGCGGGGCATCTGCCCATAGGAGATACTGAAAGCCTTACCAAGAACCAAAAAGTGGTGAGCGTTTAGTCCTCAGATGATGTTGGATGGGCTCTTCTGCCTTCTCGGTTTGGCGGGCGGGATCTTGGGCGTCGAGCTCTCTGTTGTCTGGGTGGTGCTGGACCTTGTGAGTCCTGGGAAAGCAGATAGTCAAACCAGTTGGGCACCTCGATCGCCGGCCTGGAGATGAAATGAAAGAGGGCAGGGAGTTGGTCTGGCGTGCGGAGGTAGAATTCCGCCCCCTGCCTCCTGACGATGAGATGGAAGGGGTGACCCCATCGGTAGGTGGCATCTGCTTCGCGGATGATTTCCAGTAGGGGTCGCATGAGCCCACGCATGGTGCGAGTTTGTCTGGAGATGTCAGGGAAAATCCTGATGGGAGCCCCGTCAAAGTCTATTGGGCCCTTTTCCCAGGCAAGGCGAAGAATGTCCTCCTTGATAGTGAAAAAATGCACCCTGCATAGTACATCACGGGGAGGGTCTAATTCGGATGTTGATCTCTGTGCAGAGGGTGGAGGTCTGGGACCTGGTATACGGTGCACCCTGTCTAGTTCCAGGTCAGCTGTCGGTGGTTTGCCCAGGACCTGGTTTAAGATGGCGACCACTGTGGATCTGAGGTCTGGGCCCATGGTGGCTTCTGGGATCCCCCTTAGGCGCAGGTTGTTCCATCTGTTTCTATTCTCGCCGTCATCCAGGCGTAGCTGAACGTCGACAAGATGGCGACGGAAGGCCCCATACTCCGACTCGAGTGTAGTGAGGCGCGCTTCTGTAGTAGATTGGGAGGCTTCGATCGTGGTGACTCTTTCCTCGACAATATCCACTTGCTGTTTTAGGTCATGCAGTTCTTTGGTTAGTGCATTGACAATAGAGGTGGCCATAGCGTTTAAGTCCTGTTTGGTGGGGAGGCCTGACACTATGTCTCTTAGAGAGCTTTCAACTAGGCCGCTTAGGTCATCAGCGTTCTCTGGATGCAGTGGCGTGTCAGCGGTTGTGAGAGCCGGGGATACTATAGGGGAGGGTACTCTGTGTGGCAAGGGGGGAAAGTCCTCCTCCGCTGCAGAGGAAGTTGCCGGAGCGCCCTTCTTACTTGAGGGTGCAGCGCCCGCCGTGCTGACTCGAGGTGGCGCCATCTTACTCTGTCTAGCCGGTGAGGGAATCTGCTGTTGCCGCAGAAAGTAGTGTGAGATTTCGGGTCCCCTCCGTTCCTCAGTGACCTGTGGGCGCCTGCGACCTCCTGGCATGAATGGATGGCTTAGCTGATCGGTGCTACGGGTGATTCATGGCCCGTTTCAGTGCAGAGCTCCCAACGACGCGTTCTTACGTTTCCATCGCTAGGTCACGACTCTCTCCTGCGATAAATTTTGAGTTGGAGTTTCTGTGTTTCATGCAGGCGCTAGGGGGCCCACGCCAAGCAGTAGTGAGCAAGCGAGTGATGGAGCCTGTGTGCAGGGTCAGGGGTAATCAAGCAGTAAGTGTGGTACAGTGTGTGACCCCTTTTAAAGATTTATAATATTGGAGTGGACACAGGAAGGGTACAGGCCCTGAAAACCGCGGTTGTGTCACCCCCAGCAACAGTATCTTGTTGTGGTATCTGCAGACTGTTCTGTAGGATACAGGCTGGGAGGGAGAGGGAGGAACGGCTCAGCGATTTCACAGTGTCCTTTTGTTGTTTCCTCTTAGGCAGACCCCAGGACGGGTGGTAACTCTATCCCTTAGACCTCTGCACTTCCAGGACAGTGTTATCAGGGCCCTGGCCTCCAAGATGGCTGCCGCTGCGTGGAGCCCACTGAGGGCCTTTTATGGAGTTTCCTGCAGCCCCCTCTCGTGCTCTCCAGGTCCAGCTACCGCCTTCAGGTATGTGGCGTTTGTGGGGAACTTGCGGTGGCGCCCTCTCCGCTGATTGCGGTACCCGAGGCCGGGGATGGTGGAGGCTTCACAGGCCGTAGGATGGCGGGCCGCGGCCGGGTTGTGGCGCCGATCGGGGGTCCTAGCAGTGCGGTCGCCAGCTGTCCGTCTCTCCCGGTCCACCCCTCCTCTTACCTCCAGCCGCGACCGATGTGTGGAGCGCTGGGGTCCCCCCGCCGCCGAGCGCGGCACTTTAGGCCGGGGATCGCGAGGCCGCCGTAGGCCGCAAGATGGCGGAATGCCTTCAGAAGGAGATGCCGGCCTGTTTCTTCGCTCTCGGGCTGCTGTCCTGGGCAAAATCCTCCTCCCCTGTTGAGGATGGTTCCCTGCTATGCTTGGGGAGCCTTTTGCTTTTGAGAGAGACGGGTTTAAGGGCTGGATGGCTGTGGATGGAACCAGGACCAGCGGAGCTGCTCTGAAACACGTCCTGCTCCTTGCTGCATCCGGACACGCCCCCCCTGTGCTGCAGATCTGAGTGCCAACTAACATCTGTGAATTTACAGTAACAGCACAGTAAATACAGTGCCCATTGGTGTCACAGTGCTCATCTGTGTAAAGGTGTCCATTGGTGTCACAGTGCTCATCACTGTTAGTGTCACAGTACCGTCATTGTCATCAGTGCCATCTATGAGTGCCATCTATCAGTGCCATCTGTCATCAGTGCCATCTGTCATCAGTGCCATCTGTCAGTGTCACATGTCAACAGTTCCATCTATCATCTGTCATCAGTGCCACGTGTCATCAGTGCCATGTGTCATCAGTGCCACATCAATGTCACGTGTCATCAGTGCCATCTTTCGTCAGTGTCACGTGTCATCAGTGCCATTTTCATCAGTGTCACATCAGTGTCACGTGTAATCAATGCCATCTGTCATCAGTGTCATGTGTAATCAGTGCCATCTGTCATCAGTGTCACGTGTAATCAGTGCCATTTGTCATCAGTGTCACGTGTCATCAGTGCCTTCTGTCATCAGTGTTATGTGTCATCAGTGCCTTCTGTCATCAGTGCCTTCTGTCATCAGTGTTATTTGTCATAAGTGCCTTCTGTCATCAGTGTCACGTGTCATCAGTGCCATAAGTGCCCACCAACAATGTCTAGAAAATAATTTTCAGCTGAGGAGGCGTACAATATTCTTGCGGTCGACGAGAGCAGCTCTCTGCTTCGGATTCCTCCTCAAATTCATATTCTGAGTCTGACTTTGACTATGAGCCTGTCCTAAGCAGTGGAACACTACAGCCTCAGAACCTCGGCAAGAAAGGCCAAGTACCAGTGGGGTGTCACCTTAGTCCCAAATGGTTAGGTCCCATGCCAGCCTTCCCTATTCCCTTCAGAACCCCTTGTGGCTTTGTGGCTTCCTCCTAATTCAGGAGATGCTAACATTCCCCCTTTCATTGCCCAGCCAGGAGTCCAGGTGGACACAGAAAATGTTTCCCTGATAGATTTTTTCCGCTTAATTTTTACTGAGGACATGCTAGCATCAATTGTGGCCCAATGAAACCTGTATGCACAACAATTCATAGCAAGTAACCCAACGTCCTATTATGCCTGTCCCTACGAGTGGAGAGCCCTAACAGTGGAGGAGTTTAAGATTTTTTTGGGCCTCACATTCTGTATGGGACTAACTAAAAAAATTAATTACGTTCATATTGGTCAACTCACCCCATCCACCACATGCCCATCTTTTCCTCAGTAATGCCCAGAACCAGATAGCTCATAATTATGAGGTTCCTACACTATAATGATAATACCCAGTGCCCTCTCCGAAATGACCCAAATTATGATAAGCTTTATAAAATTCAGCCACTATTAAATTATTTTTCTGAAATCTTCCCCCAGTTGTTTACCCCAGACCAACACATATGCGTGGATGAGTCACTTATCAAATTTACTGACAGGCTGGGCTTCAAGCAATTTATTCCCACCAAAAGGGCCCACTATGGGGTGAAGCTGTATAAATTGTGCGACCGAGCCACATATGCCTTCAATATATACGAAGGGAAGGACACCCAGCTGCATCCCCCTAATTGCCCAGACTACATGGGATCAAACGGGAAAGTCGTTTGGGAACTCCTGGAGAAAGGCTACAATTTGTATGTAGACAAATTATATACGAGTTTGCCACTGTTCCGCAACCTTCACAGGAAAAACACTCCAGCATGTGGCACCGTAGGTACAGGTGGGCGAACAGTTTGGCCCGAGCATAAGTTCGGGCCAAACTTTGGTTGTTCGGATGCTCTGCGAACACCGAACAATATGCGGTGTTTGGGGCAAATTCAAAAGCCGCCAGAACACCGTTAAAGTCTATGGGACATTAACATATAAAAAAAAAATATAAAGTGCTCATTTTAAAGGCTTATATGCCCTAAGTTATTGTCACAAAAAGTGTTTGGGGACCTGGGTCCTGCCCCAGGGGACATGTATCAATGCAATTTTTTTTTTTAAACTGACGTTTTTTCGGGAGGAGTGATTTTTTTAATGCTTAAAGTGAAACAAAAAAATGAAATATTCCTTTGAATATCATGCCGGGGGGGGGGGGGTCTATAGTATGCCTGTAAAGTGGCACATTTTTCCCATGTTTAGAACAGTACCGCAGCAAAATTACATTTCTAAAGGAAAAATTGTCCATGTTCCTGCCTACTACCAGGACCAATATTTTATCACTGCTGAAATCTCTGCCTGCACTGACCCTGGGCTGTATATGGACAGTATCCCTGCCTGCTGCCAGTTCTGACTATGGACAGTATTCCTGTCTGTTGCCTGGACAATTTTATTCGCTTTTTCTGACCAAGTCCCTGCCTGCTGCCTGAACCAGTGCTATCCTCCTGTGGACAACTGCACTACTAAAACCGCAGGTAATCTTTTGTTTAGCCTTTGCTCAGCAGAATGTATTTTCGGGTGTAATTCTTGGTATGTGCATGCTATGCACATAGAGTAGGTATGTGCATGCTTGCATTTTGGGCATCTGTATGTGGCCAGGCTGTGTAAAAAGTCTCACACATGTGGTATCGCCATACTCAGGAGGAGTAGCAGAATGTATTTTGGGGTGTCATTGTTGCTATGTAAATGCTATGTGTTGAAAATATCTTATAAATGGACAACTTTGTGTAAAAAAAATGCGTTTTCATTTTTTTCCCACATTTTCCAAAAACTTCTGGAAAACGATGAACCATTCAAAAGACTCATTATGCCTCATATATTATACATTGGGCTGTTAGCTTTCCAAAATGGGGTCATTTTGTGGGTGTTTCCATTTTCCTGGTGCTCCAGGGCCTTCAAAAGTGTTGTTGATGGTTGAGAAATTAGATGTATAATTGATGCTCCTAGAATGCCTGAAGGTGCTACTTCAATGTTGGGCCACTGTATGTGGCCAGGCTGTGTAAAAGTCTCACACATGTGGTATTGTCATACTCAGGAGGAGTAGAAGAATGTATTTTGGGGTGTCATTTTTTCTATGTACCTGCTATGTGTTGGAAATATCTTATAAATGGACAACTTTGTGTAAAAAAAGGGGTTCTCTTTTTTTCCCACATTTTCCAAAAACTTCTGGAAAAAATGAACCGTTCAAAAAACTCATTATGCCTCATAGATTATACGTTGGGGTGTTAACTTTCCAAAATGGGGTCATTTTGTGGACGTTTCCATCGTCCTGATGCTCCAGGGCCTTCAAAAGTGAAAAGTGTAATAGGTAGTCAACAAGTTAGATGATAATTTATTCTTCTAGAACACCTGATGGTGCTCCCTACACGTTGGGCCTCTCTTTGTGGCTAGGCTGTGAAAATGTCCCACACATGTGGTATTGCCATACTCAGAAGGAGTAGCAGAATGTATTTTGGGGTGTCATTTGTGGTATACACATGCCATGTGAGAGAAATAACCTATTACAATGACAATTTTGTGGGAAAAAATCTACATTTTGCAAAGAATTGTGGGAAAAAATTACAACATCAAAAACCTCACCATCTTACTAAATACCTTGGAATTGAATGTCTACTTTCAAAAACGGGGTCATTTGGGGGGTATTTGTACTTTTCTGGCTTGTTCGGGTCGCAAGAAATGAGATAGGCCACCAGTACATCAGGTGTGATACATTTTTTTATGATTTGCACCACAGCTTGTAGACTCTCTAACTTTCACATAGACAAAATAATATCCACTAATTTGGGTTATCTTTTATCAAAGATATGTAGCAGTATAAATTGTGGCCAAAATTTATGAAGAAAAATTAATAATTTCCAAAATTTTATCACAGAAACAAAGAAAAATGTGTGTTTTTTTTTCAAAATGTTCGGTCTTTCTTCATTTATAGCACAAAAAAAACAAAACCCAGAGGTGATCAAATACCACCAAAAGAAATATCTATTTGTATGAAAAATAGGACAAAAAATTAATTTGCGTACAGTATTACATGACTGAGTAACTGCCATTCAAAGTGTGAGAGCACTGAAAGCGGAAAATTGGTCTGGGCAGGAGGGGGGTTTAAGTGCCCAGTAGGCAAGTGGTTAAAGAATGGATTTAAAGAAAGGATTTACAGTGAATGCAGTGTTTGATTCTGCCTAACATATATTAACAGCACTTAAGGAATGAAGTAAGGAATACAAGTATACAGACGTTAGAATGTTCACTTGCTGTGACAGCATTGACTTCAAAATTTGTAATATGTTAACCACAACTCCAGATACAAAGCTGGCAATATGTAGACAGATGTTTTACTGAGAATTATTGGCAGGGAGACATCTGGCTTCTCTCCATTGCATCCTTATGCCTTATGCCTAAATCATATCCTATCCTATATTCTATGAACAGTCTATGCGTCATTCCCTTTTCTACATGGATAAAGGAATGATCAGCAAATCATGCTTGCAAGAGTTGAGAGCATCTGTTATTGCTTCCCAGGGAAATTTAAAATGGCGCGACAGTTGAAATTTGTTGTCAACCTTCCATAAAAACAATAATAATATTTATTGTGGATCTCTTTCCAATTGTCTATTTTTTTTCTATTATTTATTTTGGATCGTTCACATCTTGAAGACACACAGAATGATTATGTTTAGATCATCATCAGCTCCATTGCATGTCAACCTCCACCCCCAGCTTTTATGTCTCCTCTAGACCCATAAAAATGTTCTTAGTAACAGAAATGCAAAAGCCACATTCTCCTTACGAATGTAAATAATGAAAAATTCCTCATGGTGCAAGTTCTGGTTACCAACAAAAATTTCAGAGTACTAGCAAACAACACGAAAGCCCTCTTCTGTATCCCATCTTACAAAAGAGAAAAGTCCCTTGCTTTCTCACCAAAAGGAAAAGCATTCACTGATATATGGTGGTGCAGCTGCTCTTCACCCCAGAAAAAAATAAATAAATACATTCCTTCTTTACATGAGAGCCCCTCCTACTAGAGCCTTAAACACTTCTTGGGAAAACTGATTGATGAGCAGGTTCCCTATCAACAAGTTGAGGACGCCTTCCAAAAAAGGGACCTACACCCTATTACACAGTGACCTAGAACAAGCTTATCAGGAAAGTCAGAGTGAAGTCAAATGTTCTCTTCAGCAAACTTTTTGTGGGTTAATGGCCCAAAGTATTGATAAAAAAAGGTCAGCATGACAACCAGGATATTTAGAAGAAGGTCAGCAGCAATAGCAGTCTTTGAAATACAGTACAGGATTACTTTTAAATCACGTATGCGGCCCTTACCTAAAGCTCATTCTACCAAACAAATTGATATGGTGAATACAACAGGATTTTTTTTTTTTTTTTAGTTTTAGATTGCATATACATTTTATTTTATCATATGAATGTAATTTTAAGCAGTTTTCTGTGTTGTGTACTATAAAACTGGGAGATTACGTTAATCTCAGCTTTCTCTAATACTATCATTCATTAAGAGGATTGCCTTGACAATACACTTAATCCTATATAGAGTGCTGTCAACTAATGTCATTTATTGGGTTATTTTTCTGCCATGTTCTTACGATGCATACAGTATATAATGTGCTATTTGGCATGTCTTCTTTTGGTATGGGTGAAAGTATCTGCAGCTGTTTTACTGTAACTTTTTACAGCTGTTGCATAACAAACTATGAGAATTACATGATAAACGAGGGCTGCCTGGCTGCAAGGGGATTGATGGAATGTAAGTCAAACATTTTAAGCTCCATAATCGATTTTCAGAAGGGTCATATTACTACTGTAAATTCCATCTAGTTCTGATATAAATATATAAATTAGGAGATTATTATTGCTGTCACTGCAAAGACTACCATATTCCAGGTGATTTTGTCAACAATGTGTAAAGAGAAACAACATACTGTAGCTAAAGGAGGAAGAGTAATTTCCAACAAGACATATACATGACATGAAAGGGAATATACAACATACATATGCAGTATGTATTATGTTGCATCACCTAATGGTTAAGTCCCCCTTTTAAACAAAAAAAAATAAATAAATGCACATATTTATTTGCAGCATAAAAAATGTACACATTATTTTTTTTTAATATGAGTATGCAAAGCATTGCAATCGCAATCACTGGATCAAGGGTGTAATGCCAGGCTCTTGCAGACTCTTACTTCAGCTCCTTATCTGTAGCAAGGTGTGGGCATTTAGTTGGAGGGCTAAATGAAGTGTCAATGGACTATAAGTGCAGTGATATCAACGCTTGAAACCCTTTGAGAGCTACAAGTTTGTCTGCTGCGGTGGAAGACAGGACTTGTAGTTCTTTCATTCACAGATCTCTGTGAATGAATGATGTGACTGTGCAGATGTGGAGCACACACATCTGTGCAAAATTTGAAAGTAGCAGTAGCTACAGGGAAGAAGAACCCCGCAATGTTTCTATGCTGTCATGCAAGGGGGGAGGTTTGCAGGTGGGGTGGGGCACTTGGCAACAAGGTACATTTTACAAATACAAGTGTAACATGTAACATGATAAAAAAGGTGGAGGTGGTGGAGGAGCTATGTAAGGCGCTACATTTATTTAGGGAAAAGGGGGGAAAGGGGGGAAGTGAACACCTTGTATAAAATTCATACTTGGTTCATATAATAAACTTGATCAAAACCTGTTTACTTTTAGGTCATTGCAAACGACATGGAGGCACACTGCTTCTGAAGAAGAAATAATTTAACTTCTATACCCGTAAAGGCTTTTTAATAGTAAGAGCTGTGAAAATGTAGACTTCCACAGGAGCTCTAGCCAACTCTGTAGATTACTTTAAACAAATGCTACTCATATTTGTAAATGATTAAATATAACTTACCCATAACATGTAAAAGAAATAACACTGTAGATATGCTTTTCTCAACCTTTCTACCCCTGAGGAATCCTTAAAATTGTTTTTAGGTCTCAGACATCTAAAATGAAAGTGTTACTAAATCCAGTAATATGAAAATAGTTCATCCTCCCCCTCCCCCACAGTGCCCACAGCTAAATCTTCTTTTTACAATAAAATACTGCCACTATATACCTTTTTGGATGATCTGTATACCACAGTTACACAATAAACTGCACAGTTTCTCCAGTGCTAAGAGATCAGGAAGGAGGAGATTTCCACTACAGCCTGCATACACGCCCGTGTGTGATGTCAATATCATGTGACCTGGCTATCTCTGAGAACAAGTAAATGTTCTCTCCAACATAAAAGACACAACTGAACATGTGCAGGTCGGCTACTCTGCCTGTGTTAGCTGGCCTTCCCCAGACAGACAGTGCAGGAGGGGAGGATCTGTGCTTACAGGATAAAACAGCCTTTTTAGACAATGCAGATGATTAACCCCTTAAGTTCCACAGTGAGTATAACAAGCATGCTATGCGTCATATACAGACTGATTTTACTGCTGTGGGTTTAATAACACTTTAATTAATTGGAGATTAGTGGTAAGAATGTGGTGTTGGCCCCAGAAGTTTGCAGTCACCGTCAAATGAAAGATCAATCAGCCACAGCTCAAGGAACCCCTAGCAACCTCTGAAGGAACCCCAAGGTTCCACGGAACCCTGGTTGAGAATGGCTGCTGTAGATAGTTGACCCAGGAAATATCCTTACTGGAACAAATTGAACCATGCTTTATAGTTTTTTTTCCTTCCCTGGATCATCTGTGGGTGTAGGGCTATATTGTTTTTATTTATTATTGTGCTAATGTAGTAGACTACTAGAGTTTAAATTTAGTTTTTGGCCTCCCTGTAGCCAATTTTCGTTTGATAATGCCTGTTCTAGCTCCTTTTAATGCAGGCTTGGTTACTTTTCCCTGCATCCCATGGTACTATGGAATATAGTGGGTCGAAAAACCTAGACCCTGCCCTGCATATTAATACTTCTCCAACCAATCCCTGGTCGGAGGAATAAGTGACCAGCAGGGTGCTGAGAGGGGTATAAATGGGCTGGGGTCCAGAACTGAGATATTTTTTCCTGGGAGAGTAAGACCCAGCTGTGGCATCCCTGGGAGTTTACCTGCAGCTAAAAGAATCCTTTTTGGAATCCCAGCTTCTGCTTTGGCTGGGGGACCTCTGGCCTAGCTTCCTGAACATTGCAGAGAGCTCATCTAAGGATCCAGGACACAGGTGATTCCAGTATAGAAATTGACTGATACTGCAGGTGGCTACACAGAATTCAGGAAACAGTGAGTACCAGCCTCTGGGACTTTCTTTAGCTTGATTTGGGAAAGCTTATTATTTGTGCATCCAGGATTCTATACTCCTGGACCAGTTTACATTCACTTTAAAGGGGGTGCCCTCACCCTGAAGGAATAGTTTAGATTTTGTGTCCTCTACTGCAAGTTGTTGAAGTTTATAGGAGTATCCAAAGGGCTTACAATTACCCTATCCCAGTTCCCTAACAAAATAAAAAACAAAAAAGTCATGTGCAGTGGTGTGAAATACTGTGTGCCTGGCTGCTGTGTGCCTGATAGGGAATGGAACCTGGATTAATGGCCAGACCAGTCCTGGGTCTGTACTACACAAAAAATGCTGTTAATTTACAATTAGCTGTCCTAACCAGCCTGTATATAACTTCATGTCTTTGCATTCCCTGCTGTAAAAATAACCTGTAATGAAGAGAAGGGTGTGATATAGAAGTAACAGGACCTGATATCTAAAGACATAATCTGTCAACCCATTAATTATCTGCACACTTAACCCCCAGCAGTGCCCTAAGCTCGGAGCTAGAAGCTTGGTCCATCCATTCAGGAGCATTCTATGTGTATGTAGCCCAAAAGTCTCATACTACTGAATTTAAAGTGCTTCTAAAGCTTTAAGGTTTTTTTTTACCTTAATGCATTCTCTGTATTAAGGTAAAAAACTTTTTGTGTTTCAAGATTCCCCCAGCTCACCCCCTTATACTTACCTGAGCCTGATCCCAATTCAATGATGTGCACAATAGCAATGACTCTCACTGCTGTCTTCCTCCTCACTGGGCACATTGATAGCATGGTAGATGGCTGTCAATCAAATGCTGTGATGAGGGAGCAGGGGTGGGGTCGGGCCATCTGGTCTGTGTCAATGGGCACAGACAGGGTGGCTCGGGAGCAAGCCAAAAAGAGTGCCCCCATAGAAAGCAGCTTACTATGGTTGCACTCGCCAAAGTAGAGGTGCCTGGAGCACTGGCAGGGGGCCTCAGAAGAGGAGGATCAGGGCTGTTTTGTGCAAAATCATTGCACAGAGTAAGTATAGCAAATTTATTATTTTAATTTAAAAAAAATGTTGTACAGTGTAATTTGTATCAGAGAAGCTAAATGGATTGCAGTCTTCAGCATAAAGCATCATTAAATTGTAAAAAATAGCAGCAAGAAACTTTAAGTTATGAATATTTTAAATAGCTACATGAATTAGCTTCATTCGGTTTTGTTGCCTGTACTGACTATAGAATGTGTATATGAGATAGATGTTTAATTAGACAGGTACTCAACAAAAGCTCAAAAGCTGCTTCAAATGTAGCTGAAAAAAAAGACATGTTTGCGCACCACAATTTTAAAGTGCAGCACTAATCAATTGTGTTCCTTGTTTTGGAAGGACTGCAGGGTTTGACTCTTATTGGTCTTAATATAGGCCTGACTTGAAAAATTAAGATTTTACTATCTTATGGGGACGACTTAAAAATAATAATTTTGCTTAAACAATACCCTGAAGGATTCTACTGATGTGGCTGTATATCTGCAGCATGAGAGCGCTTTTTCCCCTTAACTGTCAAGTAGAGTATACACATACTAAAATTCGTCAAAACCAGACAAATTTTGGTACATGTGCACCGCTGTCTTTTCAACAGAAGACGGTCTAATGACCTACTTCTGTCGAACAGTCATGCTGGATAACCAATATTCGATCAGCGCTTGCAATCAATGGCTGCAGTGCTGATCTATGCATTCTGGCGGGGAGGGGGCCCACTGTCCGAATACAATATCATGGCAGGGGAGATCGCTACATCCACCTCGCTTGTGTGGATGCAGGGATCTGTCAGTTTATTTTCATTCAACCCGTTGGTTAAACAAAAAAAAACTATACATGTATACCCTGTTTTAGTCTCACTCATTTGGTTATGTCATTTCTGTGCTGCTCACTGGTCTTCTAGCTAAAAAGCAATCTATACCTGAAGACCTTCAGTGCAAGGATTCCTCTTTTGTCCTTAATCACAGCTCTTAAACCATCAACCACAAATAAAATCAAAATAAAATTGCGCTTGGAAAATATAAATACCAGTGAAGAAGAAAAAATGTGAATAAGAATAGAGTAACTCCTAGGTACAAATAACATGAAAAATAGAATACAATACAGCTGCGGTTATAAGTGGGGCACACCAATAGAAAATATAGAACAGTAAACCGCGCTAAAATAATGAGTAAAGTCCAATTAACAGTCGGTGAGATAAAGTTCAATTGAAGTCCAGAACAAAACAATAAATTTCTCTATGTGATGAGGTGGGGAATATATGGAAGATAACTGTGTGGTGAAATGCTTACCAGAACGTAAGCCAAATCAGACGGATGGCTTAAACCCAGCCCAGGCCTTTAAGAGCACTCCAAAATGGGCAGGATCCGTCGCACTCATACAGCAGAACGGGTCCACATAGGGTTTAATCAGAAAAAAATACAAAGACCATAGCGTGATACTGACATAATAATATTAAATCAAAAAAGGAAAAAAATTGTGTTCACACAAATAATCATGAAAATCATAAGTGCACCCTGAATGCGTAGCAAATCAGGGACGTGAAAAATAGTGACATGCAACATGCAATGAGTGGTGTCCTTGAAAGTAAAATAAAAACACCAAGTATATCTGCTTATCAGAAAATAGCGTTGGACGAGCAGACAAAAAAACAGAAAAAACACCAGGTGCACAGACACAAGGGGCCGCTTACCAGATGGCAAACTAGTGAAGATATAATCAGCTGTAGGCTTACTGCCTCCGTGTAACCCAGAGTATAAACTCAATTGAACCCATAGGGGTTCCTGCTCACCAGAAGATTGATTGGAAATAGCCCAAAACGAAACCTTGGCGGAGCCACCGCGATCCCGTCCTGGCAGGCTCTTCACAGGCATATGTATTCAAAAAGGAGAAGCAGCCAATAGCATAATAACGTTGAGACTCCAATTTATTAAAAAGCAAACACTTACATTTAAAAAACGAAAAAGCACAGCCGGCCGGCACTCAGACAGCTCCCGTCCACAACAGGGCAATGTGGTGACGTCAGCACGTCCCTCCCAGACGCGTTTCGTCACAGGTTGACGTTCTCAACTTATGATTTTCATGATTATTTGTGTGAACACAATTTTTTTCCTTTTTTGATTTAATATTATTATGTCAGTATCACGCTATGGTCTTTGTATTTTTTTCTGATTAAACCCTATGTGGACCCGTTCTGCTGTATGAGTGCGACGGGTCCTGCCCATTTTGGAGCGCTCTTAAAGGCCTGGGCTGGGTTTAAGCCATCCGTCTGATTTGGCTTACGTTCTGGTAAGCATTTCACCACACAGTTATCTTCCATATTTTCCCCACCTCATCACATAGAGAAATGTATTGTTTTGTTCTGGACTTCAATTGAACTTTATCTCACCGACTGTTAATTGGACTTTACTCATTATTTTAGCGCGGTTTACTGTTCTATACATCAACCACAAATGACACCAAATAATACTAAATTACTAAATTATAATGTCCTATATAGTGCATAATCCATATAGTGCAGCTTTAGCAAGAACGTCTATTAATGAATAACATCCTTCAAGTGCTGCTTGTAGCTACAGGCTTTCCATCCTGTAACCCCTCCCCGATGTAAGTTTTGTTGTGCTGACGTCTTCAGGAGGTATTGCCTCTAAATGTGAGCATGATAGCTTATGGATTTTTAAAGTTGTATATGTCAGTTGCCTAAAGAAAAAAGTTTTTTTCACACTATTAGAGCCCTTTATCTCCTTTGATTTTATGAAATCCCTGACTGTGGTGAGGAGAAAGAGCGGTATTACCTTGGATGATTAACTTTAATAATTCAATTAATTAAATTAATAATGGTCAATCCTGTCTGGTGAGTACTCATATGTTGTGGTGGCTTATTGCTGAACATGAGCGCACTTTTTGAAGAGCTTTTTATGGTCAATAGAATTTGGTTTTCACGCAGCAATTTTTTGGACAGTATAGCACAAGATAAAGGATAGCTACAAGCAGCACTTGAAGGATGTTATTAATTAATGGATTTTCTCTTTAACCAGTTAAAGACCAGCTGCTGCAGTTATACTGCGGCAGGTTGCCTCCCCTGGGCGAATTGCCGTAGCTGTACATCGGCCACTCTAAGAGCCCTAGGGGGCGAGCATGGGCCCGCTACGAGACAACGGATCCAATGCACGTGCCCGGCGGCCGTGATGTCCTCCGGGCACCTACGATTGCTCCTGAGAGAGACAGAACGGAGATCTGTCAATGTAAACAGGCAGATCTCTGTTCTGTTAGGAGAGAGGAGACAGATCTGCTGTTCATACTGATTATGAACAGCGATCAGTCTCCCCCTCCAGGCAGTCTCATTTCCCTACAGTTAGAAATACTCCCTAGAACACGCATTTAACCTCTTGATCGCCCCCTAGTGTTAACCCCTTCCCTGCCAATGACATTTATACAGTAATCAGTGGCTATTTTTAGCTCTGATCTCTGTATAAATGTCAATGGTCCCCAAAAAAGTATCAAAAGTGTCAGATCTGTCTGCCGCAATGTTGCAGTCCCGCTAAAAATCAATGATCTCCGCCACTACTAGGGAAAAAAAAATTATAATAAAAATGCCATAAATCTATCCCCTATTTTGTAGATGCTATAACTTTTGCGCAAACCAATCAATATACACTTATTGCAGGGTTTTTTTACATCGAAGTTTATTGAAGAGAAAGGACATACAAGTATGGGGTCACAGCTCCAATTTGGCAAGTAACAAATATGCGGTGAAGCAATATGTTGGATAACATGAATAATCAGAAACTATACATTTATTAGCAAGTAGACGTAGCCAATGGACAGGCATGTTTCTAGCATAAAGTCCCAGGCTACTCGATCAAACGTCTTCTCCGTGTCGGTAGACAGAAGAAGGCCCTTTTTCTCATTCGTGTAGCATGTATCAGATTGAATGCTTTGGTCATGTTGTCTCTAGTTTCTCTGCCTGGCATGAAACCGGCCTGCTCTGGACATATCAGGTTGTGTAGCAGTGGCCGCAGTCTGTTGGCAATAATTTTTGACAAGAGTTTGAGCGGAGTATATTGAGTGGAGAAATTGGCCTGTATGTGGAACAGTTTGTGGGGTCTTTGTTTGGCTTGGGAATGACCATTATGTGAGCTGAAAGAAAGGCTGGTGAGACCTCCCTAGGGGCTGACAGGGAGTTCAGTGCCTCTAGCAGTGGTTTAAGGAGAGTTGTATAGAATGTCTTGTAATAGATGGATGTGAAACCGTCTGGGCCTGGGCTTTTCCCCACATTGAGGTCTTTAATGACCTGTCAGGGTTCAATGGCTTCAATAGATCTCTCCAATTGACCAACGTCATCCTCTGTTAGTGTGGGGAGATTGGAGTCTTTGAGATAATCCTAGATGATTTGTAATCTATTTCTTTGGATTTTCCCAGGTTTATGTTAGCTTGGGAGATTATAGAGGGCAGTGTAGTAGTCATGGAAATGGTGGGCTATTTGTTTAGTAGTGATGTCAATTTTCCCTTCCTTAGTCCATATGCCTAAGATGTTCTGGTTGGCTGTAGTGCTTTTTAGGGCTCTCACTAGGAATTTGCCTGTCTTATCCCCATGCTCGTAGTAAATTTTCTTCTTGGAAAATAAAAATTGTTTGATCTTTGCATCAAGAATCTGCTGGAGTTCTTTCCTAGTTTCTAACAAAGCTAGGGCAGACTGTTCTGTTAAAGATTGTTTATGTAGTGTTTCAATTGTTACATTGTTACATTTCCTCCTCTTTTTCTCTTTTGCATTGGGCTCCTAGCTTGATTAGTTCCCCCCTGATAGAACATTTATGTGCCTCCCAAACCATCATAGGGTCAGCACCTGGAGTAATGTTGTGGTCAAAAAATTATTTTATAAGGGAGGAGATCTTGGGGAGCAGCTCGGGGGAGCAGTCAGTAACGAGGAGTTCAGTCTCCAAGTGTTGGGTTTGGTGGAGGTTCTGATAGGTTCAGAGGGATATGGGAGCGTGGTTTGAGATGGATTTGATCCCTATGTTGGCCGCAAAGATCAAGTTGAGGTCCCTTTGTGAGGTGAAAATATAATCGATCCTTGAGTAGTGGTCATGTGGAATGGAATAGAAGGTAAAGTCCCTATCTTCAGGATGGAGGAAGTGCCATGTATCAATCAGTTTCATGGAGTTCAGTAGTAGTTTAATTTGATTAAGGATTCTGTATGTGATGTAAGTTTTGCCTGAGGAGTTGTCTGCAAGGGGGTTTAGGGGTGCGTTGAAGTCTCCCCCTAGAATCAGACAGCCCGAACTAACTGGTTTCAGTTAACATGCGCTGACAGAAGGCTAGGTGGGACGTGTTTGGGAAGTATACATTCGCTAGTGTAATGGGGATTCCCCCTTTAGGAAGATATACCTTCCCCCGGGGTCTGTCAGTCTGTCTTTGAGTTCAAAAGAGGCATCCCTGCTAACAAGTATGGATACGACTTTTGACTTGGCGAGGTCATTGGTTGAGTGATATGCCTCTGTAAAGAAGGAGTCAGTGAGCCTGGGTACATGCTGTGTCTCGAAATTAGTTTTCTGTAAGACAAAGCGGGGCCTACCTTTTCTGAGTTCTTTCAGGAGGGTGGAATGTTTTTCAGGAATATTCAATCTCTTTGAGATCACTGTAGGACTGTGTCCCAGGGACGAATATGCCATGGCGTGGATTCAGAGAGAGCCGGTGGGCTGTGGCCTGTAAGTGAAACTGGTAGATCTGTTATAATACTTTGTATACACATGTAGATATACACCAGATTGTTAGTGAATAGTGGAGGGTAAGGGATATAGAAGTGGGAGAGTTAGAAAAGGTAGCAGAAGAGAGGAGAGGAAAGGATAAAGAGAGATAAGTAAATCCTCTTTGGAGTCTCTGGATAGACCCAAGAGATCTAAGGTAGTGTCTCTCAACAGGGACTAATTGCTGCATCGGGAGGCATTTTGTGGGGATTACGAAGGATTCAGCCGACAGTCCTATCAGGATACTGTGCAGTGGAACAGTAAACCTGAATATGTGGAGATGGACAGGTCGCAGCCATTGTAAGCAGTAATCAAACAAAAAGGTCAACACTGCACTTAAGGTGCTGTTAATAAGAAAACTGAAAACAAGAACATGAACAGGAAAACCACTGCATTTGATGGGAAGCAGAGGGACAAGAATGATTCAAACCTCTCTGTTCCCATGATTTGTTAGTTGTTAGGTGTGGGTCTGAACAGTTTGTGTCAAATCGGTAGCTAATTCTGATCAACAAAACAGTATATAACCATATGTCAACGTAATTAGCCTCTGAGTTAGAGCATGTAATTAAGCTATAACTGCAGAGGAGTAACTATAACTATATCTACACCCTTAGGTACCGACAGATTTAAAGGCGCAGGCGGTGTCTTGGTGGAAGAACAATGTGCCGCCTAGATGTCAGCTTTGTATGCCGGGTAAGTGGATAGATGGATTGAGCATTCCTCAGTCCTCAAATTGGCCTGTGGAATATTAAGCTCATCTGGGCAGCAAGTAGATGAATGTTTTGGTAACTGCCTGAGTGCCTTAATATGGAGAATGGTATTGGCATTAGGGATGAGAAGTCTCAAAGACGTCTCCTTGGGCCTCGGGTCTGGAAAATGTGGAGAATCAGACCGAGTCTCTGCTCATCTTGTTGCGGGAGATGAACTGCAGCAGTCCAGGCAATGGGGTAGGTGAGTGATAGTAGTCAGACTGCTCCTCGCAATCTATTGAAAGAGTAGGGGTGTAGGTTAACTGTGGAATTTAACAGCTTGCCGCCTGTCATATAGTAGAATGATGGCAGCAAAGTGGTTGGGATATCCTAACGGGACATCATATGACGTGATCAGTATAACACAGCCGGCGCTCGCCTGCGAGGGGGCTCAGCGCAGCGATCGGAGGTGCTGTTTGTCAGTCTGACACATCGCAACTCTGATCATGGTATGAAGCCTCTGAGAGAGGCTTCTTACCACGTGATTAGCTGTGACCAATCACAGCTGATCATCGCATGAACCAGGAAGTGCCTGTAAACGGCTTTCCTCAGTTCACGCTGACAGGGAGATCCGATCGGCAGCTCTCCCTGTCAGAGAGGGGGGTCTGTGCTGATAATTAGCACATTGATTATCAGCACAGCCCCCATCAAAAGATGCCCATCAGCTGCCAATCAGTATCCAACACCTGCCAGCATATCCCCATAATAAACACCTGTCAGTGCCCACAACAGTGCCAATCAGTGCCCAAAAAAGTGCCATACAATGCCCCATCAGTAATACCTGTCAGTGCCCCATCAAAGTGCCAATCAGTGCCACTCAGTAATGCCTGTCAGTGGCTCCTCATCAGTGCTGCCTATCCAGTGCCACCTATCAGTGCCCATCAGTGCCACCTATCAGTGCCCACCAGTGCTGTCAGTGCTGCCTATCAGTGCCGTCAGTGCTGCCTATCAGTGTCACCTATCAGTGCCCATCAGTTTTTTTAATTGTCTGTCTTTTTTCGTTTATAGTGCAAAAATTAAGAACTGCAGAGGTGATACAATACCACCAAAAAAAGCTCTATTTTTTGGAAGAAAATGATAAATATTTAGTTTTGGTAAAGCTACAAATTGTCCTGGGCAAGAAGGGGAGAAAGTGCCTGGTGTGGAAGTGGTTAAGGAGCTGGAACCTGTAATAGAAATCGGTTGTCAGAGATTAGCTGCAGTTTCAACTGGGGTAATCAAATGTTATTAGATGATTTCAGGCATCATCAACTGCCCTGGAAGAGTGGGGCCTGTTGTTCGGTGTACCTGCTTGTGAGCCGCCTGGGCGGGAGGATTTAATCTTTTTAGATTGGCGTTTTTCTGGAGAGGCAAAGGGGGATCTTGGGGGGGTTCTTTCCAAGGGAGGCAGAATGAATTATTCATACCACTCTGGAAGGTCCACCTGTCCTAGTTGAAGTGATTGGCAGAATTCTGGGAGATCCTCTGGTGAACGAAGGGAGTGTTGCCTCCCATTATGGTTCACTAGTAGAGCAAACGCAAAGCACCATGAATACTTCAAGTCCCTCTCTTTCAGTTTATCCAGGAGTGCAAATTTTAAAGGTTATCTGGGAGAGATCATGGAAAAGCATAATTGTCTCACCGTTAAAAATGATTTGTTCATTACTGCAGGCCTTACACATGATATCTTCCTTTAATGAGAAGTTTTTCAAACAGCAAATGATGTCACGTGGAGACATAGTGTCTGGGCCTCTGGCTCTGAGTGCTCTGTGGCTCTTACAAATTCAATTTCTGTGTCTTCAGGTCTTTCCAGCAGACTATTGACAACCCTTTGTAAGGCCGGTGTAATTTGCTCAGTTTCCACGGATTCTGGGATCCCCCTGACCCTGATATTGTTCCTCCTACCCCTGTTGTCTAGGTCCTCGAGATGATGACTGTTCATTTCAATAAAATGATGGGATTGTGAGGTGGTCACCCTCTCTATTGCTTTCTCCCTGTGTTTCCCAGCTGCTTCCACCGAAGCCATCTTTTCTGTGAGAACTAGCAGGTTGGTTTTGAGATCTGTTATGGCCGCAGAGAAGGTGGATTTAATGTCCGCTGCAAAGCCAGACATCTCTGCATAAGAGATGAGAAGAGGGAGGTCAGGGTGGGGGATTCCCCTACCGTTATCCTCTGCTGCGGACTGGGAGTCCTCACAGAAGTTCTTCTCCACATGCGGCGGCGCCATCTTGCCTCCAGGCATGTTGCTCTGGGAGGATGCCTGGCTCCGGAAGAGGTCCGATATGTTCCTCCCTCCCTAAACAGCGTGATCTGATGTGTGGTGTGCTGTGGTTCTACCTGCTCATTATTGTGCGAGCAGTGTGCAGAGAGACGGGTTGAGGCTGCGATGCCGTTGGAGCTCCTTCACTATTCTGCCATCTCAGCCACGAGCCAAGCCACGCCCCCATTGCCAAAAATATGTAGAAGAATACATATCGGCCTAAACTGAGGAAGAAATGTAGCTTTTTTGGGGGGGAGGGGGATATTTATTATAGCAATAAGTAAAAAATATATTTTTTTTTTTCAAAATTTTCGGGGTTTTTTTGCTTTACAGAGCAAAAAATAAAAAACGCAGAGGTGATCAAATACCAACAAAAGAAAGCTCTATTTGTAGGAAAAAAAGGACATACATTTTGTTTGGGTACAGCATTGCACGACCGCGCAATTGTCAGTTAAAGCGACGCAGTGCTGCATCGCAAAAAAATGGCCTGGTCAATAAGGGGGCAAATCCTTCCGGTCCTTAAGTGGTTAAAGCTGCACTATATGGATTATGCACTATATGGGACATTATAATTTTCTAATTTAGTAATTTAGTATTATTTGGTATAATTTGTGGTTGATGGGTTAAGCACTGTGATTAAGGACAACATTGTATGCAAACACATCAGGTGTTACACACAGCAGTTGATATTCTTGGTCATTGAGTTAATATTTTTTGGTCACTTAGCACAGGTGTTTAATAGGTATTCAAGGATTCCTATACATTTGCTTCATTTATTCTCTGGATCTGTGATTTCTCCACTTCTCATGATGTTTCTTGCCTATTACTCCAGCAGTCATGGATCACCAGTCCAGGGTGAAAAATGTGACATGAAGGAAGGAGAGCTTTGCATCTCTACCAAGATGGCTGCCTACAGAGACATAGTGCAGAACAAGGAATAGTAGGTCAGTGATCAGAAAAAGATCAACTGCAGGGAGCCTAAGGACAATACTAGTGACTGCTCCTGTGTTCTCTGGTTGCTATTGCCCATCTTCAGCACAGCTTCAGCTGAGTTACAGATTTTACTCACTTGATTTCTGTATATACTGTATTTTTATGGTAAATACTATATACAGTACTAGAGGGCACATGCCAAAGAAATAATGTATTATGTTCACTCTAGAGGAGTGTTACTCAACCTTTTTCAGTCAAGGCAAAAATTGTAATTATGCACAGTCTTGAGACACCCTACTCTAAAATGTTAAAAAATGAAATTAATGGTTTTAAAAAATGCAGCATCCTCCACACATGTAGGACACCAACTTTGGTGATTTATTTTTACAAAGCAAATAATGTATACCTTTGCACATTGGTTGACTAGTATTTCAGTGTTTTTCTTCCTCCTCAGTTTCTCTCCCTAACACATCTAACATGACCCTGGTACTGACAGAGGAGCAGGGAGGGGCAAACAAAGATGCTGTGCAGGCGCTCTTTATTGACCAATGACATCATTGGTTGTTAGGAAACCAGTGGCTGGGCACAGTGCTTAAGAATGCATATAAAAGCCTGTGGCTTAGCAAACAAAGGCATGCTTGATCCACCCACTGGCTTGTTAACACTTTTTAAGCAATTTGGGGTAATTTTTAGGTATTATGCCACAGCAACCCTGAAGAACCCAGATGGCATTCCGGGGTGTGACGGCTCCCCAGTTGAACGATATAACAATGTAAAACCAGCTTCTTCTTCACTCTAAATGGAGGCTTAACAATGGATGGAATTACTCTTTAAACCCTGATCTCCGCAATCATAAAGTAGATCCATCCACTCCCTTTGACCTCACACATAAGACCCGTTTACACAAGTGTAAGTACTAGTTGGGATGCCTTTCCTGAGTAAATAGTGTATATTTTATATTACAATTATAAACCTTGTCTTAGTGAAGAAGAATCATACATAATCTGATCCCACAAATATCTACAGTATTAAGTCTTCCGCCAGCTTTGTTTATATATTGAATATTATTTCTCATCACATGATGTCTTTGAAGTGTTAATTCTTGAAGCAGCTGTGTTTCCTTTATTTTTCCATAGAGATTGTACATACCAATAATAACATAGCAGATTCCATAGTACAGAAGGGTGTTATGGGCAGACAGTGATAGAAAACTGAAACATCAGACTGTATTACCGTAAATACCAGCTGAACAGTAGGAGCAGATGTTCCTGTCCCAGCGGTGACCACATGGTTTCTTTTATACATAGGCAATAAAACTAATTTTATTAAACTTATGGATATGTATTGAGCTTTCCAGAATGTAAACTGGCACTGAACGTTTGGTCACATACAGAGCAAAGTATAATCACTGTGAAAGTTATGCAATTGCATTATGCTGTACTTATTTTTTCCAATAAATTTGATTCTCGGAACTTGTGCTGGAAGAGAAAAGCATGCATTGTTATGAATGCCTTTATGATCCCAGCTGAGCTTTGTACTTTGGTTATTGTGGTATTAAAGGCTTTCCTTGGACATTGACTCATGGGACAGAGCATATATGCAAAGTGTTTCTAATTATCATCCTAGCATCCATACTCCACCACCTAAATCAGTGCAGTTGCAGGTATGCTCACGGGAACCATTATACATTTTTGAGCATGACCAATAAATGTGATTATGATACATGTTTCCAGCACTTCCCTTAGTGTGAGCCTACTGCAGCCTTTCCCACACACATTGGAGCTCGTAAGATAATTTGCAAAGCACAGAATCATGTGAGAAGAGGTTGCAGAGCTGCCAAAACATATAGTAAAGGATCTGACATGATGAAACTACCTGTAAAGGATTAAATAAATCGTACACTAAAGTAAAAAACTAAACTTTGGTTTTTATCATAGCATTAAAAAAAGGAGACTTTAGTATAAGGCTATATGCACACGGTCATAAGAATGTTATTGATCATATAGGCAAGGTTTAAGTAAAATGCTTGCCTTTAGATATATTTTTAAATGCTTAAAATTGTAGTTCTATACACACCTACTTTGTTTTCAATACCCAAGTGAATTTTTTTGCATCTATGTAAGCACATTTACATGCTTTTCTTTGTGTTTACACTTGTAAGCATGTAAAATGCATGTCCTCGGATGCAGATTTTTAAATTTTTTGTTACAGATCTGAACGCAGTGCATATTTACGCACCTGTGTACATGTCCCCATTGAAAATAATACACCTGCATTCAGATCTGTAATATAAAATGTTTTGAAATGTATTTGTGTCTGCAAAAGGCCTAATACTAGCCAAATTAAAAGTCAAAGGGGCAACACCTTTTCATTATATATTATGTCCATTGATAATAAATCAGTGTAAATATAGCATTGCTATATCTGCCATGTATATCTTTCCTATCTAAATTGGCATTTTCCTGCAAACTTTTGGGTAGTTAAGCTTCTGGCACTGAAATCCTAATAAACAAAATTTGAAAATAGAAGCTGTGTAATAAGTAAGAATTTTATTTATAGACATTTTACTAACAGAAAAATATTTAAAAATTCTAAAAAAGTTTTGCATACTTGTTTTCCAGCTGTCTGTACCAGTTGGAGACAATTAAGTGGGAACCCCATGGGTCACTGCACCACCCTAAAAATTCTAATACTATGCCTCAAGATAAAAATGTAGTTTCATTATATCTGCCATTTACAACCTATACCTCATCAACTGTCAGTAAAAAATGAGCTGGGCAAAACCACATCCTGGTTTGCTAAAGCCTACTCCAGAGGTCACCAAATTTTTTAAATAAGGTGCCAGTTTACCTCCATTTTTAGATTTTACGGGGGCCAGACTATGGCCAATGGGAGTAAACTATGTCTCATGCTTGGTTGTCATTTGTCAAAATACATCACTCCTGTGGTTAATAGGATGAGGACTACCCCCCCCCCCCCCCATCGTTGGTACTAGTGGAGGAATCCAGATAAAAGTGTGTATAAGGGCACTCTGTGCAACAAACCAAGCAGATATCAGTCTATGTAGAAAAAGAAAAGGGTCTTCATGCACTTTCGGTAGCACTTGAAGAGAGAAGCAAAATCTGGAAGTAAAATGAAAAGAAAAAAAGGTGCCTCGAAGTGCAGAAGTAAAACTTTATATTTCCCAAAAGGGATAAAAACACTTACAAAAGGGTGGATGGGTAGAAGCATATCATATTAGTGATATTGCAGGTGGTCCGGCATTCTGGTAGTCCCAAGGAGTCTCAGTGATATCCGCAGGTGTGATTCTATGGCAGCATATTCTGAAGTGGCCGACAGATGGAAGCCACAACCCCCTGGATACTGGGAAGACAGCTAGGCTGTTTGAGACAGCATGGAAGCCGAATCCAGGAAGTGACGTCAGCAGGAAGGGACCAGCAACCAGCATGGACAGCAAGCCGAAAGTGATGTTATCAACATGTGACGCGTTTCGGTTCCTTCTTCAAGCAATGACTAAAGGTTACTAGAAGCAGAGCTTCTTATGGTCTGTGGAACTATGAGCGGACATGAGCAGGACTTAGGGAAGCACTGAGCTTATAAAATGACATAATGAATATAAAAAAACAGCTTACTGGGGACAAAAAAAGGAAAAAAAACCCCAGAAGACTGACATACAGGGCAAACTCATGCAAAGACATGATGCAAAAACAGCAAGAGTGATGAGCAACACAATTAGATAATATCACTGCATGCAGATGGAGCATAGCAGCTTGATGGCACGTCACTCGCTGTGTATGTATCAAAAATAAACACTAAAATGGGGAACAATATGGTGAACAATATACATCAATGGATCAATGCTGCCGAAAGTGCATGAAGACCCTCTTCTATTTCTATATTTGGTTTGTTACTCAGAGCTCCCTTATACACACTTTTATCTGGATTCATGTTTGAAGTAATTTTACAGGCTGCTGCACTGACCATATAGACTATCCTTCAGTAGACTATCCTATAGACTTTTATTGAGATTGATTTATCCTTGCACCTGAGCTCATTTTTAGGTCATTTTTAGTACCTTGTTGATCCCTTGTTTAACATTGGCTCCCTATATAGTTGTCATCCCCCCTCCTTCCATTCATCCACCCTTTTTTTATTTTTTTCTATTCCCCTTCCACCCCTGTCATTCATTTTTTTTTTTTTTTTTGTTTTTTTTTTTGTGTGTTGTGTTCTGTTGTCCTTTGTCTTTTCGTATACTGTCTTTGCTTGTTTTAGTTCCCCATGGATCTTTTACAAGAAATTGACTCATTAAAACATTCCAGAGTCAACTTCTTGCCATCTTGCCGAATAACTTTTTTAATTCCCTTCCTTTATTCTCTCACCCACAGTATGGTGACTTATGCCACTTGTTTCAGAGATTGGAAAAACTCATCACTTTTGCCAACCAACAGTGGTGGGATGAGATTTTTCTTCATAAATATTTATCTGCCCATATTACCCCCAGGGGACTTAAAATCCTGAAGTCCTGTTCTTTTTTAGATTTACCAACACAAAAAGAATGGTCTTCGATCTCCAAATTCTGTACTAACAAGTGGATTCAAATCATTGCCACACAAATGCACATCAAATATGAGCAAATAGTACACCGGATACAGATCCTCTTCACCCAAATTTCAGAATTAACCTCCCGGCTTCCTGTCTTTTGGTTATCTACCATCATCAAAAAGATAAACAGAAGAGAGGACCTCCTCACTAAAACAAATTAGGTAAATTTCACAGAGACCTGGATGATTATAGTCAACATAGAATTTTCTCATGGAAATGCACATGTGGAAATCGCATTCCACACTTATGGATATTGACCCTTGTACCATCCAGGTCATCCATCGCCCGATATCTATAACACATCAGGGACCGCCATGAACACTCCAGAGACAGAAAACACCCCATAAGAAGAGAAATAGTAGGGTCATCCCATTTCCAAGACCAACCTCCCCATCTACACCCAATATAGACTCACAACCTAGGCCACCACAGTTGGCCCCATCGTTATCAGCTTCTCAGGTACATCCCAGTTCCTCATCTAAAACTGCATCCACTGATATAGCAACCCACCCGTCTTCCTCTATCTGTACTGGTACAGTAACCACTTATGCCACATCTATGCCCATTGCTACTACGGATAATACAACATCCATCTCATCCATTTCCTTTGGTCCTAATTCTCTTCTTGTAACATCCACCACTACGACCCTCCCCATTAACCCCACTGCGGTCTCTTTTTTAATGCAAGACCTCCCCTGGACCAAACCTCTAAAAAGAAAACACGAAGTAGAGGATGCCGTGGTAGAGGAGGCAGATCCAAGCCCAGACCCCAGGAGAAAGAGAGTACTATAAAAATCTTTAATCTCTCTACCCATCCCCTTACTAGGGATGAGACTTCGTTACTCAGTTGGGGGTCTCAATTTTGCACCCTCCGCTCAGCCGAATCCCTTTTTTTTATTCAAAGATTTAGACAAATTTACATGTTGTTTGACTCTTAAAAGGTTTTTCAACATACAGTCTCTTAAACATAAGAATAACAACCTTAAGGTCTCTTCCATTCCTGCGGATCCTCCACCTGATGATAATATCGCTATGACTGATGATGATGCCACCAGTTTGGCCCTTTTGGAGGAACTTTATTTTCATAATACAGATTCCAGTAACCATCACCCATGTTCCTCTTTTCCTGTGGCAGACACCAAGAGTGCTTTCATTTTGTATAAGCAACCTCTAATGACTTCACCACCCATCCAGAATACACAATTTAGGCCTATATCTGTGTTCCACCCCACCCATTCCAAAGGCTCCTGCATTGATAACATTTAACACATTGTCTATGCTGAAATTCTGGACATGTGTAACTCAGCCAAAAATAGAAATAAGATTACCCATAATCTTACATGCTCTGAGAAGATTGCCTTGGATACCTTCAACAATAATTATGACTTGGTCATTAAATCTGCGGATAAAGGAGGTACAAAACAGAGCTGATTATGTTGCAGAGGCAATTAGGCTCTTGTCTGACACTAACACTTCTACTAAATTAAAGACTGATCCCTTACCTCAATTCACCCTAGAGGCTACCTCCCTTGTTAAAGATGCTCTTAGTGATAGTATTATTACTCAGCAGGAAGCCTCCTTCTTGGTCAAGGCTATTCACTACACCCCCTACTTTGCCATCTGCCCAAGGTTCACAAAAGCCTGGATAATCCTCCTGGTCGACCGATTGTCGCAGCCACAGGTAGCATTACCAGTTGATTTTCACAATATGTGGATCAATTCCTCCAGCCACTTGCTCAATCACTTCAGTCATACATAAGGGATGGGACACATCTGCTTGATCTTCTTTCCCTTTATTCTTGGGAGCCTTCATACCGTTGGGTCTCCCTCGACATCCAATCTCTATACATCTCCATACCTCACGATGTAGGATTAGGTGCCATACAGTCCTTCCTCTGTGAAGATCCCATGCTGAACCCTAGACAAGCCTCCTTCATCATAGAGGCAATTTTTTCTACAGGTAAATAGGACAGCTATGGGCGCAAACTTTGTACCATCATACGCAAATCTCACATGGGACAGTGGGAATTCTCTCGCACAACAATCCCTTTTCATCCAAAATCGTGTTTTATGGTAGGTATATTAACAATGTGATCATTATCTGGGATGGAAATGCATCTATATTTTCCAGTTTTGTAGCACACTGTAAGAATAACAACATGGATCTGAATTTCACTCCGGTCATGGATAGAGAGAAATTGGCCTTCCTTGACCTAGAATTATATTTTGTTGGTAAGGATATTCATGCCAGAAACTATACTAAGCCAACATCAGACAATTCCTTCCTTCATTATAAGAGCTGCCACCATCCCCAATGGCTCAATAATATACCCAAAAGTCAGTTTTATAGGCATAAATGAATTGTACCAGAAGTATGGACTATGACACCCAGAGTAAGTTGTTAAAAGATACATTTCTTGAAAAGGGTTTTCCAGCTCATATTGTGGAATCAGCTTACTCTCATTACATAGATAGATCTTCCTTACCATGTCTCCCCATCTAGACAGACATAAATAAGGGCAAACTACGCTTTATCACCCAATTCCATTCTCATCACAAACAGATGGAAAATATTGTGCGTAGACACTGGCCTTTGCTCCTACAAGGCCAGCATCTCCTCCCTCCCTTGTCCAATAAGCCTAAGTTTGCTTATAGAAAAGTGCCTAACATCAAAAGCAAGGTGTCGCCTAGTAAATTGAGAAATAAACCACCATTACAGGCATGTATTAATGCTGAAAACCCTTGTGCAAGACTTGCTGTTTTGTCAAACATGGCCAGAAGGATTTCTGTGTGAAAGGAAAAACATATCCTCTCAAGGGCTTTCACACATGTTCAACTGACCATGTAGTTTACTGTTTGACATGCCCCTGTGGCCTTTTCTATGTAGGGCAAACTATAAGGCCACTAAAGAAGCACTTCGGCAAACATCTCCGTTTCATCACTGAGGGACTGGACACAAAGTCTCTAGGCAGTCCTCGAGTACCATAACAAATCTCTTGATGGTTTGAGAGTTTGGGTTATTGAGGCAATGCCTAGAGACCTCCCTTCCCCTGAGCGCTTCCGCAAGCTCTGCCAAAGAGAAATGTACTAGATTTTCTCTTTGGAGGTACTGGCACCTGGAGGGTTAAACGAGGATTTTGAGATTAGTGAGTTACTATAGTAGTGTTTCCCTTTTTTCTCCTCACAATGACTATGTAACATACTTATATCATATAGCGCTGCTCATATCCGTTAGTGCTTACCATTTTATTCCACATGTCCCATAGTGGACAATAATATCCCATGCGTTTTTGAGATATATGTGTATGTATATATGTATGCATACATGTTTTTTGCCCATGTGCATTTATTTGTGTGCCGTTGGTCACGCATGTGCATATAATTTACATATATATATTTATATATATATATATATATATATATATATATATATATATATATATATATATATATATACACACACACACATCATTATATATTGCCTTTTTATATGGTTTCCCTTTCACAATATTTTTTAATGATTCCCTTCCTCATCATATATATACTCAATATAATATGCCATAGATCCATTGATGTATATTGTTCACCATATTGTTCCCGATTTTAGTGTTTATTGTTGATGTATACATACACAGCGAGTGACATGCCATCAAACTGCTATGCTTCATCTGCATGCAGTGATATTAACTAATTGCATTGTGCATCACTCTTGCTGTTTTTGCATCATGTCTTTGCTTTAGTTTGCCCTGTATGTCAGTCTTCTGTTGTTTTAATTCATTTTGTTTATAGATTTATATGCACATACATGTTCAATACCTGCACTACATAAACCACATTTGTGTTTTGTATAATCCCAAGGTTTTGTGCTATCTGGCAGTTATACATCTTCAGTACTTGTATTGGAATTTATTATTTTACCTGTTTATAGTTTCTGAAAATGTAAAGATATAATTAAAATGTATTTGCAGAATTATTTCTTCCTCTCCATAACGAAATCACCTGCATAACACGCAGAGAACATAATAACTATTTAA
Source organism: Lithobates clamitans (assembly GCA_037952925.1). Taxonomy (NCBI): domain Eukaryota; kingdom Metazoa; phylum Chordata; class Amphibia; order Anura; family Ranidae; genus Lithobates; species Lithobates clamitans. The sequence continues at coordinate 3,175,605 of JBBGZY010000125.1, read as the reverse complement.
GAGAGTCTATATTTTTCAGACCCACATGGGCAACCGGCGTCTGCATTACTTAGGAGTGGGTATTTATTAATGTCAGCTGAAGTTTTCTATGTTAGGAGCGGGATGTCAAGTGGAAAAATATGGAAAAATAAATGAAGACTCATCACTTTCAACTTCAAACACTTTTTGAGTTTTGCAGCAAATCCCTATTATAAGTCATTCTGTTATGTGTTACATAGACATTTATCATGCTCTATAGAGGTTACATAGTGGTAATAGACAGGTTTAAAGTGTATATAAATTCAAGAACACAACTGTGATACATGTCAAAGTTTACCAGTCCTGAGATGTGGCGGTTGAATTCTTTTTTTTTTCAGGAGTTTTTCCTTTATTTTTGCCCAATAATGCTGCAGATAACACACTTGTTATTGGATTTGATTTTTGTATTTTCAATATTGTCTATGACGCCACATGAAGAGACCCTTGTGCAGGTATATTTATTTTATTTTATTTTTTTCATTAGTTCATGTCCCCTATAGCAGTTCTGAGCTTACTGTGCACTTTTTTAATTTTTTACAGTGCTTTGCCCAGTAGCAATAAAAATGGCAAAAATTTAACTGCAAGATTTGTCCAACACAGTCTTCAAAATAATCCATCTCTAAGTTTGGTTTGCCAACTTTTGAACAAGATTACTTGGTGAATCAAACCTGGCAGATTCACCCATCACTTCCTGTATGTGCAGAAATTCTTTAATGGCTGCTGTGGATTTGATGAATGGCTGCAGGCAGGGCTTGAGCACTTGGGCAACGACCATACTGGCATTTATGTTTGTCATCTCAGATAAAGAGAGACATTCAGAACATGAGTGTAGCAGCAATTATATGGATTTAGCAAGGTGCACAAAATGAATGCCAAGTTAGAGCTATTCAACTGATGTGTTGTCCACTAAGATTTTATGACAAAATGGATATGTTTGACGGAAGTGTACCTTTAAGCTTGAGATATTTCTGTCTATACTGCTGTTTTGGATCAGAGTTTGCGGTTTATCTCCTAAACAAATAAAATACTGCCTGAGATGATTTCCAGATTTAATCCAGTTAGATTTACTAGGTGTCCTTAGTTCCAGCAGTCCAGAGGTATATTGAAAGGGGTAAGTCTGGAGTCTGGAGAAAGAAATATACTGTTACTGTGGTATAGATCCTTTGTTAGACTGCATCTGGAATATGCACATTTGAGCTCCATCTACAAGACAGACATACAAAATCCTAACGTTATTAAACATATTCACTATTACAACTAATACGGTTTTATGAAGAAGATGATGCATAAATGAAAAGTAGGCAAACTGGACTTGCTTACCTTAGAACAGACACATAGGGTGATCTAAATAGCACAAAAAACATTTTCTGTGGATTCTTTCTAGGACAATTTGTGTAAGTAATTATGGGATCCCCACCCTGATTATTTCCCAGCAGAGAAAGAACTCTTTAGTGTTCTAAAAAATTCTAAGATGCTTTTATAATTTCCCCACTTGTGATAAACCGGAGAGTTGGAATCATGGCATAAAGGGCATAAAGGGAAACCATGGCATAAAGGGCAACTAGGTCCACTAGCTTAAAGAGCCCAACAGATCCAGGGAAATTTCATTATTAGGAGGGCACAAGTTTTGGAAGATCATGAAAAGCATTTATTTGATATTTTGGTGGTTCAGTGTTTAAAGTGTATGACAACTGCTATGGTGCCCAACAGCACAGGGTGAGGTGGCAGCACTGTCTGCCTACACAGTGATTTACTAAACTGTAGAAATCATGCCTTGATGAAATATTTCAATTTCCTCTCCAGCTAGGGATGTAGTTAAATTATGAAGGGAAAGCATACACGCACTACATGCCCCCTACATGGTATACACAATGCTCACTATGCCAACCTAGCCCAATAATACTGTGCACCTCCCTGACAATGATCATTAAAAAGGCAAATCCTAACTATAGGAGCAACATTTGATAAATTCAGCAGCATATGAACAACTACCTGAGCAAGGTGCACCAGTACTGCAAGAAAAGAAACATAACATAATAAATGCTGCTGCTAGGCTCATTCACCTTCCCAACCATTCAGTGTCTGCTACTCCTCTCTACCAATCCCTCCACTGGCTTCTGCTCACCCAATGAATTAAATTCAAAACACTAAGAAACCACTTACAAAGCCATCCACAACTCTGCCCTCAGCTTCATCACTAACCTAGTCTCAAAATATGAACCTCATCATTCTCTTTATTCCTTCCAAGACCTCCTGCTCTCTAGCTCCCTTGTCACCTCCTACCATGCTCCCCTCCAGGGCTTTTCCTGAGCCTCTCCCATCCCATGGAACTCCCTACCCCAATCTGTCCAACTATCTTCTACTCTGTTCACTTTCAGACATTCCCTGAAAACCTTCTCTTTTTCTCTTCAGTTGCCCCAACCTACCAACTGTACTTTTTTATTCTCCATCAGCTCACTCCCCTCCAGCTATTACCTTTTGTGTTACTTGACCCTCTGACCTAGATTATAAGCTCTAATGAGCAGGGCCCTCTGATTCCTCCTGTATTAAATTGTATTGTAACTGTACTGTCTGCCCTCAGGTTGTAAAGCATTGTGCAAACTGTTGGCACTATTAAAATCCTGTATAATAATAATAATAATAATAATAATAATAAAAACATCACTGAAATTGAAACTGGCCTCAGTGATGTATCCACTGAAACAGCCTGAACTGCCTGCACCCTCAGAAAATGTGCAAGGTCCAAATCTTAGAAGATGTGCAAGGTCCAAAAAGAACACCCTAGCTAGACTCCACAACCTCAGCCAGCATCATGGGAAGAAATGGTAAAGCTACCTGTTCTTGAGAGACTTATAGTGATTATAACTGCAGATGAAGAGATGACATTATTCATCCAGCTCCAAGCTTGGGAGCTTTTAGAAAGCAAAGATATTAGCACATCTAGAAAAACAGCCTACTTAAAAGTAGAGGGAGAAGATGCGGCACAGACAAGCAATTGTGGCACATTTATACATTGCAACCACTACAATTGCTGGTGTTGAAACTGTCATGTCACTTCTCTGTAGATGTGTAAGTTAGCCCCAGCAAAAGGGCTGTAATGCATTTAATAGAAGATGGGCACATAGGCACAACAACCATTCTGGTATATTATAATTAGGGTTGGGCCAAATGACCCCCTGTTCGGTTCGCACCAAAACTTTCGAACAACGGGAAAGTTCAGAACCGAGTAACGAACCCCATTGAAGTCTATGGGACCCGAATGTGAAAAATCAAAAGTGCCCATTTTGAAGGCTTATATGCAAGTAATTGGGCATACAATGGTTATGGTGGTCCGGGTACTGCCCTGGGGGACATGTATCAATAAAAAAAAAGTTTGTAAAAAACGTAATGTTTACATGAGCAGTGATTTATTGACGCTTAAAGTGATAGTATAAGATTTGAAAATTCCTTTCAATATTATGCCTGGGGGTCCCCTTAGTCCTCTGTACTGTGTAAAAAAGCTACTGCAGCAATAATTGCATTTATAAAGCCCAAAAAATGAAATTTTTCTTGCAAGATTTCTTTATTTGTAAGCAACGGCTTGGGGAGCCATTCTGTACGATGATCCCACAATGTAGTGCAGGGGAATCAAGATTAGAGATTTTTTGGATAAATTCTGGTGACTCTACAACAGACTTTGGATTTTTACTTCTGTAACGGGTACAGAAAAATTGTTCTTTGGGTGTCGGTGGCGCCTTTACAACGTAACCCTATAGAGGTTACGTTGTAAAGAGATGTATAGAGATTCCACATCCCAAAAACACTTAATCAGCAACATCATCATCAGGGCCTTCATAGCTGCTGGTAATCGAGGACTGATTTATTTTGATAAAAGTCAGGCTGTCCACTGAGTCTGTGGACAGACACATTCTATGATCAGTAACAAAACCTCCAGCAGCACTAAATGCCCATTCAGAAAGCACGCTGGATGCAGGGCAGCCCAGCAGCTCAATAGCATACCGGGCAAGTTCTGGCCAGTGGTTTAGTCTCATGACCCAGTAAGCCAGTGGATCGTCCACTGGAAAGCTCTCCATCTCTGTTTTCGACCCTAGATAAGCGTCCACTTTGTGATTCAAATACTGCCGATGGGATGTAGAAGCTAACAGCCCTGGGCGGTGAGGACTAAAAAAATTATGAAATGCATAATTTCAGGAAAAGCGTTTGATAAACTTCTGTTTAAGGTGCCCTCAAGAGATTTAATCTTCTGCACTTTCTGAGGGGATGGGATGAGTTCTGAGACTTTCCCCTTATAGCGGTGGTCAAGGAGAGTTGCCAACCAATAGTGATCCTTCTCCTTTTTGGCACGTATTCTTGGGTCCTTTTACAGACTTTGAAGCACGAGGGAGCCCATGCACCGCAAATTTGCAGAGGCATGAGAAGCAGACTCCTCTTGATCGCTGAGGATTAGAGTATCTGGAACTGCCTCCTTCCAGCCACGTACTACTCCCTAGGGTTCTGTGGATTGAAAACCATCTCTTACCGTTTGACGCATGTCTTCCTCTGCTTCAATGCCTCCAAAACTGCCAGAATCTTCCTCCTCTCTCTACTCTTGTGTGTTCTGTGGCATAGGAACAATGGTGCCTGCATAAACTGGACCTTCAGAGGAAAAGAAGTCCTCCTCTTCCTCCCACTGCTCTGCCTCGAGTGCCCTGTCCATAATGCCACGCAGAGTCTGCTCCAGCAGGAACACAACAGGGAATGTGTCACTGATGCATGCATTGTCACGGCTCACCTTGTGGCCTCCTCAAATTGTGACAGTACAGTGCATGCATCCTTTATGAGCAGCCATTGGCATGGGGAAAAAAGTAAAGCCGGCCTTTGCCGGCCTATCATTGTGCCATACTCACACAGGTACTCGTTGATGGCCCTCTGCTGCATGTGCAACCACTGCAGCATTGCTAAAGTCGAGTTCCACCTGGTGGGCATGTCACAAATCAGGCGGATTATGGGCAGGTGGAATTCCCGCTGAATTTCAGCACAGGCTGTGTATGACCGCCTAAAATGGCTACATACTCTTCTGGCCTGCTTTAGCAGATCTTCCAACCCTGGGTACCTATTTAGGAAATGCTGCACCACCAAATTGAGGACATGTGCCAGGCATGGAACATGTGTCAACGTTCCCTGTCTAAGATCAGACAGGAGGTTTGAGCCATTTATCACACACCACCATTCCTGGCTCCAGCTGGCGTGGCATGAACCAGCTCTGGACCTGTCCCTGCAGAGCTGCTAGAATCCCTGCTTCGGTGTGGTTCCTGTCCCCTAGACACACCAGCTGAATCACTGCATGCACCTTTTAGCCTGACTAATTGAATAGCCCTTTAATGCTTAGGGTCAGGGCTTTTTTTCTCAGAAAATAAGTGCAGGAACTCACCCTCCCTAGCCAACTCTCCACCCCCAATTCTGTCGTTCCATGGGGAGAGAAGTAAAGCGGCTCCAAATCTGCGTAGGCCCAAAAGGCACAGAGTGCGGCACTTAGGAGCGCATAACACAAAGGGCTCAAGAAAGTGTACTCTGCAGTGATGAGGTGTGCGTTTCACACAGGGCACAGAAAAAAAATCGGAGGACAGAACTTACATATCTCCCCCATTGTAACCATCTATTGCTCACCTCTGTGCCCCCATTCAATCTTCACCTTGTCCACAGCTGACCTATGCCCCTTTCCACAGCTCACCTCTTCTTCCCCCATCTGCAGCTAAATTCTTCTGCCCCCCCATCCACAGCTCACCTCCTCTTTCCCCTGTCCACGGCTCACCTCTTTCCCCTGTCCACAGCTCAGCTCTTTCTCCTGTCCACAGCTCAGCTCTTTCCCCTGTCCACAGCTCATTTCTTTTTTCCCCTGTTCATAGGTCACTTCTTCCCTCCTGTCCACAGCTCACCTCTTCTTCCCTCCTGTCCACGGCTCACCACTTCTTCCCTCCTATCCACAGCTCACCTCTTCTTCCCTCCTTTTCATAGCTCACCTCTTCTTCCCTCGTGTCCACATCTCACCTCTTCTTCCCTCCTGTCCACAGCTCACCTCTTCTTCCCTCCTGTCCACGGCTCACCACTTCTTCCCTCCTATCCACGGCTCACCTCTTCTTCCCTCCTGTCCACGGCTCACCACTTCTTCCCTCCTATCCACAGCTCACCACTTCTTCCCTCCTATCCATGGTTCACCTCTTCTTCCCTCCTGTTCATGGCTCACCTCTTTTTCCCTCCTGTCCACAGCTCACCTCTTCTTCCCTCCTGTCCACAGCTCACCACTTCTTCCCTCCTGTCCACGGCTCACCACTTCTTCCCACCTGTCCACGGCTCACCACTTCTTCCCTCCTGTCCACGGCTCACCACTTCTTCCCTCCTATTCACAGCTCACCTCTTCTTCCCTCCTATCCACGGCTCACCTCTTCTTCCCTCCTGTTCATGGCTCACCTCTTCTTTCCTCCTGTCCATGGCTCACCTCTTCTTCCATCCTGTCCATGGCTCACCTCTTTTTCCTTCCTGTCCACAGCTCACCTCTTTTTCCTTCCTGTCCACAGCTCACCTCTTCTTCCCTCCTGTCCACAGCTCACCTCTTCTTCCCTCCTATCCACGGCTCACCTCTTCTTCCCTCCTTATACACGGCTCACCTCTTTTTCCTTCCTGTCCACAGCTCACTTCTTCTTCCCTCCTGTCCACAGCTGACCTCTTCTTCCCTCCTGTCTATGGCTCACCACTTGTTCCCTCCTATCCACAGCTCACCTCTTCTTCCCTCCTGTTCACGGCTCACCTCTTCTTCCCTCCTGTTCACGGCTCACCTCTTCTTCCCTCCTGTTCACGGCTCACCTCTTCTTCCCTCCTGTCCACAGCTAACCTCTTCTTCCCTCCTATCCACAGCTCACCTCTTCTTCCCTCCTGTCCACAGCTAACCTCTTATTCCCTCCTGTCCCTGTTCATGGCTCACCTCTTCTTCCCTCCTGTCCACAGCTCACCTCTTCTTCCCTCCTGTCCACGGCTCACCACTTCTTCCCTCCTATCCACAGCTCACCTCTTCTTCCCTCCTGTCCACGGCTCACCACTTCTTCCCTCCTATCCACAGCTCACCTCTTCTTCCCTCCTGTCCACGGCTCACCAATTCTTCCCTCCTGTTCATGGCTCACCTCTTCTTTCCTCCTGTCCATTGCGCACCTCTTCTTCCCTCCTATCCACGGTTCACCTCTTCTTCCCTCCTGTACTCAGCTCACCTCTTCTTCCCTCCTATCCACGGCTCACCTCTTCTTCCCTCCTATCCACGGCTCACCTCTTCTTCCCTCCTATCCACGGCTCACCTCTTCTTCCCTCCTATCCACGGCTCACCTCTTCTTCCCTCCTGTCCACGGCTCACCTCTTCTTCCCTCCTGTCCATGGCTCACCTCTTCTTCCCTCCTGTTCTCGGCTTACCTCTTTTTCTCTCCTGTCCACAGCTCACCACTTCTTCCCTCCTGTTCTCGGCTCACCTCTTCTTCCCTCCTGTTCTCGGCTCACCTCTTCTTCCCTTCTATCCACGGCTCACCTCTTCTTTCCTCCTATCCATGGCTCACCTCTTCTTCCCTCCTATCCATGGCTCACCTCTTCTTCCCTCCTATCCACGGCTCACCTCTTCTTCCCTCCTGTCCATGGCTCACTTTTTCTCCCCTCCTGTCCACGGCTCACCTCTTCTTCCCTCCTGTCCCTCCTCAATTCTGCGCTCCTGTCCACATGTCGTTCTAGCACCCCCCACAACTCACCTTTGTACCCCCTGTCAACAACTCAACTCTGCAACCCCCACATCTACAGCTTACACCCCCAGTCCACAACTACAGCTTGCCTCTACCCCCTTCCACATTTCACTACTGCACCCCCATCTACAGATTACCACAATCCACAGCTTTCATCTCTTCAGCTCTCCAACTTTCACCTCCTCACCCCCTGTCACCTTCAAACAACCTGCCAACCCCCCCTTACCAGCTCTTGCCACTGTACCACCTGCCCCCCCTCCCCACTACTCAGCACTTTGCACAACCTGTCCCCCTTTCCAGCTCTAACAACCTCACCCCCCTCTTCACAAATTCACCCCCACTGCGGTCCACAGGTGTCACCTCACTCTGCAGATGCACCGCCCCCCCTCCCCTCCCCTCCATCCCTCCCCTCCATAGTTTCCAGTGCACTCACTTCCCTCCTGTCCACGGCTCACCACTTCTTCCCTCCTATCCACAGCTCACCTCTTCTTCCCTCCTGTCCATAGCTCACCTCTTCTTCCTTCGTGTCCACATCTCACCTCTTCTACCCTCCTGTTCACGGCTCACCTCTTTTTCCCTCCTGTCCACAGCTCACCTCTTCTTCCCTCCTGTCCACAGCTCACCACTTCTTCCCTCCTGTCCACGGCTCACCATTTCTTCCCTCCTGTCCATGGCTCACCACTTCTTCCCTCCTATCCACAGCTCACCACATCTTTCCTCCTATCCACGGTTCACCTCTTCTTCCCTCCTGTTCTCGGCTCACCTCTTCTTCCCTCCTGTTCTCGGCTCACCTCTTCTTCCCTTCTATCCACGGCTCACCTCTTCTTTCCTCCTATCCATGGCTCACCTCTTCTTCTTCACTCCTATCCATGGCTCACCTCTTCTTCCCTCCTATCCACGGCTCACCTCTTCTTCCCTCCTGTCCATGGCTCACCTCTTCTTCCCTCCTGTTCTCGGCTTACCTCTTTTTCTCTCCTGTCCATGGCTCACCTCTTCTTCCCTCCTGTTCTCGGCTTACCTCTTTTTCTCTCCTGTCCACGGCTCACCACTTCTTCCCTCCTGTCCACGGCTCACTTTTTCTTCCCTCCTGTTCTCGGCTCACCTCTTCTTCCCTCCTGTTCTCGGCTCACCTCTTCTTCCCTTCTATCCACGGCTCACCTCTTCTTTCCTCCTATCCATGGCTCACCTCTTCTTCCCTCCTATCCATGGCTCACCTCTTCTTCCCTCCTATCCACGGCTCACCTCTTCTTCCCTCCTGTCCATGGCTCACCACTTCTTCCCTCCTATCCACAGCTCACCACATCTTCCCTCCTATCCATGGTTCACCTCTTCTTCCCTCCTGTTCACGGCTCACCTCTTTTTCCCTCCTGTCCACAGCTCACCTCTTCTTCCCTCCTGTCCACAGCTCACCACTTCTTCCCTCCTGTCCACGGCTCACCACTTCTTCCCTCCTGTCCATGGCTCACCACTTCTTCCCTCCTATCCACAGCTCACCTCTTCTTCCCTCCTATCCACGGCTCAGCTCTTCTTCCCTCCTGTTCACGGCTCACCTCTTCTTTCCTCCTGTCCATGGCTCACCTCTTCTTCCATCCTGTCCATGGCTCACCTCTTTTTCCTTCCTGTCCACAGCTCACTTCTTTTTCCTTCCTGTCCACAGCTCACCTCTTCTTCCCTCCTGTCCACAGCTCACCTCTTCTTCCCTCCTATCCACGGCTCACCACTTCTTCCCTCCTTATACACGGCTCATCTCTTTTTCCTTCCTGTTCACAGCTCACCTCTTCTTCCCTCCTGTCCACAGCTCACCTCTTCTTCCCTCCTGTCTATGGCTCACCACTTCTTCCCTCCTATCTACAGCTCACCTCTTCTTCCCTCCTGTTCGCGGCTCACCTCTTCTTCCCTTCTGTTCACGGCTCACCTCTTCTTCCCTCCTGTTCACGGCTCACCTCTTCTTCCCTCCTGTCCACAGCTAACCTCTTCTTCCCTCCTATCCACAGCTCACCTCTTCTTCCCTCCTGTCCACAGCTAACCTCTTCTTCCCTCCTGTCCCTGTTCACGGCTCACCTCTTCTTCCCTCCTGTCTACAGCTCACCTCTTCTTCCCTCCTGTCCACGGCTCACCACTTCTTCCCTCCTATCCACAGCTCACCTCTTCTTCCCTCCTGTCCACGGCTCACCTCTTCTTCCCTCCTGTTCATGGCTCACCTCTTCTTTCCTCCTGTCCATGGCTCACCTCTTCTTCCCTCCTATCCATGGCTCACCTCTTCTTCCCTCCTATCCACGGCTCACCTCTTCTTCCCTCCTGTCCACGGCTCACCTCTTCTTCCCTCCTGTCCATGGCTCACCTCTTCTTCCCTCCTGTTCTCGGCTTACCTCTTTTTCCCTCCTGTCCACGGCTCACCACTTCTTCCCTCCTGTCCACGGCTCACTTTTTCTTCCCTCCTGTTCTCGGCTCACCTCTTCTTCCCTCCTGTTCTCGGCTCACCTCTTCTTCCCTCCTGTTCTTGGCTCACCTCTTCTTCCCTCCTATCCACGGCTCACCTCTTCTTTCCTCCTATCCATGGCTCACCGCTTCTTCCCTCCTATCCATGGCTCACCTCTTCTTCCCTCCTATCCACGGCTCACCTCTTCTTCCCTCCTGTCCATGGCTCACCTCTTCTTCCCTCCTGTCCCTCCTCAATTCTGTGCTCCTGTCCACATGTCGTTCTAGCACCCCCCACAACTCACCTTTGTACCCCCTGTCAACAGCTCAACTCTGCAACCCCCACATATACAGTTTACACCCCCAGTCTACAACTACATCTTGCCTCTACCCCCTTCCACATTTCACTACTGCACCCCCATCTACAGATTACCACAATCCACAGCTTTCATCTCTTCAGCTCTCCAACTTTCACCTCCTCACCCCCTGTCACCTTCAAACAACCTGCCAACCCCCCCTTACCAGCTCTTGATACTGTACCACCTGCCCCCCCTCCCCACTACTCAGCACTTTGCACAAACTGTCCCCCTTTCCAGCTCTAACAACTTCACCCCCCTCTTCACTAATTCACCCCCACTGCGGTCCACAGGTGTCACCTCACTCTGCAGGTGCCACTCGCACTGCCCCCCCCTCCCCTCCATCCCTCCCCTCCAAAGTTTCCAGTGCACTCAGGGCAGGACGTGAGCCGCTGGGCAGGGCTGGACGGGAACAACAACTCCCAAAGCTCAGGAAAAAAAGTAAAATAAAATGCAGCAGTCGCAGCGTGGGATTCGGAGCACTGACTGACATATAAACATGTCCTGGATGGAGAGGACAGGGCTGCCAGAGGTGGCGGAACGCCATTCCGCCGCGTTCCGGCAGAAAAAAAGCCCTGCTTAAGGGGTACTAGAGGTTCATAGGACATTTCAGCAGAGGAGGGCATGGAGGAGGAGGAGGAGGAGGGGGTAGAGCTGACAAATCTGGCAACATCACCAGCTGTATAGAGAAGTGGGGGCACAACAAGCTGCAGCACTGAGCCCTGTCCTGCATCCCTCCGAGTTGCAACCAGAGTTACCCAGTGTGCTGGGAATTAAATATATCATCCCTGCCCATGCTTGCTGCACCACATGCCAGTAGTAACATGGACTTTGAGACTGACTGCCATGCCCAATGATGCCACAGCATTGCCTTCCACGTGATGGTAGAGAGATGGAATGGCCTTACGTGAAAAGAATAATTGACTGGGATTCTGCCATTGCGGTACAGCACATTCTGAAAATTCAAGGAAGGGAGCAGAATCCACCCGGACGGAAAGGCAGAAGTTGTAGAGCCAGCAGCTTTGACAAGCTTGCATTGAGACGCTGGACATGTGGGTGGCAGGGATTGTATTTTTTCTTCCGCTGCAGCAGATGGGGCAGAGAAATGTGCTCTTTGAATAGTTTACAGCTGGTGATGTCCTGCTTTCCAATGTGCTGCAAGGACCTGGGACACCCTGCACTATACCATCATCCCTGTCAGTGGAGTCTGCTGAGAGGTCATGAGGTATAGCAGGGACAGACTGAGGTGAGTAAGGAGGAGGGACAGATTTGTACCCCTTTTGTGTGGCTTTTAGGTGCTCTTGCCAAGGGGCTGAGTGGTGGGAGGTTAAATGCCTTGTCAAGCATGTGGTACCCAAATGATTGGTGTTTTTACCACGCTTGATGTGCTTGAGACAAAGTTGGCAAATAGCAACAGTGCGATCGGCTGCACATGTACTAAAAAAGGCCCAAATAGCTGAGCTGTGGGAAGTGGGCTGGGAGATAACAGCTCCACAATGTGATGGAATAGGGTGGCTGCTCTCTACTGTTCTATGATGGCTGCCTCATTGAGATTGTGCCTCACTAGGGATGAGCCGAACACCCCCCGGTTCGGTTCGCACCAGAACCTGCGAACGGACCGAAAATTTGCACGAATGTTAGAACCCCATTGACGTCTATGGGACTCGAACGTTCGAAATCATAAGTGCTCATTTTAAAGGCTAATTTGCATGGTATTGTCCTAAAAAGGTTTTGGGGACCCGGGTCCTGCCCCAGGGGACATGTATCAATGCAAAAAAAACTTTTAAAAACGTCCGTTTTTTCGGGAGCAGTGATTTTAATGATGCTTAGAGTAAAAAAAAAAGTGAAATACTCCTTTAAATATCGTACCTGGGGGGTGTCTATAGTATGCCTGTAAAGTGGCGTGTGTTTCCCATGCTTAGAACAGTCCCTGCACAAAATGTCATTTTTAAAGGAAAAAAGGTCATTTAAAACTGCTTGCGGCTTTAATGTAATTTCGGGTCCTGGCAATATGGATGAAAATCAGTGAGACAAACGGCATGGGTACCCCCCAGTCCATTACCAGGCCCTTTGGGTCTTGTATGGATATTAAGGGGAACCCCGCACCCAAATTAAAAAAAGAAACAGCAGTATACAGGCTCTGTACTCTGAACAGCAGTATACAGGCGGTGCAAACACAGACAGGGACTGTAGGTTTGTTGTTAAGTAGAATCTGTTTGTAATTTTGAACTGGTACATTTTTAACGTGTTTAGCTCCAGCCAAAAAATCTATTTTAAGCTTTTTGAAAAACATAGGGAAGGGTTATCACCCCTGTGACATTTGTTTTGCTGTCTGTGCTCCTCTTCAGAAGATTTCACCTCACTTTTTGTCCCAATGACAAATGTTTTTTTGAAAATTTGGGTTTTTTTGTGAAACAAGGATTGATGATAAAGCATCAGTGGAAAGGAGAAATGTTTTTCCCATATTAACTCTTACAGGAGAGAATTTCCCTTCCTAGGGGTAGATTTCATCTCACTTCCTGTTGTCTCCTTCCGTTTGCAAGTAGGAGTCGTTTGTAAGTTGGATGTTTGAAAGTAGGGGCCTGCCCTATATACTCAGCAGAAATTTGGGCCTTAGGTGTTGTTGTGGCCACAACACTGTAAGCCCTCACAGGGCCCTGTTGTGAAATATTAGATCAAGAATTGTAATTACATGCCCCTGTTGAACAGGGGCAGAAAAATTGGGCCTTTGGTGGTGGTGCTGGTGCCACAACACTGTAAGTCCTCACTCGCTCTTGGTGGGCGCAGAAATGGGCCCTGCTGTGAAATATTAGATCAAGAATTGTAATTACATGCCCCCGTTGAACAGGGGCTGAAAAATTTGGCCTTAGGCACTGGTGCTGGTGCCACAAGACTGCAACCCCTCACAGATACTCTAGTTGGAATGCAGAAACGAGCCCTGCTGCAAAGTATTGCATCAAAAATTGTAATTACACGCCTCTGTTAAACAGGGGCTGAAAAATTGGGCCTTAGGCACTGGTGGCGGCGCCCAGAACCAAAAATGTTCTTACAAGCTATCAGCGTGATCATTGAGGAGGAAGAGAATAATTACTCAGGATAGTCACTCAGCATCAGCATAGGCAGTCTTTGAAGGGATCTGAGATTTTAAAAAAAATTATTCGGTTACATCAGCATCAGGTGCTTGGTAGCTGGTGGTGATCCAAGACTGATTCATTTTTATGAAGGTCAGTCGATCGACCGAGTCGGTGAACAGACGCACCCTTTGATTGGTTACAAAGCCTCCAGCAGCACTAAATGTGCGTTCCGAAAGAACGCTGGATGCAGGACAGGCCAGTAGTTCAATTGCATACTGTGCAAGCTCTGGCCAGTGATCCATCCTCAAGACCCAGTAACCCAGAGGATTTTTGGTGGGAAAGGTGTCTAAATCAGATCTTGCCCAAAGGTATTCCTGCACCATGTAAAACAGACGCTGGCGATGGTTGCTGGAACCGATCATACCTTGGGGCTGTGGACTAAAAAAAATTGTCTGAACGCATCGGTCAGACGGCCACCTTCTCCACCGCTCCTTCTTTGACTGAACGAAGCCTCAGCAATACGTTGTCCAGAAACAGGAGTTTATAACCTCCCAGTCTCTGGGAACGCGTTGCACAGACCTTTCTGCAAGGCCTCCCGAAGATGTTTCATCCTCTGCTCCCTCTGCAAAGGCAAGATAAGGTCTGCAACCTTACCCTTGTAACGTGGATCAAGGAGGGTTGCCAGCCAGTATTGGTCCTTCTCCTTGATACCACGAATACGAGGATCCTTCCGCAGGCTTTGCAGGATCAGGAAGGCCATGCAGCGTAGGTTTGCTGAGGCATTCGGTCCGGAGTCCTCTGGGTCACTAAGGACGACATGGTCTGCAGCCACCTCCTCCCAGCCACGTACAAGTCCATGTGTTTCTTGGGACTGATCCCTTAAAGACTGCTGCTGATGCTGAGTGCCAGGCTCCACCTCTATACTGACACAATCCTCCTCCTCCTCCTCTTCCTGTGTGATCGTGGGCACGCAGGAACACTGTCTGGATAAAGGGGGCCTTGAGAGCTAGGGAAGTCCTCCTCTTCCTGCCTCTGTTCTGCCTCAAGTGCCCTGTCCATTATTCCACGCAGCGTGTGCTCCAACAGGTGGACAAGGGGGACAGTGTCACTGATGCATGCACTGTCGCTGCTCACCATCCTCGTGGTCTCCTCAAATGGTGACAGAACAGTGCATGCATCCCTGATTATGGCCCACTGGCGTGGGGAAAAAACAAGCTCCTCTGACCCTGTCCTGGTGCCATAGTTGCACAGGTACTCATTGATGGCCCTCTGCTGCCTGGGCAGCCGCTGCAGAATGGCCAACGTTGAGTTCCACCTGGTGGGCATGTCACAAATTAGGCGGTTCTTGGGCAGGTTAAACTCCTTTTGGAGGTCTGCCAGCCGAGCACTGGCATTATATGACCAGCGGAAATGCACACAGACTTTCCTGGCCTGCCTCAGGACATCCTGTAAGCTCGGGTACCTGCCCAAGAACCGCTGCACCACCAAGTTAAGGATGTGAGCCATGGGTCATTTGTCCCTGTTGGAGGGCAGAGAGGAGGTTGGTGCCATTGTCACAAACCACCATTCCTGCTTTAAGTTGGCGTGGCCTCAACCACCTCTGAACCAGCCCCTGCAGAGATGACAGAACCTCTGCTCCAGTGTGGCTAATGTCCCCCAAGCACACCAGCTCAAGCACCGCATGGCACATTTTGGCCTGCATAATTGCGTAGCCCCTTGAATGGCTACGGAGCACCGCTGGTTCCGAGGACATAGCACAGGAAGAGGCCATGGAGGAAGAAGAAGAGGAGGGGGTGGAGGAGAGAGGTGTGTCACAATCATTAGTAGTGGCATTTTGGAGGCATGGTGGCGGAACAACCTCCAACACTACTGCACCTTGTCCTGCATCCTTCCCAGCTGCCAGCAGAGTCACCCAATGCGTGGTGAAACTTAGGTAACGTCACTGTCCATGCCTGCTGGACCATGAGTCAGCGGTAATATGCACCTTACCTCTGACCGCCCTGTCCAGCGAGGCATGGACATTGCCTTCCACATTCCAGGAGAGAGCCGGAATCGCCTTCCGTGAAAAAAAGTGGCATTTGGGTACCTGCCACTGAGGAACCGCACATTCCACAAACTCACAGAACGGGGCAGAGTCTACCAACTGAAAAGGCAGCAGTTGAAGTGCTAGCAATTTTGCCGAGCTAGCATTTAACCGCTGGGCATGTGGATGGCTGGGAGCGAACTTCTTTCGGTGGTGCAGCAACTGGGGCAGAGAAATTTGCCTGGTACAATCTGACGTTGGTGTACCGAAAGCAGATTGCCCACAAGTATTTGGCTGTGACACACCTAATTCTACACCTTCATTCCTTTCAGTGCAGGTCTCAGAGAGGACTGAAGGTATAGTGAGGTTGGAGTTCTCAGCTGATGAGGAACAAGGAGAGGTCCTCTTTGTTCTTTGGTGTGGGTCTTTTACGTACGCTTGCCAACGAACTGCATGGTAGGTCAACATATGTCTGGTCAAGCATGTGGTGCCAAAGCGGGAGATGTTTTGGCCACGCGAGATACGCTTGAGACATATGTTGCAAATAGCAGCGGTGCGATCTGATGCACTCGTCTCAAAAAAGGCCCACACCAAAGAACTTTTGGAATAACGTGCAGAGACAGCAGCGCCCTGCACATGCGGAGCTTTGGGGTGTGATGCGGTTAGTGTGCTGCCCTTAGGCTGGCCCCTGGAGGGCATCCTGCCTCGTTGGTGATGTGCCTCCTCCTCCTCCTCCTCTCTCCTATCAGGCACCCACGTTGAGTCAGTGACCTCATCATCCCCTCCCTCCTCATCACTGGAGCAAACCTGGTAGTATGCTGCAGCAGGGGGAGCATGATTGCCAGATTGCTGTCCTTCTTTAGCACCCCCTCTGTCCGTGCTCACATTTCTGCCTTCATCTAGCTCAGTATCATCATCAGAGCCTTCTAAACACTGGGCATCCTCCTGGAGCATGTACCCAAAACTGTGGTCAAACAGTTCGAAGGACTCCTCTGGGGGACGTGGTGGGGCTAGGGAAGGAGTCACTGATGCCATTGAGCCGAGGGAAGAAGCTGCTTTGGCAGCTGCTTTGCCAGACAAAGTACCCTGAGCATTGGTGAGAGAGGATGAGGAGGATGAGGACGGCTTGGTCATCCACTCGACCAAGTCTTCCGCATGTTGCGGATCAGCACGGCCAGCTGCTGAAAAAAAGGCCAAGCGTGTCCCACAGCCACGTGCTGATGAGGATGCACCGTCTTCACAATCAGCACTGTTGCCTCTACACACAGAGCCTGTGTGCCTTCTTTTATTGGCTTGTGACTGTCTGCCTCTTCTTGTTGGCCTTCCAGACATACTAATGGCCTGTAGCTGCACTAAGCTGGGATATATATATATATATATATATATATATATATATATATATATATATATATATATACTGATACTGCAGCTAGCAAAATCAACTGCCTGCCTGTAGTATGAGAACACCACCAACCTTCTACAGGTAGCTTTAGCTGAACACTGTGCAGAGCTCGCAAAAAACTAACTTGAAGCTTATTTAGCTGCCTGCGGTAGTGATTGGATCAGGAAAACACCACCAACCTTTAACAGGTAGATTTAGGTGAACACTGTGCAGAGCTCGCAAAAAAATAACTTGTATCTTATTTAGCTGCCTGCGGTAGTAATAGGATCAGGAAAACACCACCAACCTTCGACAGGTAGCTTTAGGTGAACACTGTGCAGAGCTCGCAAAAAACTAACTTGTAGCTTATTTAGCTGCCTGCGGTAGTGATAGGATCAGGAAAACACCCCCAACCTTCTTACAGGTAGCTTTAGCTGAACACTGTGCAGAGCTCGCCAAAAACTAACTTGTAGTTTTAGCTGAACACTGTGAGGAGGACGCACTAGACTAACTTGTAGCTTTAGCTGAACACTGTGCACAGGTCGCACTACACTAACTTGTATTTTTAGCTGAACACTGTTCAGAGGACGCACTACACTAACTTGTAGCTTTAGATGAACACTGTTCAGAGGTCGCACTACACTAACTTGTAGTTTTAGCTGAACACTGTGAGGAGGACGCACTACACTAACTTGTAGCTTTAGCTGAACACTGTGCAGAGGTCACACTACACTAACTTGTAGTTTTAGCTGAACACTGTGAGGAGGACGCACTACCCTAACTTGTAGCTTTAGCTGAACACTGTGCAGAGGTCACACTAAACTAACTTGTAGCTTTTAGACATGTGCACACTGAAATATTTTGTTTTGGAATTTAGTTTTCGTCCAAAAAAATACATTTATTTAGTTACTCCCGAAATTTCATTTTTAGTTTTTATTTATTTCGTTTTTCGTTAAAAATTGCATTTGTCCGAAAATCCAAATTAAGGTCGAATCTGTCATTGAAGGCTTATGGTGTCTGTCGAATGTTCAAAAAGATTCGACGGAGCAGCTAAACTGTACTACGTTGTCGACATTAAATCTTCTTAGAACTTTCAACAGACACCATAAGCCAAAGTACGTGTGTACTTAGTTCTAGCTATTTTACTGCTCTTCCTCTTTGGTAACAATTAGCCAATAACATTCATCATCATCATTATTTTTTTTTTAACTTTTCTCCCCTACGTCGAATCTTTTCTCCCCTACGTCGAATCTTTTCTCCCCTACGTCGAATCTTTTCTCTCTATGTCGAATCTTTTCTCTCTATGTAGAATAATCTTGGACTAATAGAGTTAAGGTTAGGCACATTCGACCATAGATTTGATGGACACAGATTGTTGTCATCATCATGTCGAATTTCCTATCTATATCAAACTGTTGTAGCAACGAAAACAAAAATAAAGCATTTGTTTATGTCGGATCTTTCGTTTTTCAGATTCTGCACTTTCGTTATCATTTGTTAAAATGATAACGAAAATACCTGAAATTCGGACGAAAATGCATTCAGACGAAAACGAATGCACATGTCTAGTAGCTTTAGCTGAACACTGTGAGGAGGACGCACTTCCCTAACTTGTAGCTTTAGCTGAACACTGTGCAGAGGTCACACTAAACTAACTTGTAGCTTTAGCTGAACACTGTGAGGAGGACGCACTAAACTAACTTGTAGTTTTAGCTGAACACTGTGCAGAGGTCACACTAAACTAACTTGTAGCTTTAACTGAACACTGTGAGGAGGACGCACTACACTAACTGTAAATAGCCTAGCTTCCTGACTGTGGTACTAATAGGATCAAAAGAACACCAGCAATTTTCTTCAGGTAGCTGTAAATACTGTAACAAGACAAGCCTGCCTGTCAGTAGGAAGATAACAGGAACGGATCTAGCTAAACTGAATACAGTGTATATATATATATATATATATATATATATATATATATACACAACACCTGGGATGCATATATATACACAATACACTGTAAGTGCAGCTAACTCACTGACTGTCCTGTCTAATCTAGCTAACTTAAATGAAATGACACTGTCTCTCTCTCTCTCTAAGCACGCCAAAACACACCACACAGGGCCACTGTGCAGGTGGCCTTATATAGTGTGGGGCGTGTTCTAAACCCCCTGAGCCATAATTGGCCAAAGCCACCCTGGCTTTGGCCAATTACAGCTCTCTCTACTGATGGCGCTGTGATTGGCCAAGCATGCGGGTCATAGTGCATGCTTGGCCAAACATCAGCCAGCAATGCACTGCGATGCCGCAGTGAATTATGGGCCATGACGCGCCACACGAATTTGGTGCGAACGGCCCATACCGTTCGCAATTCGGCGAAAGGGCGAACAGACGATGTTCGGGTCTAACATGGGTTGGACTCGAACACGAAGCTCATCCCTATGCCTCACCCTCACTTTCCTCCTCTGCTCTATCCAGCACCCAAGTCGAGTCAGTGACCTCATCATCACCATCTAGTCCATCCTAATTACCACTGGAGACAACTTGGCAATACGCTGTGGCTGGGGGAACATGATTGCCAATTTGTGTACCAGTATCCTCTTCTCTCTGTAGGCTCATATTCCTGCCTTCCTCAACCTCAGAGTCAGAACCAACATCTGAATCGAGTAATGGCTGTGCATCGTCAAGAAGCAAGTGGCTGGCGCTGTGTTAAAAAAAATCCACTGACTCCTCCATGCCTGATGCTGGGGCTGTGGCAGGAATAGCTGTGGACAGGTAGGGAGGCTTTGCCACTCTAGTCTCTGCTTGGGTGATGGAGGATGAGGAGGATGAGGACAGTTTATTAAGCCAGTCTACCATCTCCTCTCCATGCTGTGGCTGGACAGCACGGGCAACATCACTAAACAGAGGAAATGATGCCCTGCCTGAGGACTGACCATGTCCACCTCTGCCTGTGGTTACATACGGTGCTGGCCCCCTTACAGTTCCATGGGAATGTCGGTCTCTCCTTGCTGTCCTCCCATGATGGGGGGAGTAGGGGGTGCTTATTAACAAAATGTAATAAAGATGTGTAAATGTGTACGAGGATGCACTTTAATCAATGCAAAGTGGTGTTTGGTGCACTTTATATTGAGTATTCACAACACAGACACACTCCACGGATACACTAAAATATTGCAGTAAAGCACAGAACTATAGGCCATTAAACTTGCAATAAAGCACAGAACTATATGGCATTAAACTTGAAGTAATGCAATTAAACATACGGCGTTAAACTTGCAGTAACGCACAAAACTATATGGTGTTAAACTTGCAGTAACGCAATGAAATATATGGCATTAGGGTGCATGCGTGGCAGCTCCCAAGATAGCCGCGACCTTCTGAAGCTCTGTGCCATTCCGGCCCTATAAACTGCGCTGCAGCCATCAGGACACCTGCCCAAGATCCGCTCCACTATCAATCATGGGGGGGAGCATACCGGGACAACGCCGATGTCATCCAGCACTTCCAAGAGGGACCTCTCTCACCAGCTGAATTCCGCCGCAGGCCCGCTCAGCTCACCGCTCCACGAGGGAGAGACAGAGACATGGACGCAGCAGCAGAGGACTCCATAGCAGATCAGAATGCTGCTCCTCCGACCCCACAGAGCTCAGTGAGTCTTCCACACTTGATTGCACCGCCCCCCACATCCACAGAATCACTAATAGGGAGGACAATAGATGGGCTCCCCATGACTCCCTTGAGTGACCCCCTGGCTGGCCTAAACACATGCGACAGGGAGGCCTACACCACATCTCTTGTCCCCACCGACTTTCCCTCCATGATGACAGCCTTCTCTCAGATGCTGTCCAGAGGATTAGCGCAGAACACTCCCAAATCACCTCCTCCATTCACGCAGACCTGCAGCAGCTAGGCACAAGGATTGAAGCCATTGAAAAAAGGCCAGGATCAATCAAAACTCTAGGAGGATCCAAGATGTCCAGGACCAACTAGACACAGCGTTATCCAAAATTGACGACCTGGAAAATAGATCCAGACGCTATACTTTCAGGATCAAAGGACTCCCAGAATTGGTGAGAGAAGTCCAGCCAGCAGTTTGGGCCCTCATCAAAGGCCTCATCTTGGATATTCCAGATCACCGCCTGGAACTCGACAGGGCTCATAGAGCTCTGCAGCCCCCCCCCTTCGCTAAGATGGCTCAGATTCTACTAAAGAAGAAGTAATGAAAAGGTCTAGAGCTGCTGATACCCTCACCATCCAGAGCCATGCAATACAGATCTTTGCCGATCTATCTCCCTATACAGTTCAGAAATGGAGAGCACTCAAACCTCTGCTCCAAGTCCTGCAACAAAAAGAGATTCTCCTCCTTCCTAGAGGGTGAGAGTCTATTTCTCCATCTGTGTCTGATATCGCAAGAAATCCAACCACCCTCACTCAGCAAGGGACCCCCCTCAACCTTGAAACGTCCACCTCCTGACGCAACATTCAAAGAGGTCCAAAGACTCACAATTGCCATGAATAACCAGCCCAGACTACCATGCCAGACACCTGGTCTGGCTCACTTCCCTTCCCTCCCCTTGTTTTTCTTTTTCTCCTGGTACTATTCCCCCAGGGCCCTCGTCTCATCCATGAACAGATCTCACTCCTCCACAGTTATAGGAGGGATGATCTATTGGGCACCTGCCTGGAGGGAGGTACAAGGGAGAGGGGGCTTTGAGTAAAGTCCAACTGTTCCTCACCAGCTTAAAACTATTTGACTATTTTTGTTTTCCATCTCACTGATTTAGGCCATAGACTCTCAAGTATAGGGTCTTCCAAGGACCACACTGCTTTGGGCAGCTATTTTTTTTCCAGGCTCCTTGGAATAAATCTTATCTGCTCATAGGACAAATGGCCTGTGGCCAAATTTTATGTAGTGCAGTTTCCTACTGCTATAAGTTTTAGACATGTTTCCAATGGCCCAGCTGACCTCAGAGGGTTTCAGTAAGTTACGGAGACCCCGGGCAGGGAGAGTCGGCTCAGACGGGGAATCTGATATAGAATTATATTTCTACCATAATTATCTGGTGGATGTTCTGTTAAAGTTTAAACTGTTATTGTTTCCTCCCAGCGGGTAGACCGTAGTGGGTGCGGTTCGCCTCCTTTAGTCTCTGAGGTGAACGTGTTCACCTCCCAGAGACGGTATGAAGACCCTCGTCTTGAGGTTCTTCAGATCTCTCCAATTATTGGAGGGGAATTGTACTCGCTCATATTTACTTGTTACTCTCTTTTTTCTTTTTCTTTCTCTCCTGCTGTCTTCTCTCCGTCCCTCTCTATGCCTCTCAGGAGTTCTCACACAATCCTCTCCCAGGCTCAGGCTATGAATCGGATTGATGCACGACCGCACTGTCAAGAGCTATCTTCTGATCGAGTAAGTGATACAATGTCACAGAGACACTCTTCCTCCATGGTCTGTGGCTAACACAAAACCCCCTAAATCTACTCTAAAAATTGTTTCTCATAACGCACAGGGACTTAACTCGTCGATCAAACATCGGAAACTATTCCAACTTTATCACAACTTATGCTCAGATATTTTACTCATAAAAGAAACACACTTCCCCGCGACATTTAAGCCCAACTTTTTGCATCAATGCTACCCCCAATTCTTCCTAGCGAATGCAGCCAACAAAACAAAAGGAGTAGCCATTTGCTTCTCCAAACACATAAACTTTTCCCAGACAGAGGTAATCACCGATCCCCTAGGCCCCTACATTTTGGTATCAGGCACTATAGACAGCAAAACCTACACTTTTATCTCCTACTATACTCCCAACAAGGGCCAAGCAAAATTTTTTGAGTCACTGTTAGGCACCCTGCGACGACACTTCCAGGGCACAGTCATCATGGGGGGAGACTCGAATATTGCCTTTGACCTTTTACTAGACAAAACGGCCAAAGGGGCCACCAGATCCAAATGCACCTCTAGACAGAATCTAAAAATTGCTCACATTTTACACTCGGCAGGACTGACTGATATCTGGAGGGAACTCAACCCCCGCACAAGGGACTATACACACTTTTCAGCGCCACACAATACCTATGCCAGGATAGACCACATTTTTCTGCAATCCGCATCCATCCCTTTGACCTTAACTTCCAAAATTACAGCTACCCCCTGTCAGATCACTCTATTGTGTCATTAGTTACCCATCGGTCATTGGGGGCGGAAAGCCCGTTTAAATGGAGACTCAATGAAGCCCTGCTAAGCGACCCAATACAGTGTACAATCTTAGAAAAGACCTTGAAAGACTACTTTCTTAAAAATGACAATGACTGTGTCACCCCTGCAAATCTTTAGGCTGCTCACAAAGCAGTCATTAGAGACAATATTATTCTTCTTTCTTCCAAGCTAAAAAGGGAACCTAGAGCAGACCTACAGAGGTGCACAGAGGAATTCTACTCTCTAGCCAAGGCCCACAAATGAAACCCCACTACTTCAACCTTCGCACAGCTAGATAGAGCTCAAACTAACCTTAATCTAATCCTCACCACAGTTGCAGAGAAACATCTCAGATGGATGGGAGCTAGATTCTGCTCCCAAAGAGATAGAATCGGCTCCAAACTTGCCACAAAACTGAGCCCCAGATAACAAACCTTAGCCTTCCTGAAAATTCAAAACCCAACTGGTGACTTAACTCAGAACCCAGCGAAAATAATGGAAGCCATCCTAAAGTTTTACTCAACTCTTTACAAAGCTGCTCCCCCATCCTCTTCTAATATCAAGAACACTTTTATTACTGACCTTCCTACCCCTAAGATAGCTCAAAGTCACAGAGACCTTCTTGAATGCCCCTTCTCCTCTGAGGGGGTCTTGGAAACGATCAAGTCCCTCAAAATAGGATCTTCCCCAGAGCCAGATGGATTCTCCACTGGCTACTACAAGAAGTTTGGCGCATGTATTGCACCCTATTTAACACGGTTCTTTAACTCTCTCAGGGATGGAGCCCCCTTAGATAGAGACCTCAACTCGGCGTATATTTCTGTTATCCCCAAACCAGGGAAAGACGCAATTGAAGTTGGTAATTACCGAATGATTTCACTTATCAATAATGATCTAAAGATTATGACAAAAGTCCTAGCAACCAGACTAGCGAGCTTCATAGGAACATACATCCACAAAGACCAGATGGGCTTCATCCCTGGGAGACAAGGACCAGATCAGGAGAGCAGTTAACATTATCTCATTGCTCAACTCCCAATGGGACCGTGGTCCTTCCCAAAAAGGTTTCCTCCTCTTGATAGATTTACAAAAGGCATTCGACTCAGTCTCGTGGTCATATATCTTTGATACCTTGGAGAGATAGGGATTCGGACCCAACTTCGTAGGTATTATCCACTCTTTTTATTCATCACCACCGAGCGCCCAAGTGCGTCTACTAGGCAGATACTCTGAACCTTTTGCTATCAGGAAAGGGACCAGACAAGGGTGCCCACTCTCCCCTTTGATATTTGTGCTAGCCTTTGAAACATTGGCTATCGCAATCAGAACAAACGCTGATATCAAAGAAGTGCTCTGTGGTGCGCAGGAGCACCAATGCATGTTGTTTGCAGACGATCTGCTTCATGGATGAAGAATTGGTTGCTTCAGCGTGACCAATTCTCTCATATGCCTTTGTTGCAGGAGAGCTGTGAGAATAATCCTGATGATTTCAGGACTTAACTCCGGATGATGGACCCCGTTTTTCACTGTTTGTTAGCTTTGCTGTCCCCTTATATTAGCAGGCAGGACACCTGCATGCAGCAAGCCATCACTCCCGAACAGAGGCTAATCGGCACGTTGTGGTACTTGGCGACAGGGAGAAGTCTGCAGGACATCAAGTTCCCCTACAGGCATCTCCCCCCAGGCTCTGGGGATCATTATTCCAGAGACCTGTTCTGCCATCATTCAGATTCTTCAGAAGTACTATATTAAGGTAAGATTTCTCCTTTAACATCACATTATATGTATTTAATGTTTGCTAATGTATTGTATTTCTTTCATCATTCCCTAATTACCATGATTGGAATATACTGTGAATGTCCTCTTTATCCTCATGCATGCTGGAAGCTTTTAAACTTCCTTTTTTGTCCTTCATGCATATTTGCCTTCACTAACCTCCCCAGCATGCTATCCTGGGCCCATCCACACCTAGTCTAGTCACTTAACAATGTATTTTGTCAGCTCCAAAGTAGTGTTTTACCCTAAACACCCCCTAAAATGTGTTTAAATGTTATTTATGTCCTTAAATTCATGCAGAGTGCCAGAGGCTTTTTTTGGGGGGGTCCCAAAATCATTTTGAACCCTCCCTCCCTCCAACCGCTAAGTCAACCAATACCAATCCTTTACCTGCTGAGTTTGCCAAACCCATATACACTATACCTACCTCTTTTGTGGTCATATTTATGGATGAATTCACCCAAGCAAGTAGTGAAAGGGCCTGCCTGAATACTTTCAAATGATTCTGTTTAAAGTTTTGTTCTCCTATTATCTTGATAGGTACTTGCAGAATGTAAAAATGTGCTTCAATTTGGACTGTGTGTATTTATATTTTTGTATTATGACACTTCTTACCTGTCCAGTGGGCTGCCAATAGTGTAAGTTAGGAGGGGCTGGCCAAAGTAGCACACATTATGTATTCATTCAGCTCTAATTGAAGTGGAGAGGGTTACCTGTCCAAAACATCTCCCCACCCCCTAAAATTTTTTACAGTGGGCCATCAGAGGGGGTGAGGCATCTGATAAGTGGACCTTCTCTTTTTGTCTTTAAATACTCCTTCAAATAAATGTTAATACTGATTTTGGCCAAGAATGTTTGTGTCTAATCTGCTTGCAATGTTTATGTGCAAAATGACAATTTTTTTTCTTGTTTGACTGCACAGATTCCTTCAATGCCACAGGAATGGCAGACTGTGGCATTCCAGTTTCCCCAGCGGTGGGACTTTCCCAACTGCGGAGGGGCAATAGATGGGAAGCACATCCACATCGTCCCATCCCCCCAACTCGGGGTCATACTATTATAGCTATAAGGGGTTTAATAGTATTGTGTTGTTGGCGGTGGTGTCGGCGACATATGAGTTCCTGTATGTGGACGTGGGGAAGAATGGCTGGATGTCGGATGGTGGAGTCATCACCCAGACTGAAATTTACAGACGGCTACAGAATGGTGGCTTGGGATTGCCACCTGCTGAAGAGAACATGGAAGGACTCCCATTCGTCTTTGTCGCTGATGAAGCATTTGGTCTGGGTGAACACCTGATGCAACCGTTCCCGATGAGGATCCTCACCCCAGAGCAGAGGGTTTTTAACTACTGGCTGGCCAGAGCCAGAAGAGTGGTGGAATATGCCTTTGGAATAATGGCCAGCTGGTTCCGCCTATTCCTCACTGCAATAAACATGGTGGAATATAAAATCAATCATATAATTATGGCATGTTGCATATTGCATAACTTTTTAAGAAAAAATGCATCAAACCAGGTGGCCTCAATTAGGACTCAGGCCGGCTTATTACTGAATACAACAACCCTGACAGCTCTTGAAGCTGGCCATCCTGGCTTGCCCCTCCAAAGCGCCCGTGAAGTTTGTGAAAAGTGTCTAGAGTACATTGGGAGGCCATTGATATGCTACAAAATGTTTAACAAACATGTGAAAAATAATTTTTTTATTTAAACGGAAATAATATTTACTTTGATTTACTGCTTGTGTTTTTTTTAGCTGGATCCTAGGTTATCCAATGGGCTTTTCTTTTTTCCCTTTTTGTTCAATATTGCAAATGTAATTTTTTGGATACATGAGGTGACAATCTCTTCTCCAGAGAACTATTGTGGGTCTGCTACACACACACACACCTTGTTTTTGTTGTTAATGTATGTAATGCATTACTGATAAAAATATTCATCATTTTCAGCACCATGACTGAAATTTGTGGAGTCACGAAAATGGCCTGATTGTGGCAAATTATAAAGCACTAAGGGAGTTATTTACGAAAGGAAATTCCACTTTGCACTCCAAGTGCACTGCAAAAGTGCACTTGAAACTGCACTTGTAGTGCAAAGTGGATTTGCCTTTAGTAAATTACCCCCATTGGCACTGTAAACACCAACTTACTACAAAAGTTGCTATTGAGCATTGAAAGAAAAAGCCACACATTGTTGAGTAGAAAACATTTTACTCAAAGCACATTCACATGTGTGTTAGAAAAGGGTTTTTGAATAAACCAACATCTTTGGTGTATAACATTTTTTTTAACTTTAGAAATATCCTTTTTTTGGTTAAACAGGCATGTTTCAAACCATAACATACACAACTCAGGAACTTACAAAGTTCAACTTTGATAAAATGAGGGCAATATCAGACATTAGTATGTCCAAACTGTGTTGATCTTGCCTTCATCAGATGGGGTGATGTCACCCCTGAAAAAGCCAAATTTTGAAGATGCACACAAATTGTGATTCAAACTGAGGATTTCACCCCTGATCCCATGCTTAATGTCAACATGTGCTAGATCCCATCATGGGGGGATCAATGGACATGTTTTGGGGGTGCAACCCCTTCCTCTCACCTACTTGAGTTGCGAGGAAGGGGTTGCACCCACAAAATGTGTACATTGATATCCCGTGATGGCAGATAGCACATGTTGACACACCGTGTGCATCTTCAGAATTTGGCTTTTAAAATACTTTAAAACTTGTTTTTAAAAGCAAAAATACACAATAAAATGGTACAATTTTTGTGTGTTTTATATTCTGCCTAAAACATCAACGATGTTCTTCATTTTTTGTTGAACATCATCATTCCTTTATATTTTCTAAATCACGATTGCACCCCATTACCTCCCCTATGAGGATCTGGGCACTTTCACTTGTGAAATTAGATTCTTCTTCCACAACATCCACATCACCTAAAATTAAAAAAAACACACCATGTATTATAAATATGCAGGCATACAACTATTACCTGAAACTGTGGTCTCAGACACTCACCTGTTGTGGTGACTATTTCGCCCACTTCATAAACCTCTTTTTCCTCCATATCCTCTGCTTGGGGTTTTGGGATTTCCCCTTCTTTCAGAGGTGGGAAGTCCCTGGTGTCCTCTGATGTCCCGAGTCTTTTCTCCTGTGAAAAAAAGGTATACTTAGCACACAGATATTTTATGGCAGAAATAGGAATATGAAACATTGCTTGGAAGTGTCGTACAATTGTCTGTTTTGGCAGAGTTCCAAGCTGAAGAAATTTTTATTTCCTTTCTAAAGCTGGAATACTTACCTTTTTTGTTAAAGTTTCACACATGGAGAGACCCCTAGTATCCACGGGAGCACCTGTGTGGGACACCCTAAAAAGTTTGTTCTGGTGTCCCACACTAGTGCTCCTGCGTCCAGATGTGTAAACAGCTGCTGAGTGTCCTCTCCTTACACTGAATCAAGTTTACATTTCATTCTAGTTACAAACCCATCTAGACAACAAACTTATTTTAATACAAATAGGCCTGAACAAATGTAGTTAACCTGTATCTGCCAAAAACATCTTATAAGTGGACGAACGAACAATGTTTCCTACGACCGATTACTGTGCCCATGAACATGAAAGTTGCCATTTTAAACTGTACAACAGTAAAGAAAAGCACATGGAGCAGCATGCAAGTAATAATAATAATAAGAACACATGACAACTACTTACTTTTTTGAAGAACTCTCTTGATCTTTCTGTACTGATCCTGCTCCCTCAATTTCAGCTCTGACCAGCATTTAATCAATTGCTCCTTGGATCGTCGTACCCCAAAATTCCTGTGCAGACTTTTCACAACTTTAGCCATGATCTTGGCCTTTCTCACATTAGGGTTTAGGTAAGGTCCATACTTCCCATCATAGTCGGCCCTCTTCAAGATGTCCACCATCTCCACCATTTCTACAAAGGACATATTTGAGGCCTTAAAGCTCCTCCGGGATCAGGACGTTCGTGGCTCCGGGCTTTCGTCATTGCTGCTGCTGTCTGAATGCACCTGCTGTGTCTCTGCCATGTACTCTCCCTACTGCATCGAAAGACAAGGGGCAGGGAATACACTAGAAAGAACGTCAGGGGCGGGCGAAGTTTCACGCATGCGCAGTGTATATAAATCGTAAAAAGCGTGCGTCGCACGTATGATCTGTGAGCAGAGGAAGGAGTAGCGGAATCGACGATCGTGATAACGAAGTTACAATTTTAAGTTGGTGCATCAGTGGTCTATACTGCTTATAGATTGAGGCCTATATTGGGTCAAGATTATGAGAGTTTTGCCTGACATTAGGGTTTGTCTCGTGTTGTGTCTTGCAGAGAAAATGGATCCCTTCAATGATAGGGAATTTCTTGCAACATTCATTGATATTTATATCAAGAAAGCAGGGAGATAGGGGGATTTTTGCGGTGTCAGATATACAAAAGCACAGTTGACTTACTATAAATAAAATATAATTTTTATTGACAAAACATGATTTAAAAAAGAGAAAACAGACACAACATACTGTTGCTAGGCAGTATGGAATTATAAACATTTGGTGGACAAACTCATGTATAGGTAAATAATGGATCACAGCAAGAGATATTGCACACTAGCCCGACATGTTTCGCTATTTTAGCTTCCTCAGGGGATGTGCGAGAGATTTATTTTATTTTACTGAGACCACTAGGTAAATAAAGAGAAACAGAGTTGTACCAACAATATGAAACAGTGCAATGAAAATATGCATACAGAGTGTTATTTTAAATATGAACCCAGTTGCCTACACAGACTAGACACTTACCCTATACAATATTTGCACCCATAAACCACCTGGCCGGGCCCCTGACTCTGCCCCAAAGAGACCGGATCCAAAGGGGTCAATATGGCAGGGCCATAGAGGGATGATATGTTCAGGGAGCTGCCTTGTCTGTGGCAGCTGAACCACCCATTTTTTAATAAGCAAACAAAGAGGCAGGCAGCGCTGGAGAAACTGCTTGAATTTGTGAAGCCAGAGATCCCCACGGCAGACATCCCCTATTTGAAGGCCCTAATTGGTGGCATGAGGAGCACTTATAATAGGGAGCACAAGAAGGTCCAGGATTCCCAGAAATCAGGAGCAGCAGATGACGTTTATGTACCCAGGCTGTGGTACTATGACAGACTGCATTTTCTGTCAGACCAGAGTGAACCCAGGCCAGCACTCTCCAATCTTCCTTCAAGGCTTCCTTCCTCCCCAGCTGACGCTTTCGATGACCAACCTGGGCCTTCCAGGCAGCAACATGTGGAGGAGCCCAGCTTGAGTCAGGTATAGCATTCTTAAAAATATTTCTGGTTGTCAAATTAATGATGTTAAATAGATGTTATTTTTGATCACTAAGTTATGATTTCACAAAGTGTTTTACATGTCAATAGACAGTAGTAGATTGTGACAAAAATGAAAAATGCTGGGGTCAGATTGCTAGTCGTTTCTATTTATTAACATTCAATTTGCAACAGTCATGAGCTGAAAATGATGTGTGATTGCTGAACAAAAAAATAAAACGTCCCTTTTTCATACACAGGAAAGCCTCAGCCAGGCAGTGGAAAGTGGCAACCAGGAGGTGGCCAGGCCCAGTAACCTGCCTGAATCCCAGGTCCCTCCCCTCTGCATTCCAACAAAAAGTCCCAGGGAGAGGAATAACCTGGAGGAGGCTGCAATTGGCCTATTTCGGAAGGCTACTGTGGCCCTCAGAACCCCCCAATAATCAAGTGGAATATGCCTACATGGCAGCCTGCAAAATGCAGGAAATGGAGGAGAGCAAACGAGTATCTGATCTTACAAGCCCTACATGAGGGGTTGAGGGGCGAACTCACAAACCAAAGCCACGTTTGTGAGTTCAACCATGGTCCTCCTCCTCCTCCACCTCCTGCCACAACTACAACACCAGAGCCACAGCCTGAAAGGAAGCCTGGAAGGAAGTGTGTAAGGAAGACCAGAGAGTGATGGCCTGGGTTCAGTCTGTTCTGATAAAAGATGCAGGCTGTTGTAAGACCACAGCCTGGGGACATATATGTCCTCTGCTGCTGTTGCTGATCTCTTGTAGTCCTGGACCGGATTGTGTTCACTATTATAAGGACTCCTCAGGCCACTAATTTTGACTGTAAAATTAATAATGTCTGCCCTGGGGTACAAAGGCTTTGCAAATTTCAGAAGTTTCTCCAGTGTTGCCTTCCTCTTTATTTTGTTATGACCCATAATAAATGGATCTTTTTTTTTTTTAATACTTGCCTATGTGTTTTACTTCAAAAAGGACAGTTTGTTTGTGTGTAGGCAGGTACATTTCCAAAATACAATGTCAAATTAACAAGGGACACCAACACCAACCTCCTTGAGATTAAAAAATACAAGATAATAATGGTGTTGTGGTAACGAGACACACAAAACAAGAAAAAATATTATGGAGATCACTATAAAAAAAAAATAGATCTTGACTAAAAAAAATATATATAAACAAAAATTAGAAACATTATTATGGAGATCTGATGAAAAAAATAAATAATATGATTCAGGAGATCACGAGAAATAATAAAGAAATCAGTTTGTGAGAGCTTTGTGTGAATATCAGCAGCAAAACAACTTCATTATTCTAGCATTATAAAGAAGAAGAGAATGCGCTGCATTAAAAGATTTAAAAATTTGCAGCGTGGAGGAATGTGCTATCTCCATTACAAACGCTAGTTCTACCAGACCGAGCGCTTTCGTCTCGTAATTTATTCTGAGCATGCGTGGCACTTTGTGCATGGGAATTGTCTACACACGATCGGAATTTACAAGAATGGATTTTGTTGTCAGAAAATTTGAGATCCAGATCTCAAATTTTGTGTGTCGGAAATTCCGATGGAAAAAGTCCGATGGAGCCCACACACGGTCGGAATTTCCGACAACAAGCTCAGATCGCACATTTGCCGTTGGAAAGTCCATGTGTATGGGGCATAACTGTTTAATAGCACTAAACAGAGCCCTGTTCTATCTCTCTCCACACAACGTTATTACACTACAAATAGCTGCTTTAAAAAGAATACTTTCATAGTGTGGGGTGGGATTAGGAGCAATGAGCCATGATTGGATACAGTCATCATGACAGCGTCCAATCATGGCTCTGACCGTGCTCCGTGCCCTGATTGGGCGAAGCTTACATTGCTTCAGCCAATCAGGGCTTTCAATGCACTGTGCAGCAGTGCAGTGCATTATGGTCGTTTGGCGGGCTCATCCTCGGTCCGAACCGTTCGCCCATCTTTAATTATAATTTATTATACTACTAGTTCTGCCACTAGGTGTCAGATGAAATGCATATTGTAATGTTCTTTCTAGAAGAACTACATGGTTATGATGTAACCTGCTTCTTTATGTTTTTGTTGTTTTCCAATAAAACAAGAAAGGCTCGACCATAAGTTTTCCAACAGCCTAGCATTTTTTTTTTGAACAGCACATTTCCAACTTAAAAAACACATTGATTTCAAAGTAGAACTTCCCTTTAAAATACATTAATAATTTTCAAATGTTGTACATTAGGTAACACAAAACACAGCACAAGGACCTTGGGAGTGTATATATAGTGTCATAATAAACAACCCAAATGATGGTGCTGATGATTTATAAAAAACTTGATTGTGAGTGTCAATTATGGACTAATTCCAATGCCACACTACATGCCCAAGCAAAAAACATTCCTATGGTGGTGTTGAATTAATGTGCCCATATACCAATCTCATATAAAATACAATGGACACTTTATTCATCAATAAGAGGTTAAAAAAGAAGTAAATGGTATCCACATAAAAGCAGCAATCATAAATGGTGCTTACATTGGTTTCCGTGGTGTGCAGTGGATGAAAAGCATATTTAGACCACAGTGGGACTCTTGTCCAAGACACACTCTTACAAACTACCTAACCAGTGGGTACAATGTGCCAAAATTTGTGCTCTCTTGAAGGTGAAAGTGGAGGAAGCTGCTGCATTCAAGCCAGTGGGGATGTCTGAGGACCCTCTTGTTAGCAGTGATGCACTTCCAGCAGGAGAAGCTCTAGCGTCCCTGCTGGTTTGAATGCTGCAGCTACCTCCACCCTTACCTTCCAGGGAGCATGGATCTTGCCACATTATACCCACAGGTCGGGTAGTTTGTGAGAGTACACCTCAGACAAAAGTCCCATTGTGGTTTAGTTATGCTTTTTATTCACTGCACACCACAGAAACGACTGGTTCCTTTGAGCCTTGAACTAGTGCTTGCTTACTCATAGCAACTACATGGCTTCTCATGTTTGACTTGCCAAGTAGACCCTTCTGTAGTGATGGTACTTCATGCCCTATAGTGCTTTACAGACCATGGATCTTTACACCCAAACCAACATGCACCCCTTTGAATAGCTTCATATCAGGCTCATAGCGATTAATGTAACTTTACTGAAGAAGTGTGGCCTGGCAATTCAATATGAACAACCTCTTTCCCCTAACTCTAACTATAGTGGTGTGGCTGCATACCTCTTTGAGGCCCAAATCCATTATGGCATTGTCCATGACTTGGCCGTCTCCAAAAGTCCCTATGTCTTCAATCCCACTTTCATGTACAGGGCACCTAGGAAGACCTGACCAAGCAGGTAAATGCCAAGAAGAGCCCAGGACCTCAGCCTACCCCTTCCCCCCTTGTTATATCACAGGTGGGCCGGCTAGGGCCAAAAAGCCCAGGAACAGAACTTTCACAAGTTCACCTCTTCCCTGGCCTGGGCCAGTCACTAACTCATTACAAACCAAACACAGTTGAACCTGCCTACATGTTTGTCTGGCATTTAACTTTAAAGTTAAGTCTGATCTATTTTGTTTCTTTCCTGCAATACCAATAAGAAGTAACACAGATGGAACTGTAATAGAATTTGGAATCTTTATTTGTTTGCATACTAGTCTTCTAGGAAGCTTCTAAAGCCTTCTTTTTTAAGCAAAGCTTGTGGGTCTGGAAAAGAGAATGTATTTCCTTCATAATTATACATGATATCATAGTAAAAGATGAGCTGTATCCTTGTACTAATGCTTGCATGCTAACCTAATTGGGAAAAGAATATGCTTTTTTTTTTACTGTTACTCAGTTTTTCTTTTTTACATAATGTCATTCTGAGTTAACGTGATATGTTCTGATACTTTAATTGCATATAATTATGTAGAAATTTTATAGGACTGAAATATTATACAGCGTGTAAGAGCTTTCCAGTTCAGTATGTTCACAAAGCAAACTGCAGAAAGTTGATTATTTAAATATTTGTCCTAACTTACAAAACATTGTCACATTATCTGATGTCACAGATTCGCAATCCATGATTTAACTTCTTAAAATGGCACCAGAATTACTTAGTACTTTAAAGAGTACATCGAACCATGCATACCACCCCTCCCCCGAAGAAGCGCACAATTTATTTATTTGTAGAACTTTTTTGTGTTTCATTTTGGATAGAATGATGAAATGCCAGTGAAAGATTACCCTTCAATGCCTGTTGTGTCACCTAGACCAAAAGTGAACAGTATATCTCCAAAAGCAAATGTTAGTACTGAAACAGTGTGGCAACTATAACACATAGCAAGTTAGAACTGAGTATCTTTTATTGTCAGGGTGTCTGCTAGGTAGATGAAATTGCCAGTTTACAGTTCACAACAGCTTTTCCAGTGGGAATAAGTATTGCAGAAGGCACATTTACCATGGTTTCTGTTGTTTATTCATATCTCCTAACTTTTTGAGATGCGACCGAGGGTTTAGCAAAAGTATGTAGGCCTAAGACAAACACCCTGCCACACCCCTTTAAAGGAGAATTACAGTGCTGTGAAAAAGTATTTGCCTCCTTCCCGGTTTTTAATTTTTTTGCATATTTCTCACACTTAAATGATTCAGATCATCAAACTAATTTTAATATCATACAAAGGTAACCTGAGTAAATCCAAGATGCAATTTTTAAATTATTATTTAATTTTTTTAAGGCAAAAAACCTGTTCAAACCTGCCTGGCCCTATGTGAAAAGTAATTGCCCCCTCCTATGTTGAATCATGAATGAACTGTGATTAAACACAATTTTTTGGAAAGCTGAGTTAACTTTTACTTGCCACAGCCAGGCCTGTCTACTGCCAGACCTTTTGAATCAAGAAATCACATAAATAGAAGCTGTCTGACAAAGTGAAGCACACTAACAGATCACAAAAAGCTACACATCATGCCACAATTAAAAAAAAATCAAGAACAATTTAGAAACAAAGTAATGCACATGTATCAGTCTAGGAAGGGTTTCAAAGCCATTTCTGAGCCTTTGGAATTCCAGTGAACCACGGGGAGAGCCATTATCCACAAATGGAGATAACTTGGAACAGTGGTGAACCTTCCCAGGAGTAGCCGGCCTGAAAAAAATACTCCAAGAGCATGACAACGACTCATCCAGGAGGTCATAAAAGAACCCAGAACAACATCTAAAGAACTGCAGGCCTCACTTGCCTCAGGTAAGACCAGTGTTCATGATTTAACAATAAGAAAGAGACTGGGCAAAAATGGCATCCATGGGAGAGTTCCAAGGCCAAAGCCACTGCTGACCAAAAAGACCACAAAGGCTCATCTCACATTTACCAAAAAACATCTTGATCATCCCCAAGACTTTTAGGGAAATATTCTGTGGACTGATGAGAAAAGAATGTAACTTTTTGTTTGGTGTGCATCCCGTTACATCTGGCATAAAACGAATACAGCATTTCATAACAAGAACATCATACCAACAGTCAGACATGGTGGTAGTAGCGTGAAGGTCTGGGGCTGCTTTGCAGCTTCAGGACCTGGACGACTTACCATAATTGATGGAACCATGAATTCTGAGCTCTACCAGAAAATCCTAAAGGAGAATGTCCAGCCATCAATTTGTGACCTCAAGTTCAAGTGTACTTGGGCTATGCAGCAGGACAATGATCCGAAACACAACAGCAAGTCCAAACAAAGCAAAATTTCGGTTTTGGAGTGGCCTAGTCAAAGCCGGACTTAAATCCAGTTGAGATGCTGTATCATGACCTTACCCAGGCTGTTCATGCTGGAAAACCCTCCAAGGTGGCAGCATTAAAACAATTCTGCAGAAGAGTGGGCTAAAATTGCTCCACAGCAATTTAGGAGGTTCATTGCCAGTTATCGCAAATGTTTGATTGCAGTTGTTGCCGCCAAGGGGGGCACAACCAGTTATTAGGTTTAGGGGGCAATTACTTTTCACAGCATTGTATATATAAAAAAAGATTAGTTAAACATACAACTGCTTTTTTACCACTAATATTCCTTTATATTGGCTTTTGAGATCTACAAATTTAGCAATTTAGAAATTTGATAAAAGGTTTAGCACTGTGAAACACGTTCTGAAAGATAAAAAGTGCATTTATATAGGACTATATAGATCAGACCAAAATAAGGGACAAATGAGGAGGAAAGAGGGACAGAGGGACTCTGTTCCAAATAAATCAGGGACAGTTGGGAGCTATGGATTATTAACTATTTGCCATCCACCTAAGCATATGTGCACATATACATAAATGGGCAACAGAGATTTTTCTGCCGAAAAAGCAATCCTAGCACAGTGACCAAGCTGTCAAAGACTGCTCTCGGTCTGTACTAATGATTAGGAGTCAGTGGGACTGGCTGTTGATCATGTGACCACTATGACAGCCAATCACAGTGGTCACATGATCGGCCAATTGCTCCCACCCTTGAGTATTCAGACCCTTTTAAAGGGACATTGGGGCTGGGTGGCAAGGGGTAAGGTTGCAATGAGCTTTGAATAGCCCAGAGGATTATAACAACATCTTTTAGCTATCCTGGACCTGTTCTTGTCCCAGAAAAAGTCTGTTAGCTGGGAACATGATGTTAGATATTGAGGTATCCAGGAGTATTGTGGCTTCCGTCTGTCGACCACTTCAGAATATGCTGCCATAGAATCACACCTGTGGATATCACTGAGACTCCTTGGGACTACCAGAACGCCGGACAACATGCCATATTACTAATATGATGTGCTTCTACCCGTCCACCCTTTTGTTTGAACCCTTTTGGGAAATATAAAGTTTTACTTCTGCACTTAGAGGCGCCTTTTTTCTTTTCACCAGTGGGAAGAATAGTGCCCCCTTGTTGGTACTAGTGGGAAGAATAGTGCCCCAGCATTGGTGTCAGTGGGAGAAATAGTGCCCCATCATTAAAAATGGGAGAACAAAGGCGCAAGATGGGAGCACACGGAGGCAAGAAAAATTAATTGAACATAAAAACATTTTTAATTTTGATTTTAAATTATCATGGAATTTTTATTTATTTAACTCATTGCATTATGCCCAATATCAAGGTATATACAGTTCATGAGGACCACTAGCAACCCAACAGGCCACCCACATTTCACTTTTTTATTCTTTATTCTAATTCATATAATACATTTTTTTTTTACTCAGGCTCCCCACTCTTGGGGTCACCCCATACAACGTCCTTTGGTGCTATTCTACACTTGGCCCAATCGGGGTGCAGCCTGTTGGGTTGCTGCACTTCTCATGGCCGTGCTACCATTGCGCAGATTCACCGGTAAGTATGTGGGTTGAATAGCCATGTGGGGGGTTCTCCCATATTGTGTATTTGCCTACATGATCCCCTTAGAACAGATTTTATTATGACTTTTCTCTTATCCTAGATTACATACACGGTATTGCTCCTGACGAGTGGCTATAAGGCCTTGAAACGCTTAGAGCTAAGAACTACCGAGTTGTCTATATATTAATGAATACCTGTTTTAAGCTACGCTTTAGTGCGTCAATGACCTGGAACAGGTATTCTTTACTATGTGTATAATCATGCATCAATTATTCTGTGTTTCTGCTTAAAATGTAATAAACTCCTTGTTGAAGTACTAACGAAAATGAATTGTGTGGTCCTCATGAACTGTATATACCTTGATATTGGGCATGATGCAATGAGTTAAATAAATAAAAATTCCATGATAATTTAAAATCAAAATTAAAAATGTTTTTATGTTGGGGCATGACCGGATGAGAGGGTGAACGGAGGTGTGTGTCTCTCCACTCTCCATGCTCCCTGCTGCTGCTGCTTATGTCACCTATGTCGGTCTGAGCCGACTTTGAAACCCTCCATTGCCCGAGATCCCTGTGTCTTTTTCCTGGGTCTGCTTTATCCCCAGCTCTAAACCCCGTGGGAAACATCCTTACCCGGCGGACCCCGGCACGGAAGGGGGAAACGGCGGCTAGAACCAGGGCCGTTCGGCTCAGCTGTGTGTGCATCACGCTTGAGCGGTCGCCTGGCAACAAACTATGCTCTCGCGGGAGCTGGAGCTCCATGCGCACTGACGGAGAGGAGATGTGACGGAGGACAGGCTGACTTGCTCAGGGAAACGATAGAGCCGGCAGCTGCAGGACGGACCCTGGGACAACAGGGGGGCTCGCTGGAGGGGCTTCACTGAACTGAGGGCTGGCTGAAACCGCTCCCGCTCTGAAGCAGGAACAAGGTAAATCGTCCCCCTTCTTGGCACAATAGCATAACACCAACAGGAGTTTTTGATTTATTGATTAGCAAGAACATACTACTGCCTGAATATTATTCTTTCTTGCTTTCCAAGCTGGACTTGATCCTTGACCCTTCGATACCTGTATAGTATTTCTGCTTATTGGGGTATAGTGAAATAGGGGATTTAATACTGGGCACCCCCTCCTAACACAGCTTATT
Source organism: Lithobates clamitans (assembly GCA_037952925.1). NCBI lineage: Eukaryota > Metazoa > Chordata > Amphibia > Anura > Ranidae > Lithobates > Lithobates clamitans. The sequence goes on along the minus strand of JBBGZY010000125.1, from coordinate 3,136,843 downwards.
AGGACTGTTGACAGATACACTAAGACAAATAAAAATGACCAAAAAAAAGGGAGAGGAGCATTCTCAACAGCCTCATGAGAGCTCACTAGCGCAGGCTACCCGGGCAGCTAAAGAGAAGGGGAACCTTGCGGCGTCTGCCTCTGCCGCGGCATCTAAGCTGGAGAAATTCGCCCACACTCCCTCACATTCCCCAGCTAAAGGTGCTCAGCAATCCCAAGAGAAGACGGGAAGTACAGGGGATAGAAAGAGCTTAAGTAAAACTACAACAGCGGTATTAACAACTACGAAAACGGTGAATAAAAAAAGCCCTGAAGGGGACCCCCCGGGAAAGTCGAGTGAAGGCAATCCTGGTATCGAAATGCCCAGCGAGACCGAACCCACATTGAAAGAGGTTCTGAGCGCAGTTAATGCTTGCAGGGGATCATTAAGCGATTTATGCGATCAGTTAAGAGGCCTTAAAGAGGAACTGTGTTCTATGAGTCAAGAGTTACAGAAAACTGTGGAAAGAACTTCTAATTTGGAGGAGAGGTTAAGCCAAGTAGAAGATATTTTACACCCCATGAGGCAAGAATTTAGAATGATGCAGACTCAGTTGGATTCCCATAAAAGCAAAATGGATGAAATGGAGAATCGTCTCCGCAGACAGAATGTGAGGGTACTAGGCCTCCCAGAAGGAAGCGAGGGATCCTGCCCAGAAGTATTCCTGGAGAGGTGGCTTAGAGAGATCTTTGGGGCGGAGACTTTTTCTCATTTTTTTGCTATTGAGAGGGCCCATAGGGTGCCCACTAGGTTGAGCTCTCCAGGCTCCCGCCCCAGGCCATTGATCTTGAAGCTGTTTAGCTACAGGGATAAGACAGTATTAATACAGAAAGCCAGGGAAAAGGGAGATATCTTTTACAAGGACACTAGAATTTCAATATACCCGGATTACTCCCCAGATCTGCAAAGGAAAAGAGCAGGATTTGCTGAAATTAAACGCAACTTGAGAAATATGAAAATATCCTACGCATTGCTGTATCCTGCGCGACTACGTATCAATGCTCCAGGAGGGACACAATTTTTTGACTCTGCTGAAAGGGCCATAAAATGGCTGGAAGAAAATAAAAAGAACTTGTAGGGTCGGAATTATATTAGTTTGATTAAATTACTTGTTTTTTTTTTTTTTTTTGCAGCAGGGACTGGAGGGGGGGGGGGGTTTGGTGTGTTGGAAAATAAGGTTTATGAGAGTTCACAACAGATGGGAAATGATTGTTTGGTGGGTTATAGTGTTAATGGTGAAGGGGGGGGAGGGAGGGAGAGCATAGAAGAGTTGGGGAATGAGCTGGTTGGGAGGGTTAAATGGGTCACAAGGAATGCTCCTAGGGTAGGCCAAGAAAGGCAGGGGGGGAGGGGGGTGAAGGGGTACAAGGGTAAACAAATGGGAATTTTTTTTTTTTAATTAAAAGGTTGCCATACACTAGTAATAAATGCACGGAGGGTTAAGATAAATAGTATCACAAAGTTTTTTTTTTTGTAAAATTTGTTTACATATTAAAACACTAAAGGAAAACCAGGTAGGAGCAAAAGGGATGGGAACTTTAGCATATGAGTTTGTAAATAAATATTTGGCACTGGTGGGCTTAACTTAGGAGGCCTTAGGGTTCAATACCATTTTGCCTTTCTTTTTCGTTTCTTTTTTGTTTTGTTTTTTTCTCCTCCTCTCTCTCTTCCTTCTGTGTGCTGGAAGATGTATATTTATTTGCACATTGTATATGTATATTTACTTTATTTATATATATATATCTACTTATTTGTACACATATTTATAACCTAAAGGAGGGTTAGTATGGTAGGAATAGTTTCATGGAATATTCGGGGTATGGGAGACCCCATTAAAAGAGTTGCCGTATTTTCAGAGCTGGAGGTATTGGGAGTGGGCCTGGTGTGCTTACAGGAGACTCATCTCATCAATGATTCCAAATCCTTAATTCGGAACAAAAAGTTTCAAGCACAATACCATTCAGTGCATACCTCCTATTCGAGAGGAGTATGCATACTGGTTAAAAAGGGGATGGTATTCTCCTGTAGGGATGTTAGGATCGACCCACTGGGCTGTTATGTTTTTTTATTTTGTACAATAGAGGGTAAACCTTTTTTTGTAGCTAATGTGTACATCCCCCCTCCCTTCAAGATGGAGATCTTATATTGTCTCTTGGATTATGTTGAGGATAAAGAGGATATCCCACTCATAGTGGTGGGTGACCTCAACATGGTACTCAATGGGAAAATAGACAGGTTCCCCCCAACAATAAGGGAGAATAGAGCAACTGAAGGACGGCTTACCCAGCTGCTCGAAGAGATTGGGTGGTGCGACCTCTGGAGAATTCGTAACCCAGAGGAGCGGCAGTATTCTTGCTACTCGGAGTCGCATCAAACTCTCTCTCGCATAGATATGGCACTGGGAAATAAGGGGGTGCTTCCCCTTATAGGGAAAATAGAGTATAGGCCGAGAGGGATATCGGACCATTCTCCTTTGACGCTGATGATAAACATTCACAATAAAAGCAATGAGAGAATATGGGCATTAAACCCTATATGGTTGGAGATTATGGGAAAAAAGGAAGAGATTTCGGAAAAAATAAATGAATTTGTGTTAATTAACTCCGGCTCGGCGTCGCAGGGGATGGTTTGGGACTCCCTCAAAGCATTTCTGAGGGGTATCCTCCTACAGTATATAACACGAGTTAAGAGACAATCAAGAGAAAAAGGGGATCAAATTAGGAAAGAGGTGCTAGATTTAGAAAAACAATATGTGGCGGACCCCAGCCCAGGAAAACAGCAGCTTTGGGTAGAAAAGCAGCAGGAGTACAAGATGGATATGCTCAAAAACGCTGAAAACAAGAGACTATTCCAGAGGCGGAGATATTTTGAGGAGGGTGAAAAAGTGGGTCGGATGTTGGCATTGTTAGCTGATACTAATTCACCCTCCTCAACGATCGCTGCGATTCGAACCTCTAGCGGGGCAGTTACTTCGGACCCCTTGATGGTAAAAAAGGTATTCTTTGAATACTATAGCAACCTATATAAATCGCAACAACAACTGGAAGTAAGAGAGATAGAGAACTTCTTAGAGGGGGTTAGTCTGCCACACCTTTCTGAAAGTGAAAGGGCCAGTCTGGACTCCCCCATAACCTCTGAGGAAGTACAGCAAGCTGTGGCAGATATGCCCAACCAGAAAACCCCAGGCCCTGCTGGCTTGCCTGTGGAAATTTATAAGTACTTTGGGGAAGCATTGATACCAGAACTCTTGAAGACATTGAATTGGGCGATTACGGAAGGTGCTTTGCCCGCTTCAATGACTGAAACCAACATAGTCCTGATAAAGAAGGAGGGGAAGGACCACCTCGAAGCAGCATCATATAGACCAATTTCGTTATTATGCTCTGACATTAAAATATTGGCAAAAATAATGGCCACTAGGTTAAAGAAGTATATATTAGAGCTAGTACACCCAGGTCAGTCTGGGTTTATCCCAAATAGATCCACTAGTATCAACATCAGAAGGGCGTACCTGAACCTCCAGTCCCCGGCAGGGACTAGGAACTCGAGAGCAGTCCTCGCTTTGGATATTGCCAAGGCCTTTGATAACCTGGAGTGGGAGTATCTCTGGTGGGTACTGGAGAAGTTCGGGTTTGGCCCGAAATTTATTAATTGGGTGAAGACCCTGTACTTCTACCCCAAAGCTAGGTTAAAGATTAATAGCGAATACACGAAGTGGCTGCCCCTTGAGAGAGGGACGAGGCAGGGGTGTCCACTTTCGCCCCTGCTGTTTGCGCTTGCGATGGAGCCATTAGCAGAGGTAATAAGACACTCCCCTGGAATACTAGGATCTGGAGAGAGGAATGGGTCGGAAAGATTGGCACTCTATGCTGATGATGTGCTGATTTTTCTTGGGGACACGGGACCCTCCCTTGAAAAGGCAATACAGCTGGTTGAAAGATTTGGAAGGGCATCGGGTCTGATGGTCAATTGGGAAAAATCAACATTGCTCCCACTAGACTCATCATGTAATATTCAAAGGGGTAGCTTGCCGAGATTAAGGGTAGTGGAGAAGATGTGTTATCTGGGGATAGTTATCTCAACCGACCCGGCACAGTATATCGGAGACAATCTAGTCCCTTTACTGGAAAAATTTAGAAGGAAAAGTGCTATTTGGTGCCAACTCCCGCTATCCCTGGCAGGGAGAGTTAATTTGATCAAGATGGTTTGGATGCCACAATTACTGTACGTACTTCACAACTCTCCGGTTTGGATTGGCAATACTTGGTTTCATAAATTAAATGTTATATTTAGAGAGTTTATATGGAAGAAAGGGCAGGCAAGGATTAAATTACAAACTCTTCAGCGCCCTCTCGGGGAAGGGGGACTGGCAGTACCACATCCCTATAGCTATTTTCTGGCGGCACAATTACAACATTTAGGAGGCTGCGAAAATCAGGACCGATTGAATTCCAACGCGAAACTTATGATGCAGGACATCTCATATGGGTCCCTGGCAGAGGCACTAGAGGCTGGGATATGCTGGGAGGGATCTCCAACATTTAAATTGGTTATCAAAGTTTGGCAAGCCACCAAGAGGATCATGGGGTATGGAGGCTACACTGAATTTTCGCCCATATGGGATAATAGGGGTTTGAGGGAGTTGTTAATGTTGGACAAAAACTGGATATGGGTTCGCCACGGAATTCGTAGATTGGTGCAGTTATTTGAAGGTAAAAACCTGAAACCGTTCATTGAGTTGAGGCGGGAATACGGGATTCCAAACAACACCTTTTTTACTTATTTGCAGGTCAGGCATGCACTTGATAGTCAATTTAGTAGCTGCCCATTAGAATGGTGCAATGTACCTATTCTAAATAAAATCATTAAAGCAACCTCCACTAAGGGCCTGATAGCAATGGTAAACGGACAAATTTCTGCAAAACTGTTAGATCTGCAAACGACTCTGGGCGTCAGGGAAAGGTGGTCAGGGGATTTGGGGGAGATAACTGACAGTCAGTGGAAGGGAATTTTGAAGACTAGCCCATTGGTGTCGGTCTCCCCATCGCAACAGGTGTCACATCTTTTTCTGATACACAGGGCTTATTATACCCCTAAGAGATTGTTTAAGTTTGGCCGTAGACTGGACGATAAATGCCCTAGATGCTTGGATACTGGTGATTTAATACACATGGTATGGAGGTGTCCAAAGTTGGCAAGGTATTGGTCAGAGATAATTAGGATTATAGAAACTAGGTTTAAAACCAAGTTGAAACAGGAGGCCAGGGTATGTATCCTTGGCCTGCTTGGGGAAAGCGTGGAGTGCAATAATAAGAAAATTGCTATAGGAAGGTGCCTCTATCAAGCTAGGAAACTAATAGCACAATCCTGGCTATCCAGTATGCCTCCAACCATAGAAGACTGGCTTAGGACCGTGGATAAGCTAGTATGGACAGAAAAAACAGTCTATATTAGGAGAAGTAGCTATGACAAATTTACAAAAATTTGGAGCTCTTGGTTACAGTGGTCAGGTATAGCCCCCTGATCTGGACTCAACCTGTAATGTACCTAAGGAATTGGATTGACCGTCAATATAGTACAGTGACAAAGGAGAACCAGCGAATTAAGGATTAGTAGTCGATGTGATGTTAGCATAAGAGGATGTTCATGCAACCTTTTCACATAGCTTAGGGATAGGGGAGGGTGGGTAGGTGTGGGGTGGGGGTGGGGGGGAAGGGGTATAGGAGGTTTAGAGTGTAAAATATTTTTGTATAACTTGATTGGACCGGATAATCTCCATAAGCTGATGTGAAAATTATAATGTTTTCTATTTTCTTTTGTAACATGAAAAATCTAATAAAGAGTATATAATCAAAAAAAAAAAATTAAAGTGAAAAAATAAAAATAAAATATTCCTTTAAAAAATAAATAAATAAATAAAAATAAAAATGTTTTTATGTTCAATGAATTTTTCTTGCCTCCATGTGCTTCATGCAAAGTCCCGCCTTTGTTCTCCCATTTTTTATGTGCCAAATTGGGATATAGGAGGGGATTTGAACGACCCCTGTTACCTCATTCAAAGTCCCACTAACTTCCTCTCTTTTTCTCTTTTCATCAGTGCCCCATCATTGTTATTAGTGGGAGGAATAGTCCCCTATCACTGGTGTCAGTGGGAGAACTAGTGAACCATCACTGGTGTCAGTGGGAGGAATAATGGGTGCCCTACTGTTCTTGTCACTGGGAGGAATAATGCCCCACTTTTGGTTGGTGTCAGGAATGGCATTTTATTGTTAGTATCAGTGGGAGGAACAGTACTCCAAGCTAACCCTGCATAGGAAGTTGCATTTTGCAGCGGTATTTACCCTAGAGCTTAGTGGATGAGGTGGAGCTCTGCTGACTTCTATCACTCAACCAGGCTAAAGTGCTCTTTCTTGTTGCACAATTGGGTATTCTTTGCGAAGTGAAAAAGCATTACATTCACTAACGTATGGGCATAATTTCCCTGGTGCAGCTTTGTTTGCAAACTGAAAAGCCTATTTGCCTTTACTAACTTAACCCCAATATTTATACTGTAGGTTGCATGTTTTTTTCTGTCCGCTAATTAGATAGGAACCTTTGCTCACTCTTATATATCTTTATTTTTATTTTTTATGTCAGGGGCACCAGCAGCTCCTGGATCCAGTATAACAGGTAATAAAGAAAGTGTATACTGATAGCAGTAACTTGTTTTAGTAAATTTTGTTTATAGATTTATATGCACATACATGTTCAATATCTGCACTACATAAACCACATTTGTGTTTTGTACATCTTCAGTACTTGTATTGGAATGTATTATTTTACCTGTTTATAGTTTCTGAAAATGTAAATATGTCATTAAAATGTATTTGCAGATTATTTCTTCTTCTCCATAACGAAATCACCTGTATAACACGCAGAGAAAATAATAACTATTTAACAGAGTCAATATTTTACAGACCCATATGGGCAACCAGCGTCTGCATTTCTGAAGAATGGCTATTTATTAATGTCAGCTGAAGTCTTCTATGTTTGCAACGGGAAGTCAAGTGGAAAAATATCGAAAAATAAATGAAGAATCAGTACTTTCAACTTCAAACACTTTTTGCGTTTTTCAGCAAAGCCCTATTATAAGTTATTCTATTATGTGTTACATAGGCATTTATCATGTTCTATAGAGGTTACTTAGCGGTAATAGACACGTTTAAAGTGTATCTAAACTCAAGAACACAACTGTGAAACATGTTAAAGTGTACCAGTCCTGAGATGTGGCAGTTGAATTCTTTTTTTAGGAGTTTTTCCTTTATTTTTGCCCAATAATCCTGCAGATAACACACTTGTCATTGGATTCAATTTGTGTATTTTTAATATTGTCTATGATGCCACATGAAGAGACCCCAGTGCAGGTATTTTTTTTTTCATTAATGCATGTCCCCTGTGGCAATTCTGAGCTTACTGTGCACTTTTTTTACAGTGCTTTGTCCAGTAGCATTAAAAATGGCCAAAATTTAGCTGCAAGATTTGTCCACCACAGTCTTCAAAATAATCCATCTCTAAGTTCAGTTGGCCAATTTTTGAACAAGATTACTTGGTGAATCAAACCTGGCAGATTCACCCATCACTTCCTGTATGTGCAGCTGATTCCCAGAAATTCTTTAATGACTGCTGTGGATTTGATGAATGGCTGCAGGCAGGGCTTGAGAACTTGGGCAATGACCATACTGGCATTTATGTTTGCCATCTCAGATAAAGAGAGACATTCAGAATTTGAGTGTACCTGCAATTATATGGATTTAGCAAGGTGAAAAAAATGAATGCCAAGTTATAGCTATTCAGCTGATGTGTTATCCACTAAGATTTTATGACAAAATTGGTATGTTTGAAGGAAGTGTGCCTTTAAGCTTGATATATTTCTGTCTATACTGCTGTTTTGGATCAGAGTTTGCGGTTTAGCTCCTAAACAAATGAAATACTGCCTGAGATGATTTACTAGGTGTCCTTAGTTCCAGTAGTTCAGAGATATATTGAAAGGGGTAAGTCTGGAGTCTGGAGAAAGAAATATAGTGTTACTGTGGTATAGATCCTTTGTTAGATCCATCTGGAATATGCATATTTGAGCTTCATCTACAAGACAGACATGCAGAATCCTAAAGATATTAAACATATTACAAGGGATACAGTATAATGAAGAGGATGATGCATAAATGAAAATTAGGCAAACTGGACTTGCTTACCCTAGAACAGACACATAGGGTGATCTATGTAGGACAAAAAAACATTTTCTGTGGATTCTTTCTAGGACAATTTGCGTAAGTAATCATGGGACCTCCACCCTGATTATTTCCCAGCCGAGAAAGAACTCTTTAGTATTGTAAAAAAAAGATGCTTTTATAATTTCCTCACTTGTGATAATCTGGCAGTAGCCGTACTGGGAATTTGGTCTGCTTTTCTCTTGAGAGTTGAAATCATGGCATAAAGGGCTACTAGGTCCACTAGCCTAATGAGCCCAACAGATCCAGGGAAATTTTATTATTAGGAGGGCACAAGTTTTGGAAGATCATGAAAAGCATTTATTTGATATTTTGGTGGTTCAGTGTTTAACAACATGGGGACAAGGTGCTTTGGGGGGCTACTCCAAAGCACACTCCCCATGTTGATGGCATGTGGCCTGGTATGGTTCAGGGGGGGTGCTCTCTCGTCCCCCCTTCTTTTCTGGTGGCCTGCCAGGTTGCGTGCTTGGATAAGGGTCTGGTATGGATTTTGGGGGGAGCCCTATGCCATTTAAAAAAAAAATTTGATTCAGGGTTCCCCTTATTATTCATACCAGACCCAAAGGGCCTGGTAATGGACTGGGGGGAGCCCATGCCATTTTTTTCAATGAGTTTTATCTATATTGCCGAGACCTGACAATTCATTACAGCCGCAGTCAGTTTTAAACAACTTATTTCCTTTAGAAATGTAATTTTGCTGTGGTACTGTACTAAACATGGGAAAACTGTACCACTTTACAGGCATACTATAGACACCCCCCAGGCACGATATTTAAAGGAATATTTAATTTTTATTGTTTCACTTTAAGCATTATTAAAATCACTGCTCCCGAAAAAACATCAGTTTTTAAAGCTTTATTTTGCATTGATACATCTCCCCTGGGGCAGGACCCAGGTCACCAAACAATTTTTATGGCAATAACTTGCATATAAGCCTTTAAAATGAGCACTTTTGATTTTTCATGTTCATGTCCCATAGACTTTAATGTTGTTCATGTGTTCGCCTGAATTGTTTGCCTGTTCGCAAGTTCTGGTGCGAACCGAACCGGGGGGTGTTAGGCTCATCCTTAATGACAAGCCAAAACCTTTTTCACAACTGCTATGGTGCCCAACAGTAAAGGGTGAGGTGGCAGCACTGTCTGCCTACACAGTGATTTACTACACTGTAGAAATCATGCCTTGATTAAATATTTCAATTTCCTCCCCAGCCAGGGATGTAGTTAAATAATGAAGGAAAAGCATACATGCACTACATGCCCCCTACATGGTACAAACAATGCTTTTCAACTCTATCTACTCCCTATGCCCCCCTAGCCCAATAATGCCATGCACCTCCCTGACAATGATGTAAGGGGTTTATCATTGAAAAGGCAAATCCTAACTATAGAAGCAACATTTAATAAATTCAGCAGCATATGAACAACTACCTGAGTAAGTTGCACCAGTACTGTAAGAAAAGAAACATAACATAATGAATGCTGCTGCTAGGCTCATTCACCTTCCCAACCGTTCAGTGTCTGCTACTCCTCTCTACCAATCCCTCCCCTGGCTTCTGCTCACCCAATGAATTAAATTCAAAATAATAACAACCACTTACAAAGCCATCTACAACTCTGCCCTCAGCTACATCACTAACATGGTCTCAAAATATTATTATTATTATTATACAGGATTTATATAGCGCCGACAGTTTACGCAGCGCTTTACAACAACATTAGGGCAGACAGTACAAGTACAATACACTTCAATACAGGAGGAATCAGAGGGCCCTGCTCGTTAGAGCTTACAATCTAGGAGGGAGGGTCAAGTTATACAAAAGGGTAATAGCTGTGGGGGATGAGCTAATAGAGAAAATAATGCAGTTGTTAGATGGAGGCAGGATAGGCTTCTCTGAAGAGTAAAGTCTTCAGGGATCGCCTAAAAGTGGATAAATTTGGAGACAGTCTGACAGATTGGGGTAGGGAATTCCAGAGGATGGGTGAGGCTCGGGAGAAGTCCTGGAGGCGGATATGGGAGGAGGTGATGAGGGAGCTAGAGAGCAGGAGATCTTGGGAGGAACGGAGATGGCGTTTAGGTTGGTATTTTGAGACTAGGTTAGTGATGTAGCTGGGGGCACAGTTGTGGATGGCTTTGTAACTTATTGTTAGTATTTTGAATTTAATTCGTTGGGCGAGTGGCAGCCAATGGAGGGATTGGCAGAGAGGGGTAGCAGACACTGATCGGTTTGTAAGGTGGATGAGTCTGGCAGCAGCATTCATGATGGACTGAAGGGGGGATAGTCTATTTAAAGGTAAGCCAATGAGGAGTAAGTTGCAGTAGTCAAGGCGAGAGATAACCAGGGAGTGAATCAGGAGCTTTGTAGTTTCACTGGTTAGAAAGGGACGTAGTTTAGAGATGTTGCGGAGGTTGAGGCGGCAAGCTTTGGAAAGTGATTGGATGTGGGGCTGAAAGGAGAGTTCAGAATCTAGGATAACACCTAGCACCCTGACATGTGGGGACGGGTGGATGGTTTTGCCATTGCTCTTCACAGAGAAGTCAGGGGAAGAGGCACGTGGGGGGGGAAATATTATAAGCTCGGTTTTGGACAAGTTGAGTTTGAGGAAGTGGTGTGACATCCATACAGATATGTCGGTTAGTAAGTTAGTGATGCGTGAGGAGACTGATGGAGTGAGTTGAGGGGTGGAGAGATAGATTTGTGTGTCATCAGCATAGAAATGATATTGAAAGCCATGAGAGGCTATCAGCTGACCCAGGGAAGAGGTGTAGATTGAAAATAAAAGAGGTCCAAGAACAGAACCTTGGGGGACCCCGACAGAGAAGGGAAGAGGAGTGGAGGAAGTAGAATTGTAAGTGACACTGAAGGTGCGTTGGGATAGGTAGGATGAGAACCACTGAAGAGCACAGTCACGGAGACCGATGGAGTAAAGTTTTTTGAGGAGGAGGGGGTGGTCAACCGTGTCAAAGGCAGCTGAAAGATCCAGAAGTAGGAGTACAGAATAGTGTCCGTTGGTTTTTGCAGTTAGTAGGTCATTTGTGAGTTTTAAAAGAGCAGTTTCTGTGGAGTGTTGAGGGCGAAATCCAGATTGAAGGGGATCAAGAAGGTTGTTTTTAATGAGGTGGTCACTCAGTTGGTTGTAAACCAGGCGTTCAAGGAGTTTAGAGGAAAAGGGGAGCAAGGAGATAGGGTGTAGGTTGTTAAGATTGGTAGGGTCCAAGGATGGTTTTTTGAGTATGGGAGTGACCAGTGCATGTTTTAGAGCATCGGGGAAGACGCCAGAGGTGAGAGAGAGATTGAAGATGTGGGTTAGAGAGTGTAGGATGGGGTCAGAGGGTGACCGTAGCATTTGAGAGGGAACAGGGTCCAGGGGACAGGTGGTTAGGTGGGCGATAGAAAGGAGTTTAGCAACTTCGTCTGGAGTAGTAGATTTGAATAGAGGTAGTGTCAGTTGTATCTATTGACATGGGGTCTTAGCTGGGGGAGATACCTGTAGAGTGGAGATTTCATCACGGATTGTATCAATCTTGTTTTTGAAGTGATTAGCGATTTCCTGGGCAGTGAGTAAATCAGTGGGGGGAGGCGGTGGAGGACAAAGTAGAGAGTTGAAGGTAGAGAAGAGTTTACGGGGATCGGATGAGAAGGTATTAATAAGAGTTGTAAAATAGGTTTGCTTGGCAGTGTGGAGGAAAGAATAGTATTTTTGGAGGGCAGATTTGTATTGGTTGAAGTCTTTGAGAGACTTAGTCTTGTGCCACAGACGCTCAAGAGCGCGACTACGTTTTTTGAGCATTTTAGTGTCATCTGTTTGCCAGGGTTGTAGGGGTCGAGGCCTGATTCTGCGTGTAGTGAGGGGAGCGAGCTTGTCCAGGGTGGAGGACAGAGATTTATTGTAGATGGATATGGCTTGGTTGGGGCAGGACAGGGGGGAGATTTTGTCATAGAGGTGGTCGGTAGCAGAGTAGAGGAGAGAGGAGTTGAAGTTGCGAAAGTTCCTACGGGTGACGGTTAGGCGATTGGAGGGAAAGGTGGTGGAAGACAGGGGGAGAGAGAAACTAATAAGGTGGTGGTCGGAGAGAGGAAAAGGATTGTTTGAGAAGTTGCATGGAGTGCATAGGTAAGAGAATACAAGGTCAAGGGTGTTGCCATCAGAGTGAGTAGAAGCCTGTACCCATTGCTTCAGGTCAAATGAAGAGGTTAGACTAAGAAGTTTAGAAGTAACAGGAGTGTTTGTATTAGCAGGGATGTTGAAATCACCGAGAAGGATTGTGGGAATTTCCGAAGAGAGAAAGTAGGGTAGCCAGGCAGAAAACTCATCAAGGAAAGTCAATAATGGTCCAGGGGGCCGGTAGATCACAGCAATTCTTAGGGAAGTGGGAGAGAATAGACGTATACAGTGGGCTTCGAATGATGAGAGTGAAAAAGAGGGAGGAGGGTGAATAACCTGGAAGGTGCTCTGGGGGGATAGGAGGAATCCCACTCCACCTCCCTTGCGTCCATTAGGCCTGGGGGAGTGAGTCCAGTGAAGGCCACCCTGGGAGAGGGAAGCAGGAGAAGGGGTGTCATATTCGTGGAGCCAGGTTTCTGTGAGAGCAAGTAGATTAAAGGAATTAGTGACAAAGAGGTCATGAACAGCAGTGAGTTTGTTGCAGACAGAGCGGGCGTTCCAGAGGGCGCAGAAGAGAGTGAGGCTGGTGTTGGCAAGAAGAGGAATGGAGACTAGATTGTGTAGATTGCGACTACTGCCAGAGGGTGTAGGGTGATGGTGATGGGTGTGTTGGGCACAGTTAAATAAAGTGGGCCCAGGGTCTGGGGAAATATCTCCAGCGATTAGGAGAAGCATAAGAGTGAGGGAGGTAATATGAGAATATGATTTGTATGAGGGGACATGCTTCAGTATCCTGGGGGGTATGTTAGCAAGTGGGCTTAGAGTTAGAAAGAGGTGATGAGTGCAGTATTAGGGGAGAAGTGAGGGTGATATGTACAGGTTGTGGGGTGGAGCAGAGGGATGTAGAAAAGAGAGTTTGAGGAGAGAGGCAGCAATTGTGAAAAGGAGGAGAGGTAAAGAGTGCATGTTTCAGAGAGGAAGATGATAAAATTAGGAAATGGGGTCACCTGCAGTCTTTTATAGTTTGCTTTGTGCAAATCGCTGAAGTGCAAGAGCAGAAGTGCCACTTATTTTAAGAACGCCACTTCTTTGGAAGAACCCCTGTATGTGCAGCCCCCTGTATGTGTTCCCCCGTAAGGAAGGCCTTGTTTTTATACTGTGTGTTGGGTGTGGGTTGAATCTGGCAATTAATCAATTAGGAGGGCATATTAGCAACACAGCTAGCAGGGCATAACTTTCACACCACAATCAAACTGCAAGGGGACTAAAAGGCCAAAATTGTAAAGATAAGGCAACCCATAATTTAGGTAAGACTTAATGGCTAAATAAACATTGAAATAATGTGAGCATGGCTACAGATGGAGTTGAAACAGTGGTGACAAACAGATTTACCAAATAAGCTTTTTTGCAGTCATGCAATGTTCAGTTTTAAGGTATGTGGAGATATAAACGCAGGTTTACCAAATAAGCTTTTTTGCAGTCATGCAATGTTCAGTTTTAAGGTATGTGGAGATATAAACGCAGGTTTACCAAATAAGCTTTTTTGCAGTCATGCAATGTTCAGTTTTAAGGTATGTGGAGATATAAACGCAGGTTTACCAAATAAGCTTTTTTGCAGTCATGCAATCTTCAGTTTTAAGGTATGTGGAGATATAAATGCAGGTTTACCAACCTAATTGTTCTCTTCATTCCTTCCAAGACCTCCTGCTCTCTAGCTCCCTTGTCACCTCCTCCTATGCTCCCCTACAGGACTTTTGCTGAGCCTCTCCCATCCCATGGAACCCCCTACCCCAATCTGTCCAACTATCTCCTACTCTGTTCAATTTCAGACGATCCCTGAAAACCTTCTCTTTTTCTCTTCAGTTGCCCCAACCTAACAACTGTACTTTTATTTTCTCCATCAGAACACCCCCTACAGCTATTACCTTTTGTGTTACCTGACCCTCTGGCCTAGATTGTAAGCTCTAATGAGCAGGGCCCTCTGATTCCTCCTGTATTAAACTGTATTGTAACTGTACCATCTGTCCTCAGGATGTAAAGCACTGTGCAAACTGTTGGCGCTATATACAGTAAATCCTGTATTATAATAATAATAAAAACATCACTGAAATTGAAACTGGCATCAGTGATGTATCCACTGAAACAGGAGCATGAACTGCCTGCACCCTCAGAAAATGTGCAAGGTCCAAACCTTAGAAGATGTGCAAGGTCCAAAATGAACACCCCAGCTAGACTACACAGCCTAAGCCAGCATCATGGGAAGAAATGGTAAAGCTACCTGTTCTTGAGAGACATATAGTGATTATAACTGCAGATGAAGAGATGTCATTATTCATCCAGCTCCAAGCTTGGGAGCTTCTAGAATGCAAAGATATTAGCACATCTAGAGAAACAGCCTACTAAAAATTAGAGGGAGAAGATGCAGTACAGACAAGCAATTGTGGCACGTTTATACACTGCAAACACTACAATTGCTGGTGTTGAAACTGTCATGTCACGTCTCTGCAGATGTGTAAGTTAACCCCAGCAAAGTGGCTGTAATGCATTTAATAGAAGATGGGACGTACCTGTATATGAGAAGTAGGTGTTGAGTGGGGTTGCTAGCATGCTGTTTATACAGACATAGGCACAACTATTCTCGTATATTATAATTAGGGTTGGGCCAAATGACCCCCTGTTCGGTTCGCACCAGAACTTTCGAACATCGGGAAAGTTCGGAACCGAATGACGAACACCATGAAGTCTATGGGATCCGAACGTGAAAAATCAAAAGTGCCCATTTTGAAGGCTTATATGCAAGTAATTGGGCATACAATGGTTATGGTGGTCCGGGTACTTCCCTGGGGGACATGTATCAATGAAAAAAAAGTTTGTAAAAAATGTAATTTTTACATGAGCAGTGATTTATTGACGCTTAAAGTGAAAGTATGAAAATTGAAAATTCCTTTCAATATAGTGCCTGGGGGGTCCCCTTAGTCCACCTGTGAAGGGGCACATATGTACAGTGTAAAAAAACTACTGCAGCAATAATTGCATTTATAAAGCCCAAAAAATGAAATTTTTCCTGCAAGCTTTCTTTATTTTGTAAGCAACGACTTGGGGAGCCAGTCTATATGATGAGGCCACAATGTAGTGCAGGGGAAACAAGATTAGAGATTTTTTGGATAAATTCTGGTGTCTCTACAACAGACTTTGGATTTCTACTTCTGTAACGGGTACAGAAAAATTGTTCTTTGAGTGTCAGTGGCGCCTTCACACCGTAACCCTATAGAGGTACTCTTGATAAAAGCAAGAATAGACCTTGCTGTCAAAAATTGTAATGACATGCACCTGTCAAACAGGTGTGGAAAAATTGGTCTTTGGGTGTTAATTGTGCCCATGAAACCTACACCAAAAACATTTTTCACTAAGCAGACTAGAAGTCCTGCAGAGATTCCACATCCCAAAAACACTTAATCTGCGACATCGTTATCAGGGGCTTCATAGCTGCTGGTAATCCAGGACTGATTTATTTTGATAAAAGTCAGGCAGTCCTCCGAGTCTGTGGACAGACACATTCTATGATCAGTAACAAAACCTCCAGCAGCACTGAATGCCCGTTCAAAAAGCTCGCTGGATGCAGGGAAGCACAGCAGCTCAATAACATACTGGGCAAGTTCTGGCCAGTGGTCTATTCTCATGACCCAGTAAGCCAGTTTATCGTTCATTGGAATGCTCTCCATCTCTGTTTTCGCCCCTAGATAATTGTCCACCATGTGATGCAGACCCTGCCGATGGGATGTGGAAGCTGACAGCCCTGGGTGTTGAGGACTAGAAAAATTAAGAAATGCATCACTTAGGCGGGCGCCTTCTCCACCAATCCTCTCTTGACCAACACAAGCCTTAAAACTACGTTTTCCACGACACTCTAACCTACCAGAGTTGGGAAAAGCATTTGATAAACTTCTGTTTAAGGTGTCCATAAGAGATTTAATCTTCTGCACTGTCTGTGGGGACAGGATGAGTTGTGAGACTTTCCTCTTATAGCGGTGGTCAAAGAGGGTTGCCAACCAATAGTGATCCTTCTCCTTTACGGCACGTATTCTTGGGTCCTTTCGCAGGCTTTGAAGCATGAGGGAGCCCATGCACCACAAATTTGCAGAGGCATGAGAAGCAGACTCCTCTGGGTCACTTAGGATTAGAGTATCTGGAACTGCCTCCTCCCAACCACGCACTACTCCCTAGGGTTCTGCGGATGGAAAACCATCTCTTACCGTTTGACGTATGTCTTCCTATGCTTCAATGCCTCCAAAACTGCCAGAATCCACCTCCTCTCTCTCCTCTTGTGTGTTCTGTGGCAAAGGAACAATGGTGTCTGCATAAACTGGGCCTTGCTCCTGCTGCTCTGCCTCAAGTGCCCTGTCCATAATGCCATGCAGAGTCTGCTCCAGCAGGAACACAACAGAGATTGTGTCACTGATGCATGCATTGTCATGGCTCACCATCCTTGTGGCCTCCTAAAATTGTCACAGCTCAGTGCATGCATCCTTTATGAGCAGCCATTGGCGTGGGGAAAAAGAGTCAAGCTGGCCTGAGCCTGTCATGGTGCCATACTCACACAGGTACTCGTTGATGGCCCTCTGCTCATGTGCAGCCGCTGCAGCATTGCCAAAATCGAGTTCCACCTGATGGGCATGTCACAAATCCGACAGATTATGGGCAGGTGGAATTCCCGCTGAATTTCAGCACAGGCTGTGTATGACTGCCTAAAATGGCTACATACTCTTCTGGCCTGCTTTAGCAGATCTTCCAACCCTGATTACCTATTTAGGAAACACTGCACCAAATTGAGGACATGTGCCAGGCATGGAACATGTGTCAACTTTCCCTGTCTAAGGTCGGACAGAAGGTTTGTGCCATTTATAACACACCACCATTCCTGGCTCCAGAGCTGCAAGAATATCTGCTCTGGTGTTGTTCCTGTCCCCGAGACACACCAGCTGAAGCACTGCAAGGCACCTTTTAGCCTGACTTATTGAATAGCCCTTTGAATGCTTAGGAGGTACTTGAGGTTCATAGGACAATTCAGCAAAGGAGGGCATGGAGGAGGAGGGGGTAGCGCTGACAAATCTGGCATCATTACCAGCTGTATGGGGACGTGGGGGCACAACAAGCTGCAGCACTGAGCCCTGTCCTGCATCCTTCCGAGTTGCAACCAGAGTTATCCAGTGTGCTGTGAATGAAATATATCGTCCCTGCCCATGTTTGCTGGCCACGTGTAGTGGCCAGTAACGTGGACTTTGCGGTTGACTGCCTTGCTCAACAATGCCACAACATTGCCTTCCACGTGATGGTAGAGAGAGATAAAAAAAATATTGACTGGGAATCTGCCATTGCAGTACAGAACATTCTGAAAATTCACGGAAGGGGCAGAATCCATCCGGACGGAAAGGCAGAAGTTGTAGAGCCAGCAGCTTTGACAAGCTTGCATTTTGATGCTGGGCATGTGGATGGCAGGGACTGTTTTCTTCCGCTGCAGCAGATGGGGCAGAGAAATTTGACGGCTATAGTCTACAGCTGCTGGAGTGCTGCTGGCCAATGTGCTGCAAGGACCTGGGACACCCTGTGCTATACCATCATCCCTGTCAGTGGAGGCTACTGAGAGGTCATGAGGTATAGCAGGGACAGACTGAGGTCAGTAAGGAGGAGGGACAGATTTGTACCCCTTTTGTGTGGCTTTTAGGTGCTTTTTTTGCACCACCAAAAGTGAGACCTTATTGTTACAGCTCTTTCTTACCATTGTTCACTTCGTTGTGTTCAGTCTAACTCATATCGCTTAAGCTATTTAACTATATTTTCCCATATTAGCATAGGGCACATTGGTGCAGTTTATGCTTTTTGCAGCACCAGAAGTGAGACTCTAGTGTCATAGCCCTTTTTCATTATCTTTCACTTCGTTGTGCCCAGTTTAAATCACATTGTTCTCAGCGGCATCGGTTACACTGGTCTTACTTCAGGGTGTTCACAACGGTACATGTCATATTTTACTGTTCTATTTCTGTTTATTTGGTCATACTAGCGCTGTTTATATTGTCTACAGTAGGCTAGGTTATAGCTACATTGTTTTGGCAGTTTTTCCACTACAGACATACTACTTGAGCAAGTTAATTACTTTTTTACATTAACACGAGGGACATCAGTGCAGTTTATGCTTTTTTGCAGCACCAGAAATGAGACTCTATTGTTACAGCTTTTTCTTATTATTGGTTACTTCGCTATGTTCAGTCTAACTTATATCGCTTGAACAATTTAAGTCTAGTGTCTCAGCCCTTTCTCATTATTGTTCATTTTGTTGTGTCTAGTTCAACTCATATTGCTCTCAGCAGCATCGGTTACACTGGTATTACTTCAGGGTGTCCATAAGGGTACATGTTATATTTTAACAATTTAGTCATGTTCCTGTTGTGACATAGGCAAACTACGTAGGTTACTGAGATTATAATTTTTTTGATCAGTTTAATTAATGTTCCTGATTGGTTTGAACCATCACTAGCATTGTTTTGCCTACTACTTAATACTTGCATTGATCGTTCTATTGTGTCCAGTGCAGTCTATGGTTTTTGGCTTCATTTTTGGAACATCTGTATTTCTTCTTATGTATCTTAATTAGCCTGCAATGTAAGGAGTAAATACCTTGTTCCCCCGCATTTTTTCCCCATTAATAGGGTAGAGACATTTCTCCTATGGGTTCTTTCAATCTTTAATTCTTAATTTAACACTTATCTATTTCAGAGCTATGGGACCGGCTTTTTATACATCAGTTACGGACATCAGCGTTTATTCTTTTTTGTTTGTTTTCCTTTGAAACAGAAAAAGTTTTTGCTATTTTTGTATAGTTAGTCACAAGTAACTGTGTATTTTTGACAATTGAGATTATAGATAGGAATGGTTACTGTTTATTTTCATTTACATATGCACTTTGATGCACCTCTGAATCCACTATATGGTATTACATAAATGTTTCTATCTATATGTTTATATCTATATTTACACCAATCTTTGCAGTTGTATAAATCTTTTGTCTATTAAATTGTCTCCAGTATTCAGGTGTGTTTCATGGTTACGAATTTAATTTTAACCATGCAGCATGTGTGTCCATTTAATTGTCTGTTGATGGGGATTGGGTGTTATACCCTGTCCCTCCCCTGCTTTTTTCTTTTATATGCATTTTTGTTGTTTGATCAAACCTAGCTATGAGTGAGCATCTTTGAATGTGAAACACATTAGCTATTTTACACCCGCTGTGTCCACCTTTTGTTTTGTTTGCTATTTTGGCTTTTATTGCATTTTTTCAATAAAGATGTTTTTGCATGGAGTGCGGCAGTCCAGGATTTCTTTCCTTCCTGCTCTTGCCAAGGGGCTGAATGGTGGGAGGTTAAATGCTTGTCAAGCATGTGGTACCCAAATGGTTGGTATTTTTGCCACGCTTGATGCGCTTGAGACAAAGTTTGCAAATAGCAACAGTGCGATCGGCTGCACATGTACTAAAAAAAGGCCAAGACAGCTGAGCTGTGGGAAGTGAGCTGAGAGATAACAGCGCCACAATGTGATGGAATAGGGTGGCTGCTCTCTACTCTTCCATGATGGCTGCCTCGTTGGGTTTGTGCCTCACCCTCACTTTCCTCCTCTGCTCTATCCAGCACCCAAGTCGAGTCAGTGACCTCATCATCATCATCTCCTCCATCCTCATTATCACTGGAGACAACTTGGCAATACGCTGTGGCTGGGGGAACATGACTGCCAATTTGTGTACCAGTGTTCTCCCCTCTCTGTAGGCTCATGTTCCTCCCCTCCTCAACCTCAGAGTGAGAACCAACATCTGAATCGAGTAATGCCTGTGCATCGTCAAGCGGCTGACGCTGTGTTCAAATAACTCCGCTGACTCCTCCATGCCTGATGCTGGGGCTGTGGCAGGAATAGCTGTGGACAAGGAGGCAGGTTTTGCCACTCTAGTAGCTGCAGGGAACTGCGCACTAGTCTCTGCTTGGGTGAGGGAGGATGAGGAGGATGAGGGCGGTTTAGTAAGCCAGTCCACCACCTCCTCTGCATGCTGTGGCTGGATAGCATGGGCAACATCACTAAACAGAGGAAATGATGCCCTGCCTGAGGACTGAACATGTCCACCTGTGCCTGTAGTAACATACGCTGCTGGCCCCCTTTCAATGCCATGGGAACATCTGCCTCTCCTTGCAAGAACATATTTGGGGGGCACACCATACAATGCATTTAAATTCAAGATGGTGCTGCTATAAGACCTACAAACAGTACAAAACATTTTACAGCACCCACACATACAAGAATGACATTTCCTGCAGGGCTAGTTAAAAACACCTGAACATATTCAAAAAAAATACAGGGGTTTGGTCACACTATATGGTCATATAGTGCTAAGCCCACTTACTGCGACAAAGTACCCCGAATTAATGGGTCCTACACTAGTAATAGAATGGAAGATCTTTTGTCTCAACCATGGGAGCTAAACTCCTCTATGTGGGAGAACTGAAGGGGATACATCCTAAACACTGGTGGCCACTAATAAGAGGTAATGATGAGGGGGAGGGGTGCTCCAGCCCAAAAAACCCGGTCCAGGCCTATTACAATATACAAGAACATATTTGGGGGGCACACCATACAATGCGTTTAAATTCAAGATGGTGCTGCTATAAGACCTACAAACAGTACAAAACATTTTACAGCGCACACATACAAGAATGACATTTCCTGCAGGGCTAGTTAAAAACACCTGAACATATTCAAAAAAATACAGGGCTTTGGTCACACTATATGGTCATATAGTGCTAAGCCCACTTACTGCGACAAAGTACCCCGAATTAGTGGGTCCTACACTAGTAATAGAATGGAAGATCTTTTGTCTCAACCATGGGAGCTAAACTCCTCTATGTGGGAGAACTGAAGGGGATACATCCTAAACACTGGTGGCCACTAATAAGAGGTAATGAGGAGGGGGAGGGGTGCTCCAGCCCAAAAAACCCGGTCCAGGCGTATTACAATATACAAGAACATATTTGGGGGGCACACCATACAATGCGTTTAAATTCAAGATGGTGCTGCTATAAGACCTACAAACAGTACAAAACATTTTACAGCGCACACATACAAGAATGACATTTGCTGCAGGGCTAGTTAAAAACACCTGAACATATTCAAAAAAATACGGGGTTTGGTCACACTATATGGTCATATAGTGCTAAGCCCACTTACTGCGACAAAGTACCTTGAATTAGTGGGTCCTACACTAGTAATAGAATGGAAGATCCTTTGTCTCAACCATGGGAGCTAAACTCCTCTATGTGGGAGAACTGAAGGGGATACATCCTAAACACTGGTGGCCACTAATAAGAGGTAATGAGGAGGGGGAGGGGTGCTCCAGGCCAAAAAACCTGGTCAGGGCCTATTACAATATACAAGAACATATTTGGGGGGCACACCATACAATGTGTTTAAATTCAAGATGGTGCTGCTATAAGACCTACAAACAGTACAAAACATTTTACAGCACACACATACAAGAATGACATTTCCTGCAGGGCTAGTTAAAAACACCTGGACATATTCAAAAAAATACATTGTATGGTGTGCCCCCAAAATATGTTCTTGTATATTGTAATAGGCCCTGACCAGGTTTTTTGGGCTGGAGCACCCCTCCCCCTCCTCATTACCTTATTAGTGGCCACCAGTGTTCAGGATGTATCCCCTTCAGTTCTCCCACATAGAGGAGTTTAGCTCCCATGGTTGAGACAAAGGATCTTCCATTCTATTACTAGCGTAGGACCCACTAATTCGGGGTACTTTGTCGCAGTAAGTGGGCTTAGCACTATATGACCATATAGTGTGACCAAACCCCCGTATTTTTTTGAATATGTTCAGGTGTTTTTAACTAGCCCTGCAGGAAATGTCATTCTTGTATGTGTGCGCTGTAAAATGTTTTGCACTGCCTCTCCTTGCTATCCTCCCAGATATGATGGGGGTACTGGGGGGTGCTTATTAAAAAAATGTAATAAAGATGTGAAAATGTGTACGTGGATGCACTTTAATCAATGGAAAGTAGTGTTTGGTGCACTTTGAGTATTCACGACACAGACACACTCCACGGATACACAATAATATTGCAGTAACACACAGAACTATACAGCGTTAAACTTGCAGTAACGCACAGAACAATATGGCGTTAAACTTGAAGTAACGCAATTAAATATACGGTGTTAAACTTGCAGTAACGCAATGAAATATATGGCGTTGGGGCGCATGTGCGGCAGCTCCCAAGATGGCCGCGACCTTCTGAAGCTCTGTGCCACTCCGGTCCTATAAACCACGCTGCAGCCTTCAGGACACCCGCCCAAGACCGGCTCTGCTATCAATCGCGGGGGGAGCATACCGGGACAACCCCAATGTCATCCAGCACTGCCAGGAGGGACCTCTCTCACCAACTGAATTCCGCCGCTGGCCGGCTCAGCTACACCAAAATGCCGCCGCTCCAAGAGGGAGAGACAGAGACATGGACGCAGCAGCAGAGGACTCCATAGCAGATCAGGATGCTGCTCCTCCGACCCCACAGAGCACAGTGAGTCTTCCACACTTGATGGCAACGTCCCCCACATCCACAGAATCACTAATAGGGAGGACAGTAGATGGACTCCCCTTGACACCCATGAGTGATCTTCTGGCTGGCCTAAACACATGCGACAGGGAGGCCTACACCACATCTCTTGTCCCCACCAACTTTCCCTCCATGATGACAGCCTTCTCTCAGATGCTGTACAGAGGATTAGCGCAGAACGCTGCCCAAATCACCTCCTCCATTTATGCAGACCTGCAGCAGCTAGGCACAAGGATTGAAGCCATTGAAAAAAGGGCAGATCAATCCGTGGCCAGGATCAATCAAAACTCTGCTAGGACCCAAGATGTCCAGGACCAACTAGAAACAGCACTATCCAAAATCGACGGCCTGGAAAATAGATCCAGACGCTATCATTTCAGGATCAGAGGACTCCCGCTCAGATGGCTTTCCCAGGGACAATATAGTAAAGCCTCATTTTTATTCTACTAAAGAAGAAGTGATGAAAAGGTCTAGAGCTGCTGATACCCTCACCATCCAGGGCCATGCAATACAGAACTTTGCTGATCTATCACCCCATATGGTTCAGAAAAGGAGAGCACTCAAACCTCTGATCCAAGTCCTGCAACAAAAAGAGATTTCCTACAGATGGTCATTCCCGCTACGCCTGAACTTTTCCTATCACAACAAAGGCTTCTGATTCTCGTCCTTCCTGGAGGGTGAGCATCTATTTCTCCACCTAGGTCTGATATTGCAAGAAATCCAACCACCCTCACTCAGCAAGGGACCCCTTTCATCCTCGAAACGTGCAACCCCAGCAAGCCCTCTATAACCTTCCTGGCTGACGAAACATTCCAAGAGGTCCAAGGACTCACAACCGCCATGAATAACCTGCCCAGACTACCATGCCTGTCACCTAGTCTGGCTCTCTTCCTTCCCCCCTTGTTTTTTCTTTTTCTCCCTGTGCTATTCCCTCAAGGCCCTTGTCTCATCCATGAACAGATCTCACTCCTCCACAGTTACGGGATGGAAGATCTATTGGGCACCTACCTGGGGGGAGGTACAAGGGAGAGGGGCATTGAGTAAAGTCCAACTGTTCCTCACCAGCTTAAAACTATTTGACATTTTTGTTTTCCATCTCACTGATTTAGGCCATAGACTCCCAAGTATGGGGTCTTCCAACGACCACACTGCTTTGGGTGGCTATTTTTATTCCAGGCCTCCTAGAATAAATCTCATCTGCTCATAGGACAAATGGCCTTTGGCCAAATATTGTTTAGTACAGTTTCCTACTGCTATAAGTTTTAGATGTGGTTTCCCCGGCTGACCTCTCTCAGAGGGTTTCAGTAAGTTAGGGAGACCCCGGGCAGGGGGAGTCGGCTCAGACGTGGAATCTGGTATAGAAATGTTATTTTTACCTTAATTATCTGGCGTTTTCACCTCCCAGAGCTTGTATGAAGACCCTTCTCTTGAGGTTCTTCAGATCTCTCCGATTATGGGATGGGAATTGGCAGGTCTATTCCTATCCTGGGTGGGGTTAGGGGTATATGGCCAGCTCAAAGTGCCGATTACTTGTACTCGCTCATATTTACTTGTTACTCTCTTTTTTCTTTTTCTTTCTCTCCTGCTGTCTTCTCTCTGTCCCTCTCTATGCCTCTTAGGAGTTCTCACACAATCCGCTTACAGGTTCGGGCTATGAATAGGATTGATGCACGACCGCACTGTCAAGAGCCAACTCCTGATCGGGTAAGTGATACAATGTCACAGAGACACTCTTCCCCCCGGTCCATGGCTAACACAAAACCCCTAAATCTACTCTAAAAATTGTTTCTCATAACGCACAGTGACTCAACTCGTTGATCAAATGTCGGAAACTATTCCAACTTTATCACAACATATGCTCAGATATTTTACTCATACAAGAAACACACTTCCCCACAACATTTAAGCCCAACTTTTTGCACCAATGCTACCCCAATTCTTCCTAGCGAACACAGCCAACAAAACAAAAGGAGTAGCCATTTGCTTCTCCAAACACATAAACTTTTCCCAGACAGAGGTAATCACCAATCCCCTAGGCCCCTACATTTTGGTAACAAGCACTATAGATTGCAAAGCCTACACTTTTATCTCTTACTTTACTCCCAACAAGGACAGAGCAAAATTAGAGTCACTATTAGGCACCCTGCGATGCCACTTCCAGGGCACAGTCATCATGGGGGGAGGCTCGAATATTGCCTTTGACCTTTTACTAGACAAAACGGCCAAAGGGGCCACAAGATCCGAATGCCCCACTAAACAGAGTCTAAAAATTGCTCACATTTTACACTCGGCAGGACTGATTGATATCTGGAGGGAACTCAATCCCCGCACAAGGGACTATACGCACTTTTCAGTGCCACACAATACCTATGCCAGGATAGACCACATTTTTCTGCAATCCACATCCATTCCGTTGACCTTAACTTCCAAAATTACAGATACTGCCTGTCAGATCACTCTATTGTGACATTAGTTACCCATCGGTCATCGGGGGCGGAAAGCCCGTTTAAATGGAGACTCAATGAAGCCTTGCTAAGTGACCCAATACAGTGTACGATCTTAGAAAAGACCTTGAAAAACTACTTTCTTGAAAATTACAATGACTATGTCACCCCCGCAACTCTATGGGCTGCTCACAAAACAGTCATGAGAGGCAATATTATTCAGCTTTCTTCCAAGCCAAAATGGGAACCTAGAGCAGACCTATAGAGGCCAGGGCCCACAAATGAAACCCCACCACTTCAACCTTAGCACAGCTGCAGAGAAACATCTCAGATGGATGGGAGCTAGATTCTGCTCCCAAAGAGATAGAATCGGCTCCAAACTTGCCACAAAACTGAGCCCCAGACAACGAACCTTAGCCTTCCCAAAAATTCAAACCCCACCTGGCGACTTAACTCAGAACCCAGCGAAAATAATGGAAGCCTTCCTAAAGTTTTACTCAACTCTTTAGGAAGCTGCTCCCCCATCCTCTTCTAATATCAAGAACGCTTTTATTACTGACCTTCCTACCCCAAAGATAGCTCAAGGCCACAGAGACCTTCTTGAATGCCCCTTCTCCTCTGAGGGGGTCTTGGAAATGATTAGGTCCCTCAAAATAGGATCTTCCCCAGGGCCAGAGGGATTCTCCACCGGCTACTACAAGAAGTTTGGCGCATGTATTGCACCCTATTTAACACGGTTCTCAAACTCTCTCGGGGATGGAGCCACCTTGGATAGAGACCTCAACTAGACGAATATTTCTGTCATCCCCAAACCAGGGAAAGATGCATACGAAGTTGGTAATTACCGACTAATTTCACATATCAATAATGATCTAAAGATTATGACAAAAGTCCTAGCAACCAGACTAGCGAGCTTCATAGCAACATAAATCCACAAGGACCAGATGGGCTTCATCCCTGGGAGACAAGGACCAGATCAGATCAGGAGAGCAGTAGACATTATCTCATTGCTCAACTCCCAATGAGACCGTGGTCCTCCCCAAAAAGTTTTCCTCCTCTCGATAGATTTGCAAAAGGCGTTTGACTCGGTCTCGTGGACATGTATCTTTGATATCTTGGAGAGATGGGGATTCGGACCCAACTTCTTAGGTATTATTCACTCTCTTTATTCATCATCACCCAGCGCCCAAGTGCGTCTACTAGGCAGATGCTCTGAACCTTTTGCTATAAGGAAAGGGACCAGACAAGGGTGCCCACTCTCCCCTTTGATATTTGCGCTAGCCATTGAAACATTGCTATCACAATCAGAACTAACACTGATATCAAAGGAGTGCTCTGCGGTGCGCAGGAACACAAATGCCCATTGTTTGCAGATGATCTGCTTCGATTTCTTACTTCCCCCTTAACGTCTACCCCTAACGTCTACAAACTGCTTCGGGAGTTTGAATTGGTATTGAGTTTGAAAGTTAATGTAACCAAATCAGTAGCCTTGAATGTTTCAGTCCACCTAGAACTGGTCACGCAACTGCAACATAACTTTGCTTTTACCTGGGCCGCTGACTCACTCATAATAATAAGGACGACATTCCATCCTACACCCGGGCCTGGGAGACGGACACGGGGCACTCGTGGGACCAAAATCTTTAGTCTCAAGTCTTCCAATGTTCTTATAAAGGTATTTTTAATATCTCTCTAATTGAAGCAAATGTCAAGCTGTTAACTAGATGGTATAATGTCCCCGCTAGATTGTCAAGGATCTACCCAGAGGCCTTTAGTCTGTGTTTTAGGGGATGCAATCTGGAAGGCACAATGTTTCATATCTGGTGGACTTGCCCCCGAATAAGGCCATACTGGAACAAGGTCTTTTACTTGTTGAGGAAAGTGACAGGCATTACGATCCCTCAGGACCCCACCATAGCCTTCCTGAACTGCATACTCTCACAGGTATCCAAACACACGCAAGCACTGGCTTTTTTCATTCTCCTGGGAGACAAGACTACGCTCACAGGGGCCTGGAAGAAAACAGCTATTTCTTTTAGGGCGGCCAAGAGGAAAATATGCTGGATAATGTCGCAAGAACATTTAGTGGCAAAACGCCAAGACAGAATGGAAAAATGTTAAACTATTTGGGAATCTTGGGCATCTTTCAACAATATGTCCCTTTGCCCGGGCACCACAATTAGTGGCTAAGACACTCCTGGGATATGACACGCTTCTTCTTACCTTCCCTCCTTTTGTTCTTTCTCTGAGAGAATCCCTAGATTCTTGGTTTATCTTTCTCTCTCTTTCTTTCCTCTCCATTCACTTGAGAATTTACCGCTGGGAAGGGGGTCTCTTCTGCCCCTCTCATGGGAAGCAATAAACTCACTATGTTCACTAGTTCGTGAAGAATGTTTATGAAAAATTACAGTTTTCAAGCTATTGTTTCTGATTGAAGCCCCTAGACCTCATGCCACTGTGACGGCCCTGTACCAAACAGCACTTTATTGACTCAATAAGGGGTTAAAAAAGAAGTAAATGGTATCCACATAAAAGCAGCAATCATAAATGGTGCTTACATTGGTTTCCGAGGTGTGCAGTGGATGAAAA
Organism: Lithobates clamitans; assembly: GCA_037952925.1. Lineage (NCBI taxonomy): Eukaryota > Metazoa > Chordata > Amphibia > Anura > Ranidae > Lithobates > Lithobates clamitans. The sequence continues at coordinate 3,108,744 of JBBGZY010000125.1, read as the reverse complement.
GCATATTTAAACCACAGTGGGATTCTTGTCTAAGGCACACAAACTACCTAACCAGTGGGTACAATGTGGCAAAATTTGTGCTCTCTTGAAGGTGAAAGTGGAGGAAGCTGCTGCATTCAAGCCAGTGGGGATGTCTGAGGACCCTCTTGTTAGCACTTCCAGCGGGAGAAGCTCTAGCGTCCCTGCTGGTTTGAATGCTGCAGCTACCTCCACCCTTACCTTCCAGGGAACATGGATCTTCCCACATTATACCCACAGGTCGGGTAGTTTGTGAGAGTACGCCTCAGATAAGAGTCCCATTGTGGTTTAGTTATGCTTTTTATTCACTGCACACCACAGAAATGACTGGTTCCTTTGAGCCTTGAACTAGTGCTTGCTTACTCATAGCAACTACATGGCTTCTCATGTTTGACTTGCCAAGTAGACCCTTCTGTAGTGATGGTACTTCATGCCCTGTAGTGCTTTACAGACCATGGTTCTTTACACCCAAACCAGCATGCACCCCTTTGAATAGCTTCATATCAGGCTCATAGCGATTAGTGTAACTTTACTGAAGAAATGCAGCCTGGCAGTTCAATATGAACAACCTCTTTCCCCTAACTCTAACTATAGTGGTGTGGCTGCATACCTCTTTGAGGCCAGAATCCATTATGGCATTGTCCATGGCTTGGCTGTCTCCAAAAGTCCTTATGTCTTCAATCCCACTTTCATGTACAGGGCAGCTAGGAAGACCTGAACAAGCAGATAAATGCCAAGAAGAGCCCAGGACCTCAGCTTTCCCCCTTTTTATATCACAGGTGGGCTAGGACCAAAAAGAGCAGGAACAGAACTTTCACAAGTTCACCTCTTCCCTGGCCTGGGCCAGTCGCTAACTCACTACAAACCAAACACAGTTGAACCTGCCTACATGTTTGTCTGGCGTTTAACTTTAGAGTTAAGTCTGATCTATATTGTTTCTTTCCTGCAATACCAATAAGAAGTAACACAGATAAAACTGTAATAGAATTTGGAATCTTTATTCGTTTGCATACTAGATAATGACTTCTAAGTCGAAACGCTGAGACCACTGTCTTCTTTTATACAAGCGCTTGACTTTACTGCTAAACACGTGAGTGTATTTCCTTTGCTTTTCATGTATTAAAATTTCCATACGGAGTTATGCTATATGCCTTCCTCTTTCTTTTAATGGTGGGGCTGACTGCCTATATCTACTGAGTCCATCCATACCTTACACCTGTTAGGAGGTCCATCTGGAGGTCATATCTGGATAGAGCATCTGATACCCTTGGTATATTATACCACAGAGCTTGATTTACTCACTAGGTGTACACCTATTTGAGTTCAATCCCTCTGGTAAGCAGCTTCTGGTGTCTTTGGTGGTGGATCTACTATCAACTGTTATTACATCATACATATTTGAAGTTAAAGACTGTCACTACATTATATCCACATGTGGTTGAAGATTATCATCACACATGATTGAAGTTTGTCACTGACTTTTTTCTTTTTTGGACATCACACATCCAAGTTCCTCTGTTTATAGACATCACATGTCATAATAGAGGACTGCTTGGATTATTTTTGAGCACATAATTTATTATTCACGTTTTTTGTACTCATATCATTTGTTATGGTTTATATGATCACATAAGCGCTGCACATTTCACCCAATTTGTCATTTTTGCAACTTTATCCACTGCTGTGCTGGCTGCTTTAGTTTTTTTGTTTTTTTTTTTATTTCTTTTATAGACAGCACGGTATATATGTGTTTATAGTTTACATACTAGTTTTCTAGGGTAAAGCCTTCTTTATAAGCAAAGCTTGTGGGTCTGGAAAAGAGAATGTATTTCCTTCATAATTATACATGATATCATAGTAAAAGATGAGCTGTATCTTTGTACTAATGTTTGCATGCTAACCTAATTGGGAAAAGAATATGTTTTTTTTTTTACTGTTACTCAGTTTTTCTTTTTTACATAATGTCATTCTGAGTTAACCTGATATGTTCTGATACTTTAATTGCATATAATTATGTAGAAATTTTATAGGACTGAAATATTATACAGCGTGTAAGAGCTTTCCACTTCAGTATGTTCACAAAGCAAACTGCAGAAAGTTGATTAATTAAATATTTGTCCTAACTTACAAAACATTGTCACATTATCTGATGTCACAGATTCACAATCCATGGTCTAACTTCTTAAAATAGCACCAGAATTACTTAGTACTTTAAAGAGTACATCAAACCATGCATACCACCCCTTCCCCGAAGAAGCACACAATTTCAGGTAGAACTTTTTTGTGTTTCATTTTGGATAGAATGGTGAAATGCCAGTGAAAAATTACCCTTCAATGCCTGTTGTGTCACCTAGACCAAAAGTGAACAGCATATCTCCAAAAGTAAATGTTAGTACTGAAACAGTGTGGCACCTTTAGCACATAGCAAGTTAGAACTGAGTATCTTTTATTGTCAGGATGTCTGCTAGGTAGTGAAAATGAAATTGCCAGTTTACAGTTCACAACAGCTTTTCCAGTGGGAATATGTATTGCAGAAGACACATTTACCATGGTTTCTGTTGTTTATTCATATCTCCTAACTTTTTGAGATGGGAAAGAGGGGACACCTTTTAGCAAAAGTATGTAGGCCTAAGACAAACACCCTGCCACACCCCTTTGAAGGAGAATTACAGTGCTGTGAAAAAGTATTTGCCCCCTTTCTGATTTTATTTGTTTTTGCATATTTTCTCACACTTAAATGATTCAGATCATCAAACTAATTTTAATATTATATAAAGATAACCTGAGTAAATCCAAGATGCAGTTTTAAAATTAATATTTAATTTATTAAGGCAAAAAAGCTGTTCAAACCTGCCTGGCCCTATGTCAAAAAGTAATTGCCCCCTCCTATGCTGAATCATGAATGAACTGTGATTAAACACAATTTTTTGGAAAGCTGAGTTAACTTTTACTTGCTACAGCCAGGCATGTCTACTGCCAAACCTATTGAATCAAGAAATCACATAAATAGAAGCTGTCTGACAAAGTGAAGCACACTAACAGATCACAAAAAGCCACACATCATGCCACAATCTAAAAAAAATTCAAGAACAAATTCGAAACAAAGTAATGTACATCTATCGGTCTAGGAAGGGTTTCAAAGCCATTTCTAAGGCTGTGGACTGATGAGAAAAAAATTTTATCTTTTTGTTAAGTGTGTATCCCGTTACATCTGGCATAAAAAGAATACAGCATTTCATAACAAGAACATCATACCAACAGTCAGACATGGTGGTGGTAGCGTGATGGTCTGGGGCTGCTTTGCAGCTTCAGGACCTGGATGACTTACCATAATTGATGGAACCATGAATTCTGAGCTCTACCATAAAATCCTAAAGAAGAATGTCCAGCCATCAATTTGTGACCTCAAGCTCAAGAGCACTTGGGCTATGCAGCAGGACAATGATCCGAAACACAACAGCAAGTCCACCTCCAAATGGTTCAAACAAAGCAAAATTTCGCTTTTGGAGTGGCCTAGTCAAAGCCAGACTTAAATCCAGTTGAGTTGCTGTATCATGACCTTACCCAGGCCGTTCATCCTGGAAAACCCTCCAATGTGGCTGAATTAAAACAATTCTGAAGAGTGGGCTAAAATTGCTCCACAGCAATGTAAGAGAATCATTGCCAGTTATATATATAACTGTATATATAAAAAAAGATTAGTTAAACACACAACTGCTTTTTTACCACTAATATTCCTTTATATTGGCTTTTGAGATATACATATTTTGCCATTTAGAATTTTGATGAAAGGTTTAGCACTGTGAAACACTTTCTGAAAGATAAAAAGTGCATTTTATATACAACTATATAGATCGGACCAAAAAAGGGGACATATGAGGAGGAAAGAGGGACAGAGGGACTCTGTTCCAAATCAAGGTCAGTCCCTCGAAATCAGGGACAGTTGGGAGCTATGGTTTATTAACCATTTGCCATCCACCTAAGCATATGTGTACATATGCATCAATGGGCAACAGAGATTTTTGTGCTGGAAGAGCAATCCTAGCACAGTGACCAAGCTGTCGAGTCAGTATGACTGGCTATTGATCATGTGACCACTATGACAGCCAATTACAGTGGTCACATGATGGGCTAATTGTTCCCACCCCTGAGTATACAAACCCTCTCGCTTATACGTCCCCCTCCCACCGGTGCCACATTTGTTTTTGACAGGTCCCCTTGACATTTTGTTTTTGACAGGTCGACTTCCCCACTTTCAAAGACTGGCCGCAGCCCGATCTCCTGGAAGTAAGGCCCCCCTCCTCCTTCCACCGACACCGGGCCAATTAGAAACCACATCGCGCTTCACGCATGCACAGTAGGGAACCCGCTGTGAACTCGAAAGGCTTTACTACCAGATTCCCTTACCAGGAATGGTGGTGGCAGCAACCGGGAGTCGATCCGTAGATCAGCTGGGGTGCCGACATCGCAGGCTCCCTTACAGATAAGTGCCCTAATATTACAAGTCAGCAGCTACAGTATTTGTAGCTGCTGACGTAAAAATTTTTTCTCCCAGGCTGGACTTCCTCTTTAAGGTCTTTAGACCCTCCTATTGCTACTGCAATTTGGCCACAGAGGCTGTGCTGCATTTTGCCTATACCTTCAATGTCTGCCTCTTGCTCCAAAAGTCTGTGATCAATTATTTCAGGGTGTGTTAAAAAATATTGTGTCATTTGGATGCCGGCATCTTTAGGAACGGAACCGGAAGTGAAGCCTTGTGGCTTCACAGCCTGTTTCCTACTACGCAATCCAAAATCCAATTTGCTACGGCAGGGAAAAAAATTACTTCCTGATCCCCTAAGAGGCAATCGGATATTCCCTGGATCAACTTTATCTATAAATGTTGGTACCCAGTTATATTATGTGCACCTAGGAAAAAATCTAGGCAATTTTTAAAGCAATCTACTGAGCTTCCCAGAACCACCTCTGGAAGGAGTCTATTCCACAGCTCTTACTGTGAAGAAACCTTTCCATAATTGGAGATGAAATCTCTTTTCCTCTAAACGTAAAGAGTGCCCCCTTGGCCTCTGTGATGACCTTAAAGTGAATAACTCAACACCAAGTTCACTATATGGACCCCTTATATATTTGTGCATGTTGATCATATCCCCCTTAATCTCCTCTTCTCAAAGAGAATAAATGAATTTCCTCTAATCTTTCCTCATAGCTGAGCTCCTTCATGCCTCCATTGTTTAAAGTTTTAAAGAAAACCTGTACTGAGGAAAGATGGAGGCTGCTATAGCTGACCTCTTTTCTGAGAAAAGATTCCTTCACGGCAGTCAAGGTGATCCCATAGCTTCAGTACTTTAAGTCACCGAGCTTGAACAAGTATACAGAAATACAGAAATATACAGTTAAGGGTTTCTGATGTCACTCTAACATTCCTCACCTACATACTTCAACTGGGTCATTGGCTCAGAAAGCAAAGTTAAAGTGCATTCTCAAAAAAAATGTTCTTAGTTTTAAATAAAGATTTCATTCAGGGCTTCTTTACAGAGGCTTACCTCCACTTCCTCTCCTACTGACAATGTTTTAGCAGATATTTACCGGCAGGGCCCCGGATTTGAATCCCAACCATGGTACTACCTACCTAGAGTTTGCATGTTCTCCCTGTGCCTGTGTGGGCTTTCCTCCAAGTACTCCAGTTTCCTTGCACACTCCAAAGACATTCTGGTAGGTTAATTTGCTCCTGTCTAAATTGGCCCTAGTATGTATAGGTATTTTAGTTAGGGGAGTTAAATTGTAGGCTCCTTCAGGGCAGGGACTGAGGTAAATGTATAATAAATATGTAAAAAGTGCTGTGTAGGGGGCGTGGCTTGGCGCACGGCTTAGATGGCAGCATTCTAGAGGAGCTCCGATAAAGCACACAGCCTTTTCGCCTGACACCCGTCCACAGAGCCATCAATGCCGGGCAGGAAGCTATATAGCACTCCTCAGACACGTCCTCGTCGTGGTCAGCCGCCATCCGCTGCCAGGGACATCTCTGATCTGTTTAAAATACAAACTGCAGCGGGCCGCAGCAAGGCCGGTCACAAGATGGCGCCAACTCAGTGTGATGAGCACCATGAGGAAGATTTCAGCGGTGACTCAGAATCACAGGAGGACTCAGGTAGGGGGAAAGCTAGATCGAATAAACCCCTGACTTACGCTGACATGTCCTGCTTTACAGCGGACATAAAATCCACATTTTCCGCTGCTATCATGGACTTGAAAACAAACCTTGTAGTCCTCACAGAGAAACTAGCTGCAACAGAACATGCGGGGAGGCAGAGAGATAAAGAACTCCATAAACTGGATAAGGTTGCAGTTTCTCATGCACAACATTTTATTGATATGAACAGGCATTTAGAGGACCTCGACAACCGAGGTAAGAGGAACAATATAACGGTGAGAGGGGTTCCAGAATCTGTTGAGAGTGACCACATTGCCCCTGCCCTACAGAGAATGTTCAACAGTTTATTAGAACGACAGGAAGATGCAGAGATTGAATTTGTGTGAGCCCACAGAGCTCTCAGGCCTAGGGGTCCAGAGGCAGCCCCACCAAGAGACATCATCTGCTGCTTGCAGAGCTTTCAACTGAAAGAGGACATAATGCGTAAAGCAGGATTGTCTTTAATGGGGAAAACATAATGCTGTTTCAAGATTTGTCACAGATTACCCTAAAAAACCGCAGGGCTCTGCATCCATTACTGGAGAAGCTCAGAGACAGAGATCTCAAATACATGTGGCGATTCCCTTTCGCACTTATTGTGTCAGCAAATGGTCACCAACATATTTTGCGTACGCCATCGGATTTACCGGACCTTTTTCTCGAACCCTCATAAGAAATACACTCGCCTGGACTATCTATTTATCACACAAGTTGATCTTCCTGCTCTTAGGGAAGCACATATTGGGGTGCAGTCCATTTCAGATCATGCCCCCCGTAGCTCTGACTATAGACTTGACTAACTCACTGCCAAAACTACAGACTTGGAGATTAAGCTCCTCCATTCTATCTGACCCATCTCTCTTACCCAAGTTGACAGACACCCTCAAAGACTACTTCAAACACAATAATACCCCAGAGACAGATCCTCTGATAATTTGGGAGGCCCACAAATGCACAATAAGGGGTGAATTAATTAGAATGGGTTCTCAACGTAAAAAACAAAGAGAGAAAGAAATTAAAACACTGACTGACCGCATTCACAACCTTGAATCCTTGCACAAACAATCCTTGTCGGTTAAATCTGCCACAGAGTTGTTAGCGACTAGGAAAGAGCTGCAGCAAATACTTGATAATAGGACCAAACGGTTCCTATTCTTCAAAAAAAAGTTATATTATGAGTCAGGTAACAAGACGGGCAGAGCTTTAGCCAGAGCACTAAGAGAACAAAAGAACAGCAACACCATTATGGGTATTAGACGAGCTCAAGGCTCGTTAGATGTCACGACAGAGGCAATTGCAAAACACTTCCACTCATTTTATACCGACCTATATAATCTCCCACAACAACATCGACAGCCAGACATGATAGGAGACAGGACTCAGATTATGCCAGATTATCTAAAAAACAGTGGACTCCCTTCACTAGATGCTTTAGACGCGAACGCTTTAGAATGCCCGATAGATTCAATGGAAATCAGGGGGGCCCCAAACATCTGAAACTGGGCAAAAGTCCGGGACCCGATGGTTTCACAGCCATCTATTATAAAACTTTTGTAGATCTGCTGACAGACCCGTTGACATTGGCGTTGAACTCCCTGTCCAGACCTAGAGAGGTGACTCCAGACCTGCTCTCAGCCTTCATAACGGTAGTACCGAAACCTGGTAAGGATCCCTCGATATGTGCCAGCTATCGCCCTATTTCATTACTCAATCTAGATATAAAAATATTTGCAAAAATTCTTGCCAACAGACTGAGACCCCATTTACAACAGCTGATTGGACCTGAACAAGTGGACTTTATGCCAGGCCGTGAGGCCAAAGACAATGTAATCAAACCATTACTTCTAACTCATTAAGCCAGAATGCATAACTCAGAGGGCCTTCTCCTGTCCACTGACGTGGAGAAGGCCTTCGACCGAGTAGCATGGGACTACATGCTGGCGACATGCAGCCATGTAGGTCTGGGCTCTAGGATGTTGGCTTGGATCTCAGCCCTCTATCAGAATCCTACAGCGAAGCTAAAAATAAACGGCACACTCTCTGAAAAGGTCCATATCACCAACGGTACGAGACAGGGCTGTCCTCTCTCCCCCCTCCTTTTTATAATGTCCTTAGAACCATTTATTAGAACGATCAACGCTGATCCTTCTGTATCTTGTTTTTGGGTGCTGGACAGGGAGTTCAAGATAGCTGCTTACGCAGTCGACTTATTATTTTTTCTCACAAATCCCCATATTACCATACCTAACTTAGAGAAAGTGTTCACATATTACGGATATATTTCCAACTTAAAGATAAATTATTCCAAATCAGAAGCTATGAATGTAACTCTTCCAGAACACATCCTAAAGCACACAATGGAGAACTCCCCCTTTAAGTGGGACTCTAAATCCCTAAAGTATCTAGGTATTAAGTTAACACCTAAAATTGACTCAATTTATGAATGCAATTTCCCTCCATTACTTAAAAACATTGAGCGAGACTTGCCAAATGGAACGCTGGAGCCTTTTCTTGGTTTGGTCGAGCGGCCATTATCAAAATGACTATCCTTCCCAGACTTCTGTATTTTATGGGCACCCTTCCAATTAAATTACCACGCAGTATGTTTGCTAGTCTGCGCTCAATGTTACTACGATTTATTTGGGCACATAAAAACCCAAGAATTAAGTATGCAACGTTAGTAAGAATAAAGGAACAGGGAGGATTCGGATTGCCCAATTTTGGAGATTATCACTTATCTTCTCATCTAGCGAGGGTTATTGATTGGCATTGCCATCAAGACTCTAAAGATTGGGTTAATTTAGAGAGAGACCTTAATCCTATACCACTACAATTTACACCCTGGATACCATGGTCAGCGTACCCGACTGATCTGAAACAACACCCTCTAACAGGAACCACTCTAAAATTGTTTCATGGTCTAAACAAAGAGAAGTTGATCTCTTCTATACCAGGACCGCTCACCCCGCTGCTAGATAACCCTGATTTTACCCCAGGAGCGGGAAACCCCCAGCTTAGATCACACGCCCACAATAAACTACTTCTAGCCAGGGACTGCATTACAAACTACGGAGTTAAGGACCTTCTCACCCTCAAGGAAGACAATAACCTACCCCAAATGCATTTCTGGGCATATCTACAAATCCGTAGTTATCTCAATAGCTAAAAGAAAACTGGAAATTTTACCAGACCCCTGACAGTCCTCGAGTCGGTGTGTCTCACAGGTGAGAAAGTTGAAAGAACAACTTCCTTTATCTATGCTTGGCTACAAGAGGCTAAAAAACCAATGGATGATAGACTCAGGAGAAGGTGGTCCGAGAGGATGCAGGTAAACATTTCACTCAAACAATGGGAAAATGCATATATCCCATCACATAAGTGCTCCATGAGCACTAAAATGCAGGAAACAGCATACAAATTAATGACTCATTGGTATTTAACTCCAGCGAAGCTGAACAAGTGGAAACCTCAGATCTCAAATTTATGTTGGAGATGCTCGTCAGACATTGGTTCCCTATACCATATTTGGTTGCAGTGTCCCTTAATTGTTCCCTATTGGGAAAAAGTAAAAGAGCTAATCTCATTGATTACAGAAACCACACTGACACTTGACGCGGCGTGTTGCCTGCTGCACATCACGACATGGCCCCTTAAGAAATACAAGCACTCTCTTACAAAACACTTACTGAATGCGGCAAAATCACTTGTTCCGATTCACTGGAATTCTACCAGGGTCCCATCAATAACAGATTGGATCCACAAAGTAACAGAAATTTATGAACTGGAAGACACACTAGCACAGTCCAACGCACAGATAGACAGATTTCACAAGACATGGCAACCGTGGATGATATTCAAATACTCGTCTGCCTTCGCAAACTACACAGCTGAACACAGTCCCGGGATCGGTACTGTCTGAGGAACTCATCAAACATTCTGGAATGTGTAGGATTCAAAAAGGGCTGTTTAGGTGGTTGATTGTTTCCCTTTACCATATCTATTCTCTTTCTCTTTTTTCTTTTTTCTTAATATCCTTTCCTAACTCCCCTATGTTCAGAAAGCACATAAGTCAGGAGATATAGTTACTAACTGATATTCTTTTTGAAATAAAGAATAAACATCTGGAGATATTTCAGCCATAGACCCTGAAGATTTAAAGCAATACAAGTCTGGCAGAAATATATGGAATGGGTAGACATATCCTTGAATTGTTATTTCCCTGTATCAGATGTTTATAAGTGTTTTATACTTTATGAAGCGTAAATGTAATGTAAATGGATCATTTGTTGTGATTGATGCAAAACTGATTTGTACTGAACCTTTCTATTTTTTCTAAATAAAAACCATAATGTGATTAAAAAAAAAAAGTGCTGCGTAAATTGAGGTGCTATAGAAGTACTTGTAATAAATAAATAAATAAATAAATACATAGAACAGTGGGAAAGATCTCTGCATCAACATTGCTTGTGATAATGCAAAGAACTGTCAGTTTTTTTCATTCAACCCAATGGTTGAATGGAAAAAACTGTACATGTATACCAGGCTTAAATGTAACAAGTGCCCTGAATGTAGCACAGAAATAAACAGCTGTAAAATGTCTGGCAGTGTAATCATACTACTGAAATCTAAAACAAGTTATGAAAAGATCCCCGCAAATATGGGCAGTTTGCAGGAATGAACATGATAAGAAAGACGTAATTATGAAGAGGAAATCAAGGCTCTGGAATTCTAAAAGCAAAATAAATGCTAATTAAACAACATATCCATTGCCCCCCCCTAGACATTTTTCAACAGAAAGCAATTATTTACTCTTCCAGTGAAGTGACTACTAATGGTATTATTTTATTGTTGCCATTCCCTAAGGAGTCTTAAAGTAAATCAGTCACAGAAATAGTAATTTCATCATAAATATGCATAACTAGAGGTCACCTTCAGTAAAAAAAAAAAAACACTTTAAAACTGATCAGGAGATTCCGAAATATAAACAGCAGAGGTTAAAAACAAATCTCAGGTTTGGCATCCCTCTTCTGGCCTACTTAACCTGACACTATTGGTCAGTGAGGTTTCATCTCAAGTTATAGGCCTAATAGAGACTTGAGATACATGAAGAAGGATTGAGATTTGCATATAATATCAGCAACCAATTTTGCTGTAAGCATTTTTCTATCTTATGCTGCTTGAATTGTCCAGGTTTGTGACAAATGTATTTTAAGTTCAGTGATAACATAATCTAAGAGAAAGGAAAATGGTTCTATAGAGGAAATATACAAAATAAAAGGAATATGTATGTAGATTGGTCAGGTAGCAAGGTTCTTGGTCAAGTTTTTTGGATTAAATTCAGTGCAAGTTTGATAGACCAATAGAAGGATTTTGAAAAAGCATATTAGAGTGCCTTCATGAAAGATCTGTCTGTTTTTCTCAATGTTGTTGAACCATAGTTGTTGCATCACTTTCATTTCATGAGCCACAAGCAGCTGGCTGAAGTAAAGGATACCTTTGAGAACTGACGCCGGGCTTCCCAATTAACCCGATCAGTGCTGGCACCTATGTCATCCTACCAGCCACTTTCAGCAGGACATGTGCTGGGCAGAGCTGCTCCAGTGCTGACCCCGTTCAGAGGGTGCTGTGCAGTGCCATAGACAAAAAAAGGGCAAGGTAAGGGAGCTCATTTACAGATTCCTGGGTGGGGGGCTATATCAGTATTAAGTCCCTATTTTTATTTAATTTTGTATAAACAGGAAGATATCTCTAACTCATGCTTTACTCACTGAATTCTGCAGCACTGCAGCACCCCCCTTCTGTTCCAGTCCCCCCCCCTCCAATCACACTGCCCCCTCCTGTTCCACTGGCCCCCTCCTGTCCCACTGCCCACACCTGTCACACAGCCTCCCTCTTGTCACTCTGCCCCCCTCCTGTCCCACTGCCCCCCTCCTGTCCCACTGCCCCCCTCCTGTTCCACTGCCCCCTCCTGTCCCACTGCCCCCACCTGTCACACGGCCCCCCTCTTGTCACTGTTCCCCCTCTCCTGTCCCACTGCCCCCCTCCTGTTCCACTGCCCCCTCCTGTTCCACTGCCCCCCTCCTGTCACACTGTCCCCCACCTGTCACACTGCTTCAATTTAATATTCTTTGTAAGTTGGCAGCATGCAAAGTGGGTACTATTTCTTAAAGCTGAAGTCCAAGTATGCATGTTTTTGCATTCAGCTTGGACCAAGGTTCAGCTTGGATCAATGTAGGTATTCAGGTTCCATATCTGGAATATCCTTGTGGAAGCTGCAAATCACATGTTCCATAACTGGAAGCTCTAATATCCCACATACAGGAATATGGGATATGTTATTGACAGAAATTCACACACCCACACCCACACAGGTTGCACTGGATGCACTAGTGTCTTTATTCTACCTTACTAACTATGTAACTATGTAACTGTAATGGGAAATGCTAATACAATTATTGCCACTGGCTTCTGGGTCCCATGGCGAGCGGCTGCCCTGCCCTGCTTAGTGAACTCAGGAGGTCACACAGTTGGCACAGAAGCCAGGAGAACACTTGTCTGATTGGATGAGGTGGAGATTTTGGCATCACCGCCCCACCGTTTCACCTAGTCCAATTAGAGAACTATTTACATTCACTGAAAATATGCAAAGTGTTCTTTGACTGGCACCTGTGCCAAGCCGGTTACCTCCTGTGCTGACTAAGCAGCAGGGAAAATTCATGAGACCTGGAAAACAGTAGCAATTACTGTAGTAGTGGTGGCTACTACAGTGCTTTCCAGCTTCCACAGCGATCCCACAGGCATGGAAATTGCATACTTACATTGGTCCAAGCTAGACCAATGCAGTTATGTAAAAATATCCATACCTGGAATTCTGCTTTAGGCTGCAGGCAGTTGGACACAGCAGTCGGCACTGATGGGCACTGATGATTTGGCACTGATAAGTTGGCACTGATGGGCACTGATGAGGAGGCACTGATATGTAGAATTGATGGGCACTGATAGACAGCACTGATATGCAGCACTGATGGGCACTGATGGGCACTGATAGATGGCACTAATGGGCACTGATAGGTGGCATTGATGGGCACTGACAGGCGGCACTAATGGGCACTGACAGGCGGCTGTGATGGGCACTGACAGGCGGCACTGATGGGCACTGATAGGCAGTACTGATTGGCACTGACAGGCGGCACTGATGGGCAGCACTGATGATGAGATACTGATGAGGTACTGACAGGTGTTACTGTAGGGCACTGATTGGCACTGTGATGGGCACTGATTGGCACTGTGGTGGGCGCTGATATGGGCACTTATTGACACTGTGATGGGCACCTACAGCCATTTCTGATGGGGCACTGACTGGCAGCTGATGGGCACCTTTTTGGCAGCTGTGGCAGCACATCTGATGGGGCTGTGCTGATAATCAATGTGCCGATTATCAGCACAGACCCCCCCTCTGACAGGGAGAGCTGCCGATCGGCTCTCCCTGTCAGCGCAAACCGAGGAATGCCATTTACCGGCACTTCCTGGTTCACGTGCTGATCAGCTGTGATTGGTCACAGCTGATCACATGGTAAGGAGCCTCCGTCAGAGGCTCCATACCAGGATCGGAGATGCAGTGTGTCAGAATGACACACAGCAACTACGATCGCAGTGCTGCACACCCCCGCAAGGGCACGCGCTGGTTTGTTATCCAGCTGGACATCATATGACGCCCAGTCAGGACAACTGAACCAACACCCGGGTGTCATTCTGCTATAGACTGGGCGGGAAGTGGTTAAACAAGTATTTCTTTTCAGTCTTCTCAGAAATAAATGACAAGTTGGGGGATCATGTTGGTTCTAGTAATGACACTTCATTTTTAGAGACCGAACTAGCAGAGGAGCTGGCTCATTTAAATTTAATGAAGCGATGTATTCTGATGATATCCATCCCAGTGTTCTAAGAGAACTTTGAGATATAGTTGTGGGACAATTATCTGGTCTTTTTAATCAATCTCTTCTAACAAGTGAAGTTCCCAATGACTGGTGGACAGCTAATACTGTACCTATCCACAGAATGGGTAGCAAGGTAGAAGCTGACAATTACAGGCCAGTGAGTTTAACATCTGTTGTAGTCAAGTTAATAGAATCACTCCTAAAAAGAAGTATCTTTGATCCCGTAACAACACACAATTTGATGGATGAAAAGCAGCATGGCTTTACTGTGGACACATAATGTCAGACTAATCTGATTGAATTTTTTGACTATATTACTAATGTTTTGGACCAGGGTGTTGCTGTGGACTTATCTTGATTTCAGCAAAGTATTTCACATAATGACCTAATAAAAAAAATGTTATACAGTGGGGCAAAAAGTATTTAGTCAGCCACCAATTGTGCAAGTTCTCCCACTTAAAAAGATGAGAGAGGCCTGTAATTGTCATCATAGGTATACCTCAAATATGAGAGACAAAATGTGGAAACAAATCCAGACAATCACATTGTCTGATTTTTGAAAGAATTTATTTGCAAATTATGGTGGAAAATAAGTATTTGGTCAACATCAAAAGTTCATCTCAATACTTTGTTATATATCCTTTGTTAGCAATGACAGAGGTCAAACGTTTTCTGTAAGTCAAGGTTGTCACACACTGTAGCTGGTATGTTGACCCATTCCTCCATGCAGATCTCCTCTAGAGCAGTGGTTTTGGGGCTGTCGCTGGGCAACATGGACTTCTTTCATGTACACGTATCAGTCGTCCTGTTCCCTTTACAGAGAAACAGCCCCAAAGCATGACGTTGCCACCCCCATGCTTCACAGTAGGTATGGTGTTCTTTGGTTGCAACTCAGCATTCTCTCTCCTTCAAACACAACGAGTTGTATTTCTACCAAACAGTTCTACTTTGGTTTCATCTGACCATATGACATTCTCCCAATCCTCTTCTGGATCATCCAAATGCTCTCTAGCAAACCTCAGATGGGCCCGGACATGTACTGGCTTAAGCAGGGGGACACGTCTGGCACTGCAGGATCTGAGTCCCTGGCAGGTAGTGTTTTACTAATGGTAGCCTTTGTTATGTTGGTCCCAGCTCTCTGCAGGTCATTCATTAGGTCCCCCTGTGTGGTTCTTGGATTTTTGCACACCGTTCCTGTGATCATTTTGACCCCACGGGGTGAGATCTTGCGTGGAGCCCCAGATCGAGGGAGATTATCAATGGTCTTCAATGTCTTCAATTTTCTAATTATTGCTCCCACAGTTGATTTCTTCACACCAAGCTGCTTGCCTATTGCAGATTTAGTCTTCCCAGCCTGGTGCAGGTCTACAATTTTGTTTCTGGTGCCCTTTGACAGCTATTTGGTTTTCACCATAGTGGAGTTTGGAGTGTGACTGTTTGAGGTTGTGGACAGGTGTCTTTTATACTAATAACAAGTTCAAACAGGAGTCATTGATATAGGTAATGAGTGGAGGACAGAGGAGCCTCTTGAAGAAGAAGATACTGTGAGAGCCAGAAATCTTGCTTGTTTGTAGGTGACCAAATACTTATTTTCCACCATAATTTGCAAATAAATTCTTTCAAAAATCAGACAATATGATTGTCTGGATTTGTTTCCACATTTTGTCTCTCATAGTTGAGGTATACCTATGATGACAATTACAGGCCTCTCTCATCTTTTTAAGTGGGAGAACTTACACAATTGGTGGCTGACTAAATACCTTTTTGCCCCACTGTATATCCTTTGTTGGCAGTGACAGAAGTCAAATGTTTTCTGTAAGTCTTCACAAGGTTGTCACACACTGTTGCTGGTATGTTGGCCCATTGCTCCATGCAGATCTCCTCTAGAGCAGTGATGTTTTGGGGCTGTCCTGGGCAACACAGACTTTTAACTCCCTCCAAAGGTTTTCTATGGGGTTAAGATCTGGAGACTGGCTAGGCCACTCCAGGACCTTGAAATGCTTCTTACGAAGCCACTCCTTTATCACCCGGGTGGTGTGTTTGGGATCATTGTCATGCTGAAAGACCCAGCCACATTTTATCTTCAATGCCCTTGCTGATGGGAGGAGGTTTGCACTCAAAATCTCACGATACATGGCCCCAATCATACTTTCATGTACACAGATCAGTTGTCCTGTTCCCTTTGCAGAGAAATAGCCCCAAAGCATGATGTTGCCACCCCCATGCTTCACAGTAGGTATGGTGTTCTTTGGTTGCAGCTCAGCATTCTCTCTCCTCCAAACACAAGTTGTGTTTCTACTAAACAGTTCTACTTTGGTTTCATCTGACCATATGACATTCTACCAATCCTCTTCTGGATCATCCAAATGCTCTCTAGCAAACCACAGACGGGCCCGGACATGTACAGGCTTAAGCAGGGGGACACGTCTGGCACTGCAGGATCTGAGTCCCTGGTGGCGTAGTGTGTTACTGTTGGTAGCCTTTGTTATGTTGATCCCAGCTCTCTGCAGGTCATTCACTAGGTCCCCCCCGTGTGTTTCTGGGATTTTTGCTCACCGTTCTTGGGATCATTTTGACCCCACGGGGTGAGATCTTGCGTGGAGCTCCAGATTGAGGGAGATTATCAGTGGTCTTGTATGTCTTCCATTTTCTAATTATTGCTCCCACAGTTGATTTCTTCACACCAAGCTGCTTGCCTATTGCAGATTCAGTCTTCCCAGCCTGGTGCAGGTCTACAATTTTGTTTCTGGTGTCCTTCGACAGCTCTTTGGTCTTCGCCATAGTGGAGTTTGGAGCGTGACTGTTTGAGGTTGTGGACAGGTGTCTTTTATACTGATAACAAGTTCAAACAGGTGCCATTAATACAGGTAATGAGTGAAGGAAAGAGAAGCCTCTTAAAGAAGAAGATACAGGTCTGTGAGAGACAGAAATCTTGCTTGTTTGTAGGTGACCAAATACTTATTTTCCACCATAATTTGCAAATAAATTCTTTCAAAAATCAGACAATGTGATTATCTGGATTTGTTTCCACATTTTGTCTCTCATTGTTGAGGTATACCTATGATGACAATTACAGGCCTCTCTCATCTTTTTAAGTGGGAGAACTTGCACAATTGGTGGCTGACTAAATACTTTTTTGCCCCACTATATATCTTTTTGCTGATGACACAAAGGTGTGCAATAGGGTTGGCATCTCTGGAGGTATCTGTAACATGGAACATAATTTGGCATTGCTGGAAAATTGGTGAAAGCAATGAAACTTCTGTTCAGTGTTTCCAAATATAAAATAATGCACCTAAGGAAAAATAATCCCTTGACAGAGTACACTATTGGAAACACACTGTAGGCCAGCACTACAGAGGAAAAGATTTGGGGGTACTTATCTTGGATGATTACAAAATGGGAAAACAGTGTGGCCATGCGGTGAGAAAAGTTATTGAAATTCTAGGATGCATTTCTAGAAAGATCACCAGCAGAAGAAAGGAGGTCCTGATATAGATCTTAAGTTAGACCTTATTTAAAATATTGTTTCCATTTCTGAAGACCTCACTTACAAAAAGATATTGATAAGACAGAACAAGTCCAGAAACAAGCAACAAAACAGGTAAAATGTCTGAGGGATAAAACATATCAGGAGACACATCAAGAACCTAATATGTACAGTGTGGGGGAAAGGAGAAACATGACTGAAGCCTCTAAATAAAGTTCAAGAGAGCAGCATTTTTAATATGAAGTTAAGATCAAGAACACAGGAACATGGGGGGCGTGGCCAGCCGGAGTAGAAGATGGACGCTTAACTGCATAGCTCAGCAGCCAGGGGACACAATCCAGCGCAATCGGCCTATTCCACGACTCCATCCGCACTCATCCTCGCTCCAGACACTCGGAGGACAATGATGCAGCCGTCCAGGAAAAGATTTACGGAGCACAAGCCCCAAAAACTGACGGAATTCGCCTACAAGCCGGCGGGCTGGGATTCCCAAGATGGCGCCGGCCAGGCCGCGCCGCCCGAGCCGTACACGGACCTTCCGGATGACATCCAGGACACACAGAATACCACAGGTACTAATCCTGACAAGCACCAAGCCCCAGAATGTGACCCTCTCCCTAGCAGCCCAGCTAAAGCCAAGATGAGGCTAGACACGCCGCCGCTGCACACACAGCGCCAGCAAATTGAGGCCCAGGCTCCACTCCCCTTCTCCATAGACCAGGCCCTGCACTCCTCCATGGCCTCCTTCCCCACATCAGGGCAGCCAGTCATGGACACAACCCTAAAGGACATGCTTCTGTCCCTACAGTCCTCCCTCATGAATGATCTTTCATCCATGTTCCACAGAGTCACCTCTGACATTCACAAACTAGATGACAGAATGACTAATGCTGAGAGGGGAATACAGGCCTGCACTTCCACAGTAAATGAAGTTATTGATGCTTATGACACTGTTAAGGAAGAACAGGCATGGATGCGCGCCAAAATGGCGGATTTGGAAGACAGGTCCCGCAGGAACAATGTTAAACTGAGGGGAGTCCCAGAATCTATTCTCCCTGTGGACCTACCGCGCTACGCGAAAGAATTGATACACCTAGTGATACCTGAAGCCTCCCCACGTGATGCCATCATAGACAGAATACATAGAATTGCCAAACCGTCCCACCTGGCAGCCTCAGTCCCTAGAGACGTATTGATGAGGGTTCACTTCTTTCAAACCAAAGAAAAACTCCTCATGGGCCTTAGAGCTAAAGCTCCACTACCGGCCCCCTATACTGGGATTCAACTTTTCCCTGACCTGTCCAAATACACCCTCCAACTGAGACGTCAACTAAACCCTATAACCAAAGGTCTACAGAACCATAAGGTACCATACAAATGGCGCCACCCAGCTACCATCCTTGTTGTACGCAATGGACAGACCCACGCAATAGGAGACCTGAACAAAGGCCTCAAGCTCCTCCACTCCTGGAACATAATTCCTGACCTGGCAGGGCCCGCTTTGCCAAACCACGATGATATGCCAAGCCGCAGACAACAAGGTCGCCACCTCACCTGAGGATACTCTCTCCACCACTACATTGGCCGACAACTCTTTCTATGGTTCCCCTGAGCTCTGACAACCTGCTATTTTAGCTTTCTATCTCCAGTGACACTGACTTTGTTTACCCCCACATAGAGGATTTCACGGTGTTCCACACCCCCTCTAATTTTCGTGTTACCAACGAATCAAACTCCAAGTTTTTTTTTTTGTTTTTTTTTTTTTTTTGTTGTTGTTTTTTTTTTTTTTCCACTAGTTTCCACATTCTATACCAGTGTTCTGTAAATGCACCTCTCTCTTGGTTACTAACAAATTGCTCTATCCGCAGCACTCTAGTCCGCTTTCATTTCAGACCCTTGGATTGCCACCACAGCACCACTATATTCCAACTCCACGAATCGCCAGACGCCAGAAGCAACGCCACACCACTACTGGAACACCAGCAGTTCTACAATCGGACTTCCACTTCCAGGCCATCGTAGCTGACCCCCAACTGCCACCAGACTCACCCTCCAGCAGAAAACCGTAAGTGTTGCGCTCAACACTCACCATCCTCACAACCGCACAATGCCATTCACTATACTATCTCTAAACGCCAATGGCCTCAATCATCCTGCCAAGAGACACTCACTGTGGAGGTCCGTCACAGATCTTCACAGTGACATCCTTTGTGTCCAGGAAACACACCTGCTCTCCAACGCCACATCCCTATGCAAGAACAACCATTTTCCCCATCTGTTCCACGCCACTCATTCAACGAAAACTAGAGGGGTCATGATTGCGATCAGAGACTCACTGGACTTCCAACTTCTAGATATAGAAACAGACCCAGAAGGACGCTTTATTATTCTTGCCTGCAAAGTCAACAAAGTGACCTACACCATAATCAACATCTATGCCCCGAACTCTCGTCAAACAAAATTCCTGCACAGAGTCTTACGCAAGGCCAAACCCATTCAAAAAGGTCACGTAATACTCTGTGGAGACTTTAATCTCGTCCCCGAAACATCCATCGACTCTACCTCAGCAGCAACCCGAAGAGACTCACCTCTGAAAAAATGTATCTCCTCCCAAGACCTCTACGACGTTTGGCGCTGTCATCATGGCTCCGAACGGGACTACACCTTCTTTTCCTCCAGGCACCGCTCATATTCGAGAATAGACCTGTTCCTAACCGACAAGTTTATTCTACAAAAAATATCTAACTCTACAATCCACACCACGACATGGTCGGACCATGCCCCAATCTCTATCACGATTCAAGACTCTAACCTACAACAAAATACATTTATTTGGCGAGTAAACAACCATATTATTCAACATAACCAATATGCGCCAACCATAGCAGAACAAATAACCGATTTTTTCTCACTAAACAAAGGCTCGGTGCCCGACCCTGCCGTTCCCCAAATTCCCAACACATGTTGGAGATGTAACTCATCCCCCAGTGATCTACTTCATATTTTCTGGACGTGCCCTCTTCTTAAAAAATACTGGGATAGTATTTTCCATTTAATCTCGAACATCACTCACATCAACACTCCCCCCTCCCCAGCAATTGCGATCCTAAACCTAACTATTGAAGACATTCCCCACCCTTTTAGACTAGTAACAACCCATGTCCTAATGGCAGCTAGACTTAATATAACTAGACACTGGAAGTCCGTCGCACCTTTAACTCTAACCCAAGTTGTAGACTTGGTATCATTACACTGCAGCTATGAGCATTCATCCGCTACTGGCACTAACCGTTATACAAAAGTTTACACCAGGTGGCAACCATGGACCACCTGGACTAGACACTGCGCATCCCACGTCTAAATACACCGCAGTACAGCCCCTGATTCTTGACCGAGCAATAACAAGAATAGCATAATATTACATGCATATGCTTCAATTGGTAACCCTCCAAACCAAACTCCCATTCTGAAATATTGCAGGATTAGATGGTCCACTTCGCTCTTGTGGCTCTAATGATCCCACATGGGGTGTCACAATAGTGAAGTGGACCAGCCACAAATCTAGGAATGTGAAAAAAAAGAAAAAATGTTTCATAGACACTGGTTATTACGTACTAATAACAATAGATTCCTGTTTATGGACAAAAGTTGTACGATGTTCAAAATGGAGTTCTCTTTCTTACTTTGTTCACTATAACGTCGTTGCACGACGTACAATGTTCAATTGTACAATGTATATTCTTTGAAAATTAATAAAAATTATTGATTAAAAAAAAAAAAAAAAAAAAGAACACAGGAACATGACCTCAAACAATCAGAAGTAAAGTTTAAAACGAATCAAAATCTATACCCAGACAAAAGAGCTAAAAAAAAAAAAAAGAAAAAAAATCATATATATGTAGCGTTGACAACTGTTGTTTCTAGCACTTTGTGTATTATTCAGTACAATAGTTGTGTTAGTGCCATCTTGTGGACAATTGATAAAGTACAATAAGTTTATGTCTCAAGAGTTAGTGACATGGAAGTGATTCATTGTTTACTTTGGAACTGTAGCTATGACCCACCCACAATGCTTCTGGACAAAGTCAGAACTGAACTGCATTGTGGGGGGGATATAAAATGGTAAGCAGCGGCCATTTTAGCTCTCTTGTGCCTGGGATGCGTGGCCTGCCAGCAGAACTCTGTGGGTGTGTGTGTCCCACAGGGTTGAGGCCTAACTGGCGAAGGAGCAGAGCAGCTGTAGTATCCTGCCATCGCATCGCAGTGAGCTGGACAAGAGACGCAATTGTTCCGGAAGACCTGTGGGGAGGTAACTGAGGGCTCCCGGTCGTTTGTGAACGGAACAGTGTGACGGCGTGGTGGTGCCTCCATACGGAACTGAGAACTGCTGAACCGGAGACATCCACCTGCTTGGATCCTGTGTGGTGAGAGGGTTGACACCCAGAAGTTTATTTGATTATTACACACACATCTTTAGAACTGTACAGAGTGTTGCTGGGACTGATAGTCCCATGGAACAAGTTAACTCGGAGAGCATTGCATTCGAATAGACTCCAGTGTTTAAGAGCGGATGTTAGATGTTTGCTTCTTCATATAAAGACACCTAGTTACCCTGTTGGATTACAATTGTTTTAGTGTGTTATACTACACTGCGCAACACCCAGGAGGAACCCTTTGCGGATTACAATTATAAAAGCTAGCGAAGACTGAAGACGTCTGGACTACCTTTTTCATTGCAGGGCCCTGCATTTCAGTATAGTGACTTTAAGGTCTAGAGCAGGGGGAGCTCCCGGGTATAGATTCATACCAATATATACATGTATTGTTATTGATTGTCATTATCATTTCTTATACTATCACACTACGTGGGTGTGATAGTATATTCATTGAAAAAACTCTTTATATAAATATATTACTTATTCAAAGAAAGAAGTTATTTTTGGTCATTATTGAAGTTTGTGTGCAGTGTTGTCATTTCTCCTACAGGTGGAGCTACCAGCACCCAGGTAGAGGTAATTGTAAGTGTATATTATGCTCATATTGTTTCAACACTGCACTACAGTTGTGTCAAGGGGAGTGAACAATTTAAGAAGGGTGTAGAGCAAAGAGGACAGGCCCGCTTAAACCAGCAGCTCCACCGTGAGTTATTGCTACATATAACAAAAAAAAACAGGGCAGACTCAATAGACCAGTTGATCTTTTTTCTGCCATCACTTTTCTATGTTTCCATGTTTCAATACCTGATGGTTGGTTGAAATAGGTTAACTAGGTGACTAGAAAAGTTCCTCCTGTGCAATCGCCAAGATATCTGGGCACCCATGCTACAAAGGCCTCACATATGATTGGCAATATCACAAAATTTGAGCCTGTAACCATGGCGCCTAGGGGCTTCTATATTGACAAGACTTGAGTAATCCTATCTAGGCCAAAGGACTGAGAAGTGCAGCATGTAAAGTGTCTGTACTCTTTGTAGTCAGTGGGACAAGTTTAGGGTTTATGTCTGCTGTCCCTGAAAACCTGTAACCCACGGCAGGTCCCCTTTAGGTTCAGGAACTGCCTTTACAACCTGGATGCTTGGGTGCCCTGCTTACCAGTTTGATTTTCTAGATCATATTTTATACAAGTTATATACAAATTACACTATATTTTCATTTAAGGCAGTGAATAAAGAGTGTCCAAGCTCCGTAAAAAGGGCTTTGTCGGCTTAAAGTTCCAAATAATTGCAAAAAGCCAAGTGATATATAATGTGCTACTTTATGACACAAGCTGGAGTAGAGAGAAGAGGCTTAGTAATTGAGACCCTTCTGGCAGTTTTCTGTATACAAATATACAATCCTTGCTGGAATCTTTCTTTATTGAGTGATGATCTTGGTGCAAGGGAGAAGAAAATATTTGTACATGAAGTTTTCTTTCAGGGTTTTAAAATATATTTTACCATACAAAGAGGAAAATTATTCAAACTCTGAAAAAATTAATATAGGTATGGAAAATATGAATGTGTATACCAGTACAGAAGCATGTATATAGGAGATAAACTGCCCCATGATGTGAATCATAAAACAATTAGGATTGGCTAAGGAGATCTAAAGAACCACGGGTTGCAGGAAAAGAAATTTCTTGATTCCCTCATCAACACAGTCAGTGTTGATGGGAGCATCCTTCCCATACTGCCATTGTGTTCTCCCGGCGCTGGAAGGGGGGGTGCGGGGAGACGTCTTTGTCAGGAGAACACAATGATTATTGCTAGTGGCAATGGCAATAATTGCATGCTAAAATTCTGACATGCTGGTTGTACCCAAGTTAATCGACAAATCGACTTGGGTACATTAAGCCTGCCCATAGATGGTTCAAATCTTGGCCGGTCCCAGCAGAATCGGCCAAGATTTGAACCATCTATGGCTGATTTAGGCAAACAGATAATGTATATTACTATAATTTTAGAATGTTTTTTAACTTATAGAAACCTTTTAAAAATGTGCAATTTTAATATTTTTATTGTGTGGTGGTTACCTCCAAAGTGTTTACACAAAATATCTTCTACACATTTCAGATGTAGTGCCTCAGTTATGATTTATCCACATTTACATTAAAGATGATGTCAATCTCACAGCTGAGCCGCACAAAATACACCAGAGAACACCGCATTGTGCTTTGTATAAGGGCTCATTCATACTTGCAGCAGCCATTGCCACCGCTCCTAAGGGGTGGGGGCAGCAAAGCCCCATTCAATTTAACGGGTTGTGTTGACTAGCAGTACTGCCTGGCAAATGTGGCATGCCATTAATTATTGCAACAAAACAAATCATAACAGCTGTGGTATACAGCTCGTACAGCTCAGAGCACCTATATACTTTCATTTATGTGGGCGATCAGGGGCCATTCAACCAACTGCTTTAACTGCCCCTCTGTCACCTATGTGAATAATCCGAAAGAAGCATATCTTAACACAATCATGGAATAAAATTGTCAATTTTTATGAATTAAAAGTTATGATAGTTTCCAGATTAAAGAACACATTTCTGTTAAATTGGACAGAAAAACATCCGAACGAACTGGTCGTTCGACCGTTTGTTCGCCCCCCCGAACCGACCACAGTGCATTGCGGCGCTGAGCAGTGCATCACAAGCCCTGATTGGCTAAAGCAGTGAAAGCTTCAGCCAATCAGGGCACAGAGCACTGTCATAGTCATGATTGGACACTGTCATCATGACTTTATCCAATCATGGCTCATTCCCGACTAGGGATGAGCCGAACACCCCCCTGTTCGGTTCGCACCAGAACATGCGAACAGGAAAAAAATTCGTTCGAACACGCGAACGCCGTTAAAGTCTATGGGACACGAACATGAATAATCAAAAGTGCTAATTTTAAAGGCTAATATGCAAGTTATTGTCAATAAAAGTGTTTGGGGACCCGGGTCCTCCCCCAGGGGACATGAATCAATGCAAAAAAAAGTTTTAAAAACGGCCGTTTTTTCAGGAGCAGTGATTTTAATAATGCTTAAAGTCAAACAATAAAAGTGTAATATCCCTTTAAATTTCATACCTGGGGGGTGTTTATAGTATGCCTGTAAAGGGGCGCATGTTTCCCGTGTTTAGAACAGTCTGACAGCAAAGTGACATTTTGAAGGAAAAAACACATTTAAAACTACCGCGGCTATTGCATTGCCGACAATACACATAGAAGTTCATTGATAAAAACGGCATGGGAATTCCCCACAGGGCAACCCCGAACCAAAATAAAAAAAAAAAATGATGTGGGAGTCCCCCTAAATTCCATACAAGGCCCTTCAGGTCTGGTATGGATATTAAGGGGAACCTCAGTCAAAATTTTAAAAAAAAATTGACGTGGGGTTCCCCCTAAATTCCATACCAGACCCTTCAGGTCTGGTATGGATTTAAAGGGGAACCCCGCGCCAAAAAAAAAAAAAAAACGGCGTGGGGTCCCCCTAAAAATCCATACCAGACCCTTATCTGAGCACGCAACCTGGCAGGCCGCAGGAAAAGAGGGGGGGACGAGAGTGCGGCCCCCCCCCCTCCTGAACCGTACCAGGCCACATGCCCTCAACATTGGGAGGGTGCTTTGGGGTAGCCCCCCAAAACACCTTGTCCCCATGTTGATGAAGACAAGGGCCTCATCCCCACAACCCTGGCCGGTGGTTGTGGGGGTCTGCGGGCGGGGGGCTTATCGGAATCTGGAAGCCCCCTTTAACAAGGGGACCCCCAGATCCCGGCCCCCCCCTGTGTGAAATGGTAAGGGGGTACTTACCCCTACCATTTCACTAAAAAACTGTCAAAAATGTTAAAAATGACAAGAGACAGTTTTTGACAATTCCTTTATTTAAATGCTTCTTCTTTCTTCCTTCATCTTCTTCTTCTTCTGGTTCTTCTGGCTCTTCTGGTTCTTCCTCCGGCGTTCTCGTCCAGCATCTTCTCCGCGGCGTCTTCTATCTTCTTCTCCTCGGGCCGCTCCGCACCCATGGCATGGGGGGGGAGGCTCCCGCTCTTCTCTTCATCTTCTTCTTCATCTTCTTCTTCTTCTTCTCTTCTTCCTTCTTCCTTCTTCTCTTCTTCATGTCTTCTCCGGGCCGCTCCGCAGCCATGCTGTGGCATGGAGGGAGGCTCCCGCTGTGTGACGGCGTCTCTTCGTCTGACGGTTCTTAAATAACGGGGGGCGGGGCCACCCGGTGACCCCGCCCCCCTCTGACGCACGGTGACATGACGGGACTTCCCTGTGGCATTCCCCGTGACGTCACAGGGAAGTCCCTCAAGTCACCGTGCGTCAGAGGGGGGCGGGGTCACCGGATGGCCCCGCCCCCCGTTATTTAAGAACCGTCAGACGAAGAGACGCCGTTACACAGCGGGAGCCTCCCTCCATGCCACAGCATGGCTGCGGAGCGGCCCGGAGAAGACATGAAGAAGAGAAGAAGGAAGAAGAGAAGAAGAAGAAGAAGATGAAGAAGAAGATGAAGAAGAGAAGAAGATGAAGAGAAGAGCGGGAGCCTCCCCCCCCATGCCATGGGTGCGGAGCGGCCCGAGGAGAAGAAGATAGAAGACGCCGCGGAGAAGATGCTGGACGAGAACGCCGGAGGAAGAACCAGAAGAGCCAGAAGAACCAGAAGAAGAAGAAGATGAAGGAAGAAAGAAGAAGCATTTAAATAAAAGAATTGTCAAAAACTGTCTCTTGTCATTTTTAAAATTTTTGACAGTTTATTAGTGAAATGGTAGGGGTAAGTACCCCCTTACCATTTCACACAGGGGGGGGGGCGGGATCTGGGGGTCCTCTTGTTAAAGGGGGCTTCCAGATTCCGATAAGCCCCCCGCCCGCAGACCCCCACAACCACCGGCCAGGGTTGTGGGGATGAGGCCCTTGTCTTCATCAACATGGGGACAAGGTGTTTTGGGGGGCTACCCCAAAGCACCCTCCCAATGTTGAGGGCATGTGGCCTGGTACGGTTCAGGAGGGGGGGGGCCGCACTCTCGTCCCCCCCTCTTTTCCTGCGGCCTGCCAGGTTGCGTGCTCGGATAAGGGTCTGGTATGGATTTTTAGGGGGACCCCACGCCGTTTTTTTTTTTTTTTGGCGCGGGGTTCCCCTTAAAATCCATACCAGACCTGAAGGGTCTGGTATGGAATTTAGGGGGAACCCCACGTCAATTTTTTTTTTAAATTTTGGCTGGGGTTCCCCTTAATATCCATACCGGACCTGAAGGGCCTTGTATGGAATTTAGGGGGACCCCCACATCGTTTTTTTTTTTTGGTTCGGGGTTGCCCTGTGGGGAATTCCCATGCCGTTTTTATCAATGAACTTCTATGTGTATTGTCGGCAATGCAATAGCCGCGGGTAGTTTTAAATGAGTTTTTTCCTTCCAAATGTCATTTTGCTGTCAGACTGTTCTAAACACGGGAAACATGCGCCCCTTTACAGGCATACTATAGACACCCCCCAGGTACGAAATTTAAAGGGATATTACACTTTTATTGTTTGACTTTAAGCATTAATAAAATCACTGTTCCTGAAAAAACGTCTGTTTTTAAAACTTTTTTTTGTATTGATCCATGTCCCCTGGGGCAGGACCCGGGTCCCCAAACACTTTTTATGACAATAACTTGCATATAAGCCTTTAAAATTAGCACTTTTGATTTCTCCCATAGACTTTTAAAGGGTGTTCCGCGGCATTCGAATTTGCCGCAAACACCCCAAATTGTTCGCTGTTCGGCGAACTTGCGAACAGCCAATGTTCGAGTAGAACATGAGTTCGACTCGAACTCGAAGCTCATCCCTATTCCTGACCCACAATATAAAAGTATTCTTTCGATGTCAGCCATTTTCAGTGTGATTTTGGCATGGAGAGAGATAGAACAGGGCTCTGTTCAGCGCTATTAGTTAGTTAGTTAGTGTGCTATACTGTGCTATTATGGTTCAATTGTCAGTGTAGAATATTAGTTTAGTGTCAGTCTAGGGATAGTGTGAGTGTAGTGAGGAGGACCATCATTCAGCTTTGCATAGTGTGCAGCTAGAGTAGGGACAGCTCAGATAGTTTCACTGTAGTGTAGTGAGACCGTGTCATTCATACATACATTAGTGTAGAGTAGGGACAGCTCAGATAGTTTCACTGTAGTGTAGTGAGACTGTGTCAGTAATATTTACATTAGTGTATAGCTAGAGTAGGGACAGTTCAGATAGCATCAGTGTTATGACAGTTGAACACGTCTATTTGATTGCATTACTGCCAGTTTAACGCCATTTACTTCTATGTACGTTACTGCCAGTTTTACGCCATTTACTTCTCTGTGAGTTACTGCCAGTTTAACGTCATATAGTTTTGTGTGCATTACTGCCAGTTTAACGCCATATCGTTTTGTGTGCATTACTGCCAGTTTAACACAATATAGTTTTGTGTGCGTTACTACCAGTTTAACGCCATATAGTTTTGTGCATTACTGCCAGTTTAATGCCATTTACTTCTTAGTGCGTTAATGCCATATAGTTTTGTGTGCATTACTGCCAGTTTAACGCCATTTACTTCTGTGTGAGTTACTGACAGTTAAACGCCATATAGTTCTGTGTGCGTTACTGCTAGTTTCACGCCATATAATTCTGCGTGCGTTACTGCCAGTTTAATGCCATTTACTTCTGTGTGCGCTACTGCCAGTTTAACACCATATAGTTCTGAGTGCGTTACTGCCAGTTTAATGCCATTTACTTCTGTGTGCATTACTGCCAGTTTAATGTTATTTACTTCTGTGTGCGTTACTGCCAGTTTAACGCCATATAGTTTTGGGTGCGTTACTGCCAGTTTAACGCCATATAGTTTTGTGTGCATTACTGCTAGTTTAACGCCATTTACTTCTGTGTGCGTTACTGACAGTTTAATGCTATTTACTTCTGTGTGTGTTACTGACAGTTTACACCATATAGTTCTGTGTGCGTTACTGCCCGTTTAATGCCATTCAATTCTGTGTGCGTTACTGCCAGTTTAACGCCATATAGTTTTGTATGCGTTACTGCCAGTTTAACGCCATATGGTTCTGTGCGTCACTGTACGTTTGGCACAATATATTGCAGTATATTATAGTGTATCCGTGGAGTGTGTCTGTGTAGTGTGAGTACTCAAATTAAAGTGCACCAAACACCTCCTTACATTGATTAAAGTGCATCTACGTGCAGATTTCAACTTCTTCTTTACATTTGCTTATAAGCAACGCCCCCTCCCTCTCAATAATGTCTGGGAGGACAACAAGGAGAGGCAGACGTTCCCTTGACACTGTAAGGGGGCCAGCAATAAATATGTCCACAGGCAAAGGTGGACGTGGTGGTCAGTCCTCAGGCAGAGCATCATTTCCTCTGTTTAGTGAGTTTGCCACAGCATGCAGAGGAGGTGGTGGACTGGCTTACTAAGCCTTCCTCGTCCTCCTCATCCTCTGTCATGCAAGCAGAGACAAGTGTGCAGTCCCCTGCAGTTGCCAGAGTGGATAAACCTGCCTCCTGGTCCACATCTATTCTGCCATAGCCCCAACATCAACCATTGAGGAGTCAGCTGAGTTATTTGACCACAGCGTTAGCCACTTGCACCTTGATGATGCCCAGCCATTACTGGATTCAGATGTTGGTTCTGAGGTTGGGGATGACAGGAACATGAGCCTAGAGAGAGGGAGGAACACTGGTAGACAAATTGGCATTTATGTCCCCCAAGCCGCAGCGTATTGCCAAGTTGTCTCCAGTGGTAATGATGAAAATGGAGGAGATGGAGATGATGATGATACTTATGATGAGGTCACTGATGCGACTTGGGTGCCAGATAGAGCAGAGGAGAAAATTGAAGGTGAGGCGGCACAACCCCAA
The DNA here is from genome assembly GCA_037952925.1 of Lithobates clamitans. Classification (NCBI taxonomy): domain Eukaryota; kingdom Metazoa; phylum Chordata; class Amphibia; order Anura; family Ranidae; genus Lithobates; species Lithobates clamitans. The sequence goes on along the minus strand of JBBGZY010000125.1, from coordinate 3,078,766 downwards.
GGAGGCCGACATCAAGAAAGAGTAGAGAGCAGCCACCCTATTCCATCACATTCTGAAGCTATTATCTCCCGGCCCACTCCCCATAGCTCAGCTGTCTGGACCTTTTTCAGCACATCTGCAGCAGATCGCACTGTTGCTATCTGCAAACTGTGTCTCAGGCACATCAAACGTGGCAAAAACACCAACCATTTGGGTACCACATGCTTAACAAGGCATTTAACTTCCAACCACTCAGCCTGTTGGCAAGAGCACCTAAAAGCCACACAAAAGGGGCACAAATCTGTCCCTCCTCCTTACCCACTTCAGTCTTCCCCTGCTATACCGAGTCATTATCTCTCAGAATCCTCCACTGACAGAGATTATGGTATAGCACAGGGTGTCCCAGGTCCTAGCAGCACATCTGCCAGCAGCACACCACCAGCTGTAGACTGTAGCCGACAAATTTCTAGGACCCATCTGCTGCAGCAGAAGAAAAGTGCAGTCCCTGCCACCCACATGCCAAGCGTCTAAATGCAAGCTTGTCAAAGCTGTTAAACAAGGGGGGGTTGGGGAGCGCTAAGTAATTGACAAAAAAATTAAAATTAATACATATATACCAAAGGAATCCTTAAAAAGTGAATAAATTCAAATGAAAAAAATACCAGCCTGCCCATGTATATAAACTTGAGTGAACAAAATTCATAAACCTGAATACCAGTGAGCAATAATAATTGTGCAATCGTGACATGTAATGTCAAAAAAATATTATAAAATAATTATATATCGAATATAAATTAGCATCAATAACAAAGTCCATCCAAAATTGGTGTAAAATCCTGATGTAAATCTTGATAACAAAAGCGTGAGCAGCAAAATCCCTTCACCATCACTGAACAAAATACACCAATGTGCTCATGGAAATGGATGTCCGCTTACCAGATGAAGTTGACCAATTTAATTAAAAAAAGGTCAAATAGGCTTTAGCAAGATATTGCTTGCTGCAAATGAAGAAAAATATACCAGACTCTTGTCCTCACATCACAGGGTCTCACGCATGGGATATAAAATAGATGGAGAGGAACCAAACATAGTGTAATACCATTTATTAGGAATAAAAGTAAAAACAGAACATAGCCGAATGGCTACTCACATAGAAGGTGCCATCGCCCGGCACTGAGGCTGGAAAGCGTAACTAGGGACGGAAAATCCGATCTATGGGAGAAGTTTCCCGGATAATCACGGCAGCGGCGTGCGTTCCACCCTCGACGGACAGACGAACCACGGAGGCCGGAAGTGATGTAATTGCGTGACCAAGTACCGCCTCGACGTACGTTTCGTTTTACACGTCTTCAGGAAGCGTACTTGGTCACTATGGAGACAGTTTAAATAGAGTATAAAATTTGCATAAAGAGGAGGGGTTGAATGCTTCACAGCCTCAGTGCCGTTCATAGAACACCGTACAACCGTCTCAAAAAGCAGTTTGATTGACAAAGGTAGATTCGCTTCAACAAAATTATTTAACAATATGAATATTTGTATATATTATTACTGATAGGAACCAAGTTTCAATAATGAAACTGGAATGAAGGATAATCCGCCAATACCTAATTGTGAAAAATGAGACAATTGAAAAATAAAAATAGATAATAAAAACTTTTATATATTCACTGATCATAGTGAGTATAACTCAATATGAATTAAGAATATACAACCGGCTAAAAAAAGAGAGACTAGAGCCCAACAGTATATAAAAAAATGCTGTATATCAAAAAAATTAAATTATATAATGAATAAAAAGTGGAAAAAATGAAAAAAATATATAAATAAAGTAAAAAATTTTTTTTTTTTTTTAGAAAATATTAAATAAAAATAAGAATAAAAAATTAATTAATTAATTAATTGAATAATAATCAAATTATCAAATCAATAATTAATATTTTAGAATGGTAAATATAAATTTTAAATTAAAAACAATATTCAGAAGACAAAAAATAATAAATAAATAATAAAATCAGGAAAATTAGTTAATTATGTCTAAGTAGAAAACCAGCATAAACCTAATCATTAGTCAAAAAACAATTTAAATCCAGTTCAATATTCAGGCCCTGCGGCTGCATCGTTTGTAAACGGTACAGCCACTGGGTCTCATTCTGAGAAACAGCCTTTTTAAGGTCAGTACCTCTCCAGTTGGGGGTGATCTTATCTATACCATAAAAAGTAAGTAATCGAGGGTCTCTATTGTGGACCATACGGAAGTGCCGTGATACACTATGGTTTAGATAACCTTTAGAAATATTGGCTACATGTTCGTTGATACGAACTCTCAATTTGCGGGTGGTGCGACCTACATATTGGATTGAACAGGGGCACTCCAACACATAAGTGACATAGCTAGAGTTGCATGTAATCAGAGGTTTTATGGAGAATTCTTGTCGGGTAACCTTGGAGTGAAATTTAGAAATCTTTTTCCCTGCTCTATTTGTAGTACGGCAGGCCTTGCATCTGGTGCAATAATAAAAGCCTGATCCATCCAAAAAGGTAGACAGTTTTTTTGGGGGGTCAGGCACATTTGGGGCTATCATATTCCTAAGTCCTGGTGCGCGTCTATAAATAAACTTTGGTTTGGGGGGGAGTAGATTCTGTAAATCTCTGTCCTTACAAAGTATGGGCCAGTATTTGTGAAATATTTTTTCCACACCCCTGTATTGGCGATGGAAACCTGATATAAATGGAATGTCCCCCAAAAAGGGGGCTTTTTCCTTAGGGACTAAAAGGGAATCTCTATTCATGGCCAGAACTTGATTTTTGGTTTTTAAAAGATTTTTAAGGGGATAACCCTTCTCCTGAAACCTTTGGGTAAGGATCTCAGATTGTGCATGGTAATCAGTAATATCATCACAATTTCTCCTAATGCGCATATACTGACCCTTGGGGACGGCTCCTAACCATTGTGGATGGTGACAGCTGTTTACTGGCACAAATCTATTACAGTCAGTAGCCTTGAAAAATGTTTTGGAAACCAGCCTATTCCCTTGTTTGGTTAAAGTAAGATCTAAATAATTGATAGTATCCCAACTAAACTCAGCAGTAAACTTAAGTCCATAGGTGTTGTCATTCAGACTCAGAAGAAATTCTTGAAAGTCCGATATGGTGCCCTCCCACAAAAGAATGACGTCATCAATGTACCTTTTATAGTACCTTAATGATTTATTGGGTTGATGGTAAATGGTTTCATGTTCCCATTTATTGAGCACTATATTTGCTACACTGGGGGCATACCTAGCCCCCATGGCAACTCCTTTGACCTGATTGTAAAACTGGTGGTGTGCCCAGAAATAATTATTCCCCATAGCCAATTTTAGTCCTTCGACTAAAAATTCAATTTGCAGTAATTTAAGTTTTGATTGATCAATAAGTGCTAATTTAACTGCTAACAGGGCATCTTGTTGTTTGATGTTAGTATAGAGTGATTCTATATCAATAGTCACTAGTAAAGTGTTTGAGGATATCGTGATATTCTGTAGAGATTGAATAAGAGCTCGGCTATCTTTCAAATATGATTGCCCAGAGATGACTAAAGGCTGAAGATAAATGTCCAAGTACTCTCCTACACGGGAATATAAAGACCCTATCCCGCTCACTATGGGTCAGCCGGGGGGTTTTTCTTTACATTTGTGTATCTTGGGCAATATATATAGGACTGGGATACGTGGGGCTTTAGGAATAAGATAATGGGCTTCCTTTTTGTTGAGAATATGTGACTGTAAACCCTTGTTTACCCAACAAGAGAGTTGTGTTGTAAATTGTGGTGTGGGATCTGACAATAACGGTTTATAGGTGGTAGTATCTTGTAGCAATCTTTGAATCTCTAGATTATAGTTCTCTTTGCTGAGAACTACCACTCCTCCCCCTTTATCCGCTGGTCGGACTACTATTTGTTTGTTATCTTCTAATTTTTTAATACCTTCACGGATAGACTGATTAGTACTAGATTTTGGGATTTTAAGTGATTTTACTTCCTCCTGAACCATGCTTTTGAATACTTCAATGTGGTGATGAGTGCTTTTCTTAGGATTAAAGACTGAATTATTCTTGAGTCCACTATGCAAAAAAGTAGTCTCAATCCCTTCAGAGAGGGAAGGAACATTTGTTTGTGAAGAAAAATGTTTTTTGATATTTAGTTTCCTAATAAATTTCTCTATATCAACAAATACATCAAACTTGTTGATATCTTTGCTAGGAGCAAATTTTAACCCTTGTGATAATACTAATAGTTCTTCCTCTGACAGATCTACTCCAGATAGGTTAAAAATCCCTGTATTTAATTGTCCCGTTTTCTTTTTCTTTCTCCTTCTCCCTCTACTACCTCTTTTTCTGTAGGCTCTTTGAAATGTTGGGGTGTAGTGGGTGGGATTCTGTAGGGTCCTTTCCATTCCTTCCTTTCCCCCCCTGGTTGATGATAATTGTAATGGTTATAATAGGGTCGGCCTCGGTAATTACCCCTATAATTGCCTCTAGGGGGTCTGGGTGGGTAATGGTTATATTCTTGATTATGATATTGATACTCATAATCAGATGGTCTATCTGACAAAGGCGCAAACCTATTTTGTGTAGGTACCGTATAAGGAGTTGGGTAAGAGTAGTTAGTATTATTTGGTAAAGAATAATTTTTACCCCTCTGAGGGGGGTTATTCCTGGGGTGAGAAACTGGTTTATTAGAGGTTCTTGCTGGAGTGGGAGGGGTTGCCCTCTTGTTAAAATCCTTGGCTAATTGATTGACAGCATTATGTATTTCCAGGTCTCGTTCGACTGGAGGTACATTAGAATTGGTTGGAATTGAATCAGTTTGCCATTTGTAAACCTGATTCTGTTCAAAGTCTTTAATATCTCTCTGGTATTTTTTAAGCTTCTTTTGCTGAATTTCAGTATCATATTTGGACAAATGTGTATGTAACTGTTGGGCTTTATCTAAAAACTCTTTGGTTTCTTTGAATGGTTCCATTTTTTCCTTAAGCTCAGAAATTTTGGCTTCAAGGATGCGTCCCTTGGCTTGGCGCCTCCTCACCATCATTTGCATGAGCTTCTGCTCGCAAGCATTGAAAAATTGGAACCATTCATCTAAAAAAGTAGGATCCGAAACTCCATCATTGGGATTTACATCCCACCGTAATCTTCTGGGTGTGAGATTTTTTTCAATATATAAGTCAAAAGAGGCTATGTCCCACCACAGCCTAACCTGGATCAGGCTTTTATTATTGCACCAGATGCAAGGCCTGCCGTACTACAAATAGAGCAGGGAAAAAGATTTCTAAATTTCACTCCAAGGTTACCCGACAAGAATTCTCCATAAAACCTCTGATTACATGTAGGGTTGTCCCGATACCGATACTAGTATCGGTATCGGCACCGATACCAAGCATTTGCCCAAGTACTTGTACTCGGGCAAATGCTACCGATGCTTCCCCCGATACTTAGAAGACAGCTGTGATCGGCGCGTGGGGGAGTTACAAGATTCTCCCCCAGCGGCTTTCACCAGCTTTAGTGACATACAGCGGTGATCGCTCACAGCTGACTGTCACTGCATCCTCCTCCATGCCCCCTCCTTTCCTCTGTGCCTCTCCGCTGTCCTCTTCTTTCCTCTCTCCTTATCTGTCCCCCTCCGTTCTGCTCTCCTTATCTGTCCCCTGCATTCCTCTCTCCTTATCTGTCCCCTTCGTTCTCCCCCTCCGTTCCTCCGTCCCCCTCCTCCTTCCTTTGTGTATGGAGAGAGTCAGCTGACTCTGTCCATTCACATAACTGAAACATTGTAATCTCCTGTGATTACAATGTGTCAGTTTATGAATGGAGAGAAGCTGCTGTCTTCTCTCCATTGATTCTCAGTGCAGCTGACGCTGCAGAGAAAGGGACTGGGGAATCTCTATCCTCTGTCTCTTTCTCTGTCTCAAGGGGGAGATATCAGAGGTCTGTTAAGACCCCTGATATCTCACCAAAGCCCCCCAAAAGGGCTGATTAAAAAAAAAAAAAAAAAACAAAGAATAAAAAAATATTATTGGAAAAAATAAAAATTGTAAAAAAAAAAACACACACACATACAACATTCACCCCCCCCCCCCCCAAAAAAAAATAGCAAAAAAAAAAACACTGTCACATGACATTAAAAAAAAGTATCGGTAATCGGTATCGGCGAGTACTTGAAAAAAAGTATCGGTACTTGTACTCGGTCCTAAAAAAGTGGTATCGGGACAACCCTAATTACATGCAACTCTAGCTATGTCACTTATGTGTTGGAGTGCCCCTGTTCAATCCAATATGTAGGTCGCACCACCCGCAAATTGAGAGTTCGTATCAACGAACATGTAGCCAATATTTCTAAAGGTTATCTAAACCATAGTGTATCACGGCACTTCCGTATGGTCCACAATAGAGACCCTCGATTACTTACTTTTTATGGTATAGATAAGATCACCCCCAACTGGAGAGGTACTGACCTTAAAAAGGCTGTTTCTCAGAATGAGACCCAGTGGCTGTACCGTTTACAAACGATGCAGCTGCAGGGCCTGAATATTGAACTGGATTTAAATTGTTTTTTGACTAATGATTAGGTTTATGCTGGTTTTCTACTTAGACATAATTAACTAATTTTCCTGATTTTATTATTTATTTATTATTTTTTGTCTTCTGAATATTGTTTTTAATTTAAAATTTATATTTACCATTCTAAAATATTAATTATTGATTTGATAATTTGATTATTATTCAATTAATTAATTAATTAATTTTTTATTCTTATTTTTATTTAATATTTCTAAAAAAATAAAAAAATTTTTACTTTATTTATATATTTTTTTCATTTTTTCCACTTTTTATTCATTATATAATTTAATTTTTTTGATATACAGCATTTTTTTATATACTGTTGGGCTCTAGTCTCTCTTTTTTTAGCCGGTTGTATATTCTTAATTCATATTGAGTTATACTCACTATGATCAGTGAATATATAAAAGTTTTTATTATCTATTTTTATTTTTCAATTGTCTCATTTTTCATAATTAGGTATTGGCGGATTATCCTTCATTCCAGTTCCATTATTGAAACTTGGTTCCTATCAGTAATAATATATACAAATATTCATATTGTTAAATAATTTTGTTGAAGCGAATCTACCTTTGTCAATCAAACTGCTATTTGAGACGGTTGTACGGTGTTCTATGAACGGCACTGAGGCTGTGAAGCATTCAACCCCTCCTCTTTATGCAAATTTTATACTCTATTTAAACTGTCTCCATAGTGACCAAGTACGCTTCCTGAAGACGTGTAAAACGAAACGTACGTCGAGGCGGTACTTGGTCACGCAATTACATCACTTCCGGCCTCCGTGGTTCGTCTGTCCGTCGAGGGTGGAACGCACGCCGCTGCCGTGATTATCCGGGAAACTTCTCCCATAGATCGGATTTTCCGTCCCTAGTTACGCTTTCCAGCCTCAGTGCCGGGCGATGGCACCTTCTATGTGAGTAGCCATTTGGCTATGTTCTGTTTTTACTTTTATTCCTAATAAATGGTATTACACTATGTTTGGTTCCTCTCCATCTATTTTATATCCCATGCGTGAGACCCTGTGATGTGAGGACAAGAGTCTGGTATATTTTTCTTCATTTGCAGCAAGCAATATCTTGCTAAAGCCTATTTGACCTTTTTTTAATTAAATTGGTCAACTTCATCTGGTAAGCGGACATCCATTTCCATGAGCACATTGGTGTATTTTGTTCAGTGATGGTGAAGGGATTTTGCTGCTCACGCTTTTGTTATCAAGATTTACATCAGGATTTTACACCAATTTTGGATGGACTTTGTTATTGATGCTAATTTATATTCGATATATAATTATTTTATAATATTTTTTTGACATTACATGTCACGATTGCACAATTATTATTGCTCACTGGTATTCAGGTTTATGAATTTTGTTCACTCAAGTTTATATACATGGGCAGGCTGGTATTTTTTTCATTTGAATTTATTCACTTTTTAAGGATTCCTTTGGTATATATGTATTAATTTTAATTTTTTTGTCAATTACTTAGCGCTCCCCAACCCCCCCTTGTTTCACATTTATGCATTTATGGAATTCTTTTCATTTTTTGCTCAGGGTGTAGCTGCTTCACTCATTTTTTCTTGGTTAACACTATTTTCATTTGGCGCGGAATTATTTACTATTTATTCACTGTTTTGGTTCTAAGGCAAAAAATAATTTTTGTTGTCCTTGAATTTTTATTCACGCAGCCATGGATGTCTTTAACTTTATGAAAGGGCGTCAGATTAACATTGAGGAAATTTTTCAAAAACCACCTAGCCCCAATTTAGATCTTGAAATAGGCTTTAAACAATTACAATCAGATATGGAAAAACAGGTTAGGCTGTGGTGGGACATAGCCTCTTTTGACTTATATATTGAAAAAAATCTCACACCCAGAAGATTACGGTGGGATGTAAATCCCAATGATGGAGTTTCGGATCCTACTTTTTTAGATGAATGGTTCCAATTTTTCAATGCTTGCGAGCAGAAGCTCATGCAAATGATGGTGAGGAGGCGCCAAGCCAAGGGACGCATCTTTGAAGCCAAAATTTCTGAGCTTAAGGAAAAAATGGAACCATTCAAAGAAACCAAAGAGTTTTTAGATAAAGCCCAACAGTTACATACACATTTGTCCAAATATGATACTGAAATTCAGCAAAAGAAGCTTAAAAAATACCAGAGAGATATTAAAGACTTTGAACAGAATCAGGTTTACAAATGGCAAACTGATTCAATTCCAACCAATTCTAATGTACCTCCAGTCGAACGAGACCTGGAAATACATAATGCTGTCAATCAATTAGCCAAGGATTTCAACAAGAGGGCAACCCCTCCCACTCCAGCAAGAACCTCTAATAAACCAGTTTCTCACCCCAGGAATAACCCCCCTCAGAGGGGTAAAAATTATTCTTTACCAAATAATACTAACTACTCTTACCCAACTCCTTATACGGTACCTACACAAAATAGGTTTGCGCCTTTGTCAGATAGACCATCTGATTATGAGTATCAATATCATAATCAAGAATATAACCATTACCCACCCAGACCCCCTAGAGGCAATTATAGGGGTAATTACCGAGGCCGACCCTATTATAACCATTACAATTATCATCAACCAGGGGGGGAATGGAAGGAATGGAAAGGACCCTACAGAATCCCACCCACTACACCCCAACATTTCAAAGAGCCTACAGAAAAAGAGGTAGTAGAGGGAGAAGGAGAAAGAAAAAGAAAACGGACAATTAAATACAGGGATTTTTAACCTATCTGGAGTAGATCTGTCAGAGGAAGAACTATTAGTATTATCACAAGGGTTAAAATTTGCTCCTAGCAAAGATATCAACAAGTTTGATGTATTTGTTGATATAGAGAAATTTATTAGGAAACTAAATATCAAAAAACATTTTTCTTCACAAACAAATGTTCCTTCCCTCTCTGAAGGGATTGAGACTACTTTTTTGCATAGTGGACTCAAGAATAATTCAGTCTTTAATCCTAAGAAAAGCACTCATCACCACATTGAAGTATTCAAAAGCATGGTTCAGGAGGAAGTAAAATCACTTAAAATCCCAAAATCTAGTACTAATCAGTCTATCCGTGAAGGTATTAAAAAATTAGAAGATAACAAACAAATAGTAGTCCGACCAGCGGATAAAGGGGGAGGAGTAGTAGTTCTCAGCAAAGAGAACTATAATCTAGAGATTCAAAGATTGCTACAAGATACTATTACCTATAAACCGTTATTGTCAGATCCCACACCACAATTTACAACACAACTCTCTTGTTGGGTAAACAAGGGTTTACAGTCACATATTCTCAACAAAAAGGAAGCCCATTATCTTATTCCTAAAGCCCCACGTATCCCAGTCCTATATATATTGCCCAAGATACACAAATGTAAAGAAAAACCCCCCGGCCGACCCATAGTGAGCGGGATAGGGTCTTTATATTCCCGTGTAGGAGAGTACTTGGACATTTATCTTCAGCCTTTAGTCATCTCTGGGCGATCATATTTGAAAGATAGCCGAGCTCTTATTCAATCTCTACAGAATATCACGATATCCTCAAACACTTTACTAGTGACTATTGATATAGAATCACTCTATACTAACATCAAACAACAAGATGCCCTGTTAGCAGTTAAATTAGCACTTATTGATCAATCAAAACTTAAATTACTGCAAATTGAATTTTTAGTCGAAGGACTAAAATTGGCTATGGGGAATAATTATTTCTGGGCACACCACCAGTTTTACAATCAGGTCAAAGGAGTTGCCATGGGGGCTAGGTATGCCCCCAGTGTAGCAAATATAGTGCTCAATAAATGGGAACATGAAACCATTTACCATCAACCCAATAAATCATTAAGGTACTATAAAAGGTACATTGATGACGTCATTCTTTTGTGGGAGGGCACCATATCGGACTTTCAAGAATTTCTTCTGAGTCTGAATGACAACACCTATGGACTTAAGTTTACTGCTGAGTTTAGTTGGGATACTATCAATTATTTAGATCTTACTTTAACCAAACAAGGGAATAGGCTGGTTTCCAAAACATTTTTCAAGGCTACTGACCGTAATGGATTTGTGCCAGTAAACAGCTGTCACCATCCACAATGGTTAGGAGCCGTCCCCAAGGGTCAGTATATGCGCATTAGGAGAAATTGTGATTTTTTTTTTTTTTTTTTTTTTTTTTTTTTTTTTGTCTTTTTTTTTTCTTATTCCACATCAGCAATCTCTTAGAGAGTTTTTAAGTCAGCTGCGTCATTTACGCTGCGCCCCCTCTCTTTTTCGCATCATTGTGGTATAAAGCAATATACTAATTTTTATGTCAATCTTTTAAGTTACATTTTCTCTTTCTCTTCCATCCACTAAAGATACCAATATTTACTTATCTATATTTTTCTCCCCTCATCCCCCCTCCCCCCAAAGAAAAGAAAAAAAAAGAAAAAAAAAAAAAAAAGAAAGGGGGGGGAACACAAAATTTATATCTGTCCCCCCTCTTCTCTTCCCCCTCTCTCTCCTCCTCAATCATCTATAAATGTCGCATATCTTTCTGTATCCCTATACTCATGCCATCTTGCCCACATCTTAATATATTTATCTCGTCGCCCTTCCATCAAGTGTCTTGCTTCCTCCATTCCTCTAACCCATTCTACTCTCGTTATCCAATCCTTCATCCTTGGGATTTCTATATCCTTCCAATGGCACGGGGTCAATGCTTTGGCTGCGTTTAAGAGGAATGGGGTTATTGACTTTGTATATTGAGGGATCTCTCTTTCCGTGTCGTGGAACATGCACACCCAGGGGTTATTATTAACCTGCTCCCCTGTTATCTGCTGTATTTCATCTAAGACTTCTCCCCAGTATTTCTGGATTTTAGGGCATTCCCACCACAGGTGGGCGAGAGTACCAACTTTTCCACATCCCTTCCAGCAGGTTTGAGGGGTCTCCTTATCGTATTTGTGAATCCCTTGGGGCGTCCTATGCCATCTTGCTATCATTTTATAGGCCATTTCATATGTCCGCGAGTCTTTTGCCGTTAAGTATACCATCTTTAGGATCTTGTTTCTATGGTCTACATCTTCTAGCCCCCCCATTTCCTTTTCCCACTTCTCCAGAAAGGTGGGATATCCTTCACTCGCTTCCCCTCTTATGATGTTGTATAGTTTTGAAATACTTCCTTTCGCGCACATTGGGGAGCTTAATAGTTTTTCTATGGGCCTTAGCTGATCTTTTCCTCTCAGTGGTTGTGGTAGTGAACGTGTAAAGTGCTGTATCTGGGCGTACCTCCATTTGTCTAGTGGTTTATTCCCCCAGGCCTGTGTGATTTCAGTGTAGGTGTAAATCTTATTTCCTCTCATTACATCTTTAAGTTGTATTGTATCTTTTTTTGCCCATCTCGTGAAATATAAATGTTCCTCCTTCCCTGGTAAAAAATAATCCGTGTTTAATAGTGATAATAAGGGTGAATTAAATTCCCAGTGACTACTCTTACCTACCCTGTCCCATATTCTAAAAGTGTTTCTAGTCAAAAAATTGACTCTATCACCTAAATCTCTATATTGTGGTGGGTTCCATATTAATTTTTCTATATCCGCCCCACTCAGTGTTACTTCAATATTCACCCAACTTTTCTCCTGACGATTGTGTAACCAGTCAATTATTCTAGCCGTCACCACCGACTGGTAATATTTTTCTAAATCCGGTGCACCTAGCCCTCCCCTTTCTTTATCCCTCGTTAAAGTGCTATATGCTATCCTAGGGTGTCTACGTGCCCATATAAATCTCACAATTAAGGATTGTAGTTTGACAAAAAAATTAGGGGGGATTTCTATTGGGACCATTTGGAAGGTATATAGTAACATGGGTAACACAAACATTTTGATCGAGTTTATCCTGCCGATCCATGACAGGGCTTTGTATCTCATCCTGCCTAATAGGTCTTTAACTTTATTAAGTAGTGGTATATAGTTAGCGACAAATAGATCCCTTGGTGACGATGGTATTTTTATGCCTAGGTATGCCAGTTCCTTCTCACACCATGTGAATGGGAGCCCAGTTTGCAGTGCTCTCTGCTCTCGCTTTGGGATTGTTATATTTAGGAGTTCTGACTTATTCATGTTTATTTTGAAGTTTGTCAGGTCTCCATATCGCTCAAATTCCTTTAACATCATGGGGATTGTTGTTCTAGGGCAGGTAATAAAGCATAACAGGTCGTCAGCAAATGCTGCTATCTTGTATTCCCTCAATCCAACCCTGATTCCCTGAATATCCCCATTCCCACGGAAAGCCGCCAGGAGTGGCTCTAGGGATAAAACAAACAAAATTGGGGATAGGGGGCAACCCTGTCTTGTCCCATTAAACAGTTCAAGGGGACAAGACAGGGTTCCATTTACTCTAATCCTTGCCTTGGGATGTCTATATAATGAGAGTATCCATTTCAGCATCCTCTCTCCTAGTCCTAGATGTTTCAAGGTTTCCGTCATAAATCCCCAATCCACTCTATCGAATGCCTTTTCGGCATCGATAGATAGCAGGGCTGCTGGGGTATTGCTCCTAATTACTTCCTGCATAAGGAGAAGTGTTTTTAAGGAATTGTCTCTCCCCTCCCTGCCCGGGATAAATCCTACCTGGTCATTGTGTATCCATTGTTTTAAGCCCATTTTCAACCTATCTGCGAGTATTCTAGAAAAGATTTTTGTATCTACATTTAAAAGTGAAATTGGTCTATAACTCCCGGGGGAGGATGGGTCCTTTCCCTCTTTCAGGATTAGAGTGATGTGCGCTAGTAGAGATTCTTCTCGGGATTCTTCCTTCTCTCCAAGTGCATTTAAGTATTCACATAGTTTGGGTGCGAGTATTTCAGAAAATTTTTTATAATAAGCTACGGAGAATCCGTCGGGGCCCGGGCTCTTCCCCAGGGCAGTGTTTTTTATTGCCTTTTCCACCTCCTCTTGGGATATGGGAGCATCTAGGCGTTCAACCATGTCCTTCTCTGCCCTGGGGAGGTCTAGTCCCCGAAGGTACTCCCTTATTCTTTCCGTCCTCTTGCCCCTCCCCCTTTCTCTCTGGCCTACATCGTAGAGGGCGCTGTAGTAAGAGTGGAATATCTTAGCAATTTTTGGCGTAGAGAATTCTAGGTTCCCTTCTTCGTCTCTTATTTTAGGTATAAAGGTCCTATTCTTTTTTTCCCTGACCCTTCTAGCCATCCACTTTCCAGGTTTGTTCCCTTCTCTATAAACTTCTCTATTTATTGTGTCGAAAGCACACTTCCTTTCCTTCTCCAGCAACTCATTCAGGTCTCTTCTTTTCTTAATTAATTCACGCTTTTCGGGTAGCCCCCTAGGTCTTGTACTCTGTTCTATTTCCTGAATCTCTCTATATAATCGTGTCAGGTTTTCCCCTCTCTCTTTTTTTTTCCTTGTTCCCATAGCGATCCAAATCCCTCTTATGTAGGTTTTATGTGCTTCCCATAGGGTGGGTCTAGATATCTCTTCTGTATCGTTGATCTTAAAATAGCTTTTTAATTCCTGTTCAATTTTCTCTACTACATCTGGGTACTGCATCAGGGAGTCATTAAGTTTCCAGTTTATCCTAGACCGATCTGCATCGGCGATCTCCACTTGGATTTTCACCGGTGCATGATCGGATAGGGTAATGGCCTTTATTTCTGCTACTTTCAAGAAAGGGACCAGCTGATGTTCTATTAAAATGTAGTCGAGTCTCGAGAATGATTTGTGTACCTGGGAAAAAAATGTGTAGTCTCGATCTTTTAAGTGGCTTATCCTCCATGCATCTATTAATTGCATACGCTTTAACATTTTCTTAAGTATCCCTCCCTGTGTGCCCGGTCTTAACTCACTCCTTGATGCATCCACCTCAGGGTCCATACACATGTTCAAATCTCCTGCGACTATTAGCCTCCCTTTTTTAAAAGATTCTAGTCTCGCCAAGACTCTCTTTAGGAAGCTCTCCGGATTTCTATTGGGAGCATAGATATTTGCCAATGTAATCCATGACTCAAACATCTTCCCTTTCACAAATAAAAACCTGCCCCTAGGGTCGGCCAGTCGCTCCTCTTCTTCAAACCTAACTGTTCTGTCGAACCCAATGGCCACTCCCCCTGAGTGTACTGAGCTAGCGTCCCCATAGCACCATTCTGGGAACCAATAGGATGCGAGTCCCCTACTTGAGTGTGTTACATAGGTCTCTTGCAGGAACACCACATTTGCGCCTAAAAGGTGCAATTCTTGATTGATTTTATACCTTTTTTTTTCCGTATTCATTCCCCTTACATTGTAGGTAACAAGGTTTATTACTCCCATTTTATATTACTGGAAGGAGCGTCTGGCCAATCCCCTGCGGCATAGCAGGGGAGAGAGAGAGGAAAAAAGAAGAGAAAAAAAAAAAAAAAAAAAAAAAAAAAAAAAAAAAAAAAAAAAAAAAAAAAGAAAAAACCCACCCAAACAACCCCCCACCCCCCTCCCCCCACCCCCACCTTCCATTCCCACCTCCCCCCACCCTCCCTCTGGAACAGGTCGCCTATTCTGGCGGGGCAGATTTCTCTGTTCAATGCATGGGTCAGGCGGTCATCCTCAATCGGATGCCCTCCCGCATCCATCTTCCCCATAGGGCTCATGTCTCGAGGGTTCCCCGTGTCACCCCAGCACCCTCCCCCCCTCCCCCCCGCATCGCTCATCTCGGCATTGCCCTTTTCCCCTTGGCTGTGCCTCTTGGATACTAACTTACATTAACCCTCATGCCCCTACCCTCTCTCCGCCATGCTTCTTCCTGCGCTAGAGTTGCAGTTTTCCCCATACCCCAGCCCGGGATATCTGGGGGGGCAATATCTAACTTGCAGCAAAAGTCCTCGAGGTCTTCTGGGAATCTGAGTACTGCTGTTCGTCCATTCTTTTTTCCAATTAAGCAAGCCGGGAACCCCCATTGGTATGATGTTTCTGTCATTTTCAGCATATTTGTCAGTGGTTTTAGTAGCCTCCTTCTTGTGAGAGTCTCTGCCGAAAGGTCTGGATGTACCTGTATCTCTGCCCCTTCGAAGCTTAAGCCTTGTTGGTATCGCAGCTTTCCCAGAATTTTGACTTTTTCCTCCTCATAGTGGAATTTCACTATCACGTCTCTTGGGTTCTCCGATGTATTTCTGAGGTAACGTGCAACCCTATGAGCTCTATCAATTTTCAAGGGGGCCGTCACTTCTTTATCTAGCAATGGGTTTAGCAATTTTTGCAATACCGGAATCAGCTCTTCCTTCCCGGCTTTCTCTGGGAGGCCTTTGAATCGCAGATTTTTGCGTCGGCTGCGATTCTCCTGATCTTCTAATTTATATTGGAGGCTTCTATTCGCTCTTTGTAGCTCCTTTATTTGCATGTTCATACTTTCCAGCCTCCGCTCATGCTCTTCCAATCTGTCTTCCGTCTCTTCCACCCTTTTCAACACATGCCCAATATCTACCCTTACGGTCGCGATCTCTTTTTTGAGGGAGGTCTCCAGTTTCATTAGTAATTCAGTGAGCATTTCTTTGATCTGTGGGGCCTCTTCCTGAATGAGTTGGGGTGTTGGTTTGTTCCCCCCAGAGAGATCCTCCTCCTCATATCTCCCCTGAGGGCCTTCCTGTGTCTCGAAGCCATGAGTCTGTTGGCTGAAATTGTGATGATATTACTGATTACCATGCACAATCTGAGATCCTTACCCAAAGGTTTCAGGAGAAGGGTTATCCCCTTAAAAATCTTTTAAAAACCAAAAATCAAGTTCTGGCCATGAATAGAGATTCCCTTTTAGTCCCTAAGGAAAAAGCCCCCTTTTTGGGGGACATTCCATTTATATCAGGTTTCCATCGCCAATACAGGGGTGTGGAAAAAATATTTCACAAATACTGGCCCATACTTTGTAAGGACAGAGATTTACAGAATCTACTCCCCCCCAAACCAAAGTTTATTTATAGACGCGCACCAGGACTTAGGAATATGATAGCCCCAAATGTGCCTGACCCCCCAAAAAAAACTGTCTACCTTTTTGGATGGATCAGGCTTTTATTATTGCACCAGATGCAAGGCCTGCCATACTACAAATAGAGCAGGGAAAAAGATTTCTAAATTTCACTCCAAGGTTACCCGACAAGAATTCTCCATAAAACCTCTGATTACATGCAACTCTAGCTATGTCACTTATGTGTTGGAGTGCCCCTGTTCAATCCAATATGTAGTTTGCACCACCCGCAAATTGAGAGTTCGTATCAACGAACATGTAGCCAATATTTCTAAAGGTTATCTAAACCATAGTGTATCACGGCACTTCCGTATGGTCCACAATAGAGACCCTCGATTACTTACTTTTTATGGTATAGATAAGATCACCCCCAACTGGAGAGGTACTGACCTTAAAAAGGCTGTTTCTCAGAATGAGACCCAGTGGCTGTACCGTTTACAAACGATGCAGTCGCAGGGCCTGAATATTGAACTGGATTTAAATTGTTTTTTGACTAATGATTAGGTTTATGCTGGTTTTCTACTTAGACATAATTAACTAATTTTCCTGATTTTATTATTTATTTATTATTTTTTGTCTTCTGAATATTGTTTTTAATTTAAAATTTATATTTACCATTCTAAAATATTAATTATTGATTTGATAATTTGATTATTATTCAATTAATTAATTAATTAATTTTTTATTCTTATTTTTATTTAATATTTTCTAAAAAAAAAAAAAATTTTTTACTTTATTTATATATTTTTTTCATTTTTTCCACTTTTTATTCATTATATAATTTAATTTTTTTGATATACAGCATTTTTTTATATACTGTTGGGCTCTAGTCTCTCTTTTTTTAGCCGGTTGTATATTCTTAATTCATATTGAGTTATACTCACTATGATCAGTGAATATATAAAAGTTTTTATTATCTATTTTTATTTTTCAATTGTCTCATTTTTCACAATTAGGTATTGGCGGATTATCCTTCATTCCAGTTTCATTATTGAAACTTGGTTCCTATCAGTAATAATATATACAAATATTCATATTGTTAAATAATTTTGTTGAAGCGAATCTACCTTTGTCAATCAAACTGCTATTTGAGACGGTTGTACGGTGTTCTATGAACGGCACTGAGGCTGTGAAGCATTCAACCCCTCCTCTTTATGCAAATTTTATACTCTATTTAAACTGTCTCCATAGTGACCAAGTACGCTTCCTGAAGACGTGTAAAACGAAACGTACGTCGAGGCGGTACTTGGTCACGCAATTACATCACTTCCGGCCTCCGTGGTTCGTCTGTCCGTCGAGGGTGGAACGCACGCCGCTGCCGTGATTATCCGGGAAACTTCTCCCATAGATCGGATTTTCCGTCCCTAGTTACGCTTTCCAGCCTCAGTGCCGGGCGATGGCACCTTCTATGTGAGTAGCCATTTGGCTATGTTCTGTTTTTACTTTTATTCCTAATAAATGGTATTACACTATGTTTGGTTCCTCTCCATCTATTTTATATCCCATGCATGAGACCCTGTGATGTGAGGACAAGAGTCTGGTATATTTTTCTTCATTTGCAGCAAGCAATATCTTGCTAAAGCCTATTTGACCTTTTTTTAATTAAATTGGTCAACTTCATCTGGTAAGCGGACATCCATTTCCATGAGCACATTGGTGTATTTTGTTCAGTGATGGTGAAGGGATTTTGCTGCTCACGCTTTTGTTATCAAGATTTACATCAGGATTTTACACCAATTTTGGATGGACTTTGTTATTGATGCTAATTTATATTCGATATATAATTATTTTATAATATTTTTTTGACATTACATGTCACGATTGCACAATTATTATTGCTCACTGGTATTCAGGTTTATGAATTTTGTTCACTCAAGTTTATATACATGGGCAGGCTGGTATTTTTTTCATTTGAATTTATTCACTTTTTAAGGATTCCTTTGGTATATATGTATTAATTTTAATTTTTTTGTCAATTACTTAGCGCTCCCCAACCCCCCCTTGTTTCACATTTATGCATTTATGGAATTCTTTTCATTTTTTGCTCAGGGTGTAGCTGCTTCACTCATTTTTTCTTGGTTAACACTATTTTCATTTGGCGCGGAATTATTTACTATTTATTCACTGTTTTGGTTCTAAGGCAAAAAATAATTTTTGTTGTCCTTGAATTTTTATTCACGCAGCCATGGATGTCTTTAACTTTATGAAAGGGCGTCAGATTAACATTGAGGAAATTTTTCAAAAACCACCTAGCCCCAATTTAGATCTTGAAATAGGCTTTAAACAATTACAATCAGATATGGAAAAACAGGTTAGGCTGTGGTGGGACATAGCCTATTTTGACTTATATATTGAAAAAAATCTCACACCCAGAAGATTACGGTGGGATGTAAATCCCAATGATGGAGTTTCGGATCCTACTTTTTTAGATGAATGGTTCCAATTTTTCAATGCTTGCGAGCAGAAGCTCATGCAAATGATGGTGAGGAGGCGCCAAGCCAAGGGACGCATCTTTGAAGCCAAAATTTCTGAGCTTAAGGAAAAAATGGAACCATTCAAAGAAACCAAAGAGTTTTTAGATAAAGCCCAACAGTTACATACACATTTGTCCAAATATGATACTGAAATTCAGCAAAAGAAGCTTAAAAAATACCAGAGAGATATTAAAGACTTTGAACAGAATCAGGTTTACAAATGGCAAACTGATTCAATTCCAACCAATTCTAATGTACCTCCAGTCGAACGAGACCTGGAAATACATAATGCTGTCAATCAATTAGCCAAGGATTTCAACAAGAGGGCAACCCCTCCCACTCCAGCAAGAACCTCTAATAAACCAGTTTCTCACCCCAGGAATAACCCCCCTCAGAGGGGTAAAAATTATTCTTTACCAAATAATACTAACTACTCTTACCCAACTCCTTATACGGTACCTACACAAAATAGGTTTGCGCCTTTGTCAGATAGACCATCTGATTATGAGTATCAATATCATAATCAAGAATATAACCATTACCCACCCAGACCCCCTAGAGGCAATTATAGGGGTAATTACCGAGGCCGACCCTATTATAACCATTACAATTATCATCAACCAGGGGGGGAATGGAAGGAATGGAAAGGACCCTACAGAATCCCACCCACTACACCCCAACATTTCAAAGAGCCTACAGAAAAAGAGGTAGTAGAGGGAGAAGGAGAAAGAAAAAGAAAACGGGACAATTAAATACAGGGATTTTTAACCTATCTGGAGTAGATCTGTCAGAGGAAGAACTATTAGTATTATCACAAGGGTTAAAATTTGCTCCTAGCAAAGATATCAACAAGTTTGATGTATTTGTTGATATAGAGAAATTTATTAGGAAACTAAATATCAAAAAACATTTTTCTTCACAAACAAATGTTCCTTCCCTCTCTGAAGGGATTGAGACTACTTTTTTGCATAGTGGACTCAAGAATAATTCAGTCTTTAATCCTAAGAAAAGCACTCATCACCACATTGAAGTATTCAAAAGCATGGTTCAGGAGGAAGTAAAATCACTTAAAATCCCAAAATCTAGTACTAATCAGTCTATCCGTGAAGGTATTAAAAAATTAGAAGATAACAAACAAATAGTAGTCCGACCAGCGGATAAAGGGGGAGGAGTAGTAGTTCTCAGCAAAGAGAACTATAATCTAGAGATTCAAAGATTGCTACAAGATACTATTACCTATAAACCGTTATTGTCAGATCCCACACCACAATTTACAACACAACTCTCTTGTTGGGTAAACAAGGGTTTACAGTCACATATTCTCAACAAAAAGGAAGCCCATTATCTTATTCCTAAAGCCCCACGTATCCCAGTCCTATATATATTGCCCAAGATACACAAATGTAAAGAAAAACCCCCCGGCCGACCCATAGTGAGCGGGATAGGGTCTTTATATTCCCGTGTAGGAGAGTACTTGGACATTTATCTTCAGCCTTTAGTCATCTCTGGGCGATCATATTTGAAAGATAGCCGAGCTCTTATTCAATCTCTACAGAATATCACGATATCCTCAAACACTTTACTAGTGACTATTGATATAGAATCACTCTATACTAACATCAAACAACAAGATGCCCTGTTAGCAGTTAAATTAGCACTTATTGATCAATCAAAACTTAAATTACTGCAAATTGAATTTTTAGTCGAAGGACTAAAATTGGCTATGGGGAATAATTATTTCTGGGCACACCACCAGTTTTACAATCAGGTCAAAGGAGTTGCCATGGGGGCTAGGTATGCCCCCAGTGTAGCAAATATAGTGCTCAATAAATGGGAACATGAAACCATTTACCATCAACCCAATAAATCATTAAGGTACTATAAAAGGTACATTGATGACGTCATTCTTTTGTGGGAGGACTTTCAAGAATTTCTTCTGAGTCTGAATGACAACACCTATGGACTTAAGTTTACTGCTGAGTTTAGTTGGGATACTATCAATTATTTAGATCTTACTTTAACCAAACAAGGGAATAGGCTGGTTTCCAAAACATTTTTCAAGGCTACTGACCGTAATGGATTTGTGCCAGTAAACAGCTGTCACCATCCACAATGGTTAGGAGCCGTCCCCAAGGGTCAGTATATGCGCATTAGGAGAAATTGTGATGATATTACTGATTACCATGCACAATCTGAGATCCTTACCCAAAGGTTTCAGGAGAAGGGTTATCCCCTTAAAAATCTTTTAAAAACCAAAAATCAAGTTCTGGCCATGAATAGAGATTCCCTTTTAGTCCCTAAGGAAAAAGCCCCCTTTTTGGGGGACATTCCATTTATATCAGGTTTCCATCGCCAATACAGGGGTGTGGAAAAAATATTTCACAAATACTGGCCCATACTTTGTAAGGACAGAGATTTACAGAATCTACTCCCCCCCAAACCAAAGTTTATTTATAGACGCGCACCAGGACTTAGGAATATGATAGCCCCAAATGTGCCTGACCCCCCAAAAAAACTGTCTACCTTTTTGGATGGATCAGGCTTTTATTATTGCACCAGATGCAAGGCCTGCCATACTACAAATAGAGCAGGGAAAAAGATTTCTAAATTTCACTCCAAGGTTACCCGACAAGAATTCTCCATAAAACCTCTGATTACATGCAACTCTAGCTATGTCACTTATGTGTTGGAGTGCCCCTGTTCAATCCAATATGTAGTTTGCACCACCCGCAAATTGAGAGTTCGTATCAACGAACATGTAGCCATGTACTATTTATTCATTGTCAAAGCTGTTGGCTCTCCAACTTCTGCCTTTCAGCCTGGTGGATTCTGCCCCCTTCCGTGAATTCACACAATGTGCTGTACCACAATGGCAGGTTCCCAGTTGCTACTACTCTTCACGTAAGGCCATCTTTCTACCATAACGTGAAACGGAATGTTCTGGCATCGTTGGGCAAGGCAGTCAGCCATAAAATCCACCTTACTGCTGACACATGGTCCAGCAAGCATGGGCAGGGACGATATATTTAGTTCACAGCACATTGGGCAACACTGCTTGCAACTCGAAAGGATGCAGCACAGGGCTCGGTGCTGCAGCTTGTCATGCCCCCATGTCTCCATACAGCTGGTGGTGATAATGCCAGACCTGTGAGCTCTACCCCCTCCTCCTCCTCCGCCACCTCCATGCCCTCCTCTGCAGAATTGTCCTATGAACATCAGGTACCCCCTAAGCGCTCAAAGGGCTATTCCCAGAGTCAGGCTAAAAGGTGCCATGCAGTGCTTCAGCTGGTGTGTTTAGGGGACAGGAACCACACTGGAGCAAAGATTCTTGCAGCTCTGCAGGGACAGGCCCAGAGGTGGTTCACACCACGCCAGCTGGAGCCAGGAATGGTTGTGTACGATAATGGCTCAAACATCCTGTCCGCCCTTAGACAGGGAAAGTTGACACATGTGCCATGCCTGGCACATGTCCTCAATTTGGTGGTGCAGCATTTCCTAAATATGTACTTAGGGTTATAAGATGTGCTAAAGCTGGCCAGAAGAGTCTGTAGCCATTTCAGGCGGTCATACACAGCCAGTGCTAGGTTGGCTGAAATTCAGCGGGAATTCCACCTGCCCGTAAACCACCTGATTTGTAACATGCCCACCAGGTGGAACTCGACTTTGTCAATGCTGCAGCAGCTATACATGCAGCAGGGGGCCGTCAACGAGTACCTGTGCGAATACGGCACGAGATCTGGCTCTCAAATTCTCCAACAACAAAATCTGTTCTCGTAAATTCCGATTGTGTGTACACGATTCCGACGCACAAAGTTCCACGCATGATCAGAATCAAGTACGAGACGGAAGCGCTAGGTCTGGTAAAACTATCGTTCGTAATGGAGATAGCACATTCGTCACGCTGCAATTTTTTAAATCTTTTAATGCAGCGCATTCTCTTCTTCTTTGGAAAGCTAAAATAATGAAGTTGTTTTGCTGCTCATATTCACTCAGAGTTCTGACAACCTGATTACTTTATAAATTTCTTGTGATCTCATGAATAATTGTTTTTTTTATTTTTTTTATCAGATCTCCATAATAATGTTTAGAATTTTTGGTTATAGTGTTTTTTTTATCCAGATCTCATATTTTTTTTCTTTTGTTTTTTTATAGTGATATCCATAATTTTTTCTTTCGTTTTGTGTCAAGTTACCACAACACCATTATTATCTTGTATTTTTTAACCTCAAGGAGGTTGGTGTTGGTGTGCCTTGTTAATCTGACATTGTATTTTTGAAATGTACCTGCCTACTCACAAACAAACTGGCCTACTTAAAGTTAAACACATAGGCAAGTATTTGTGAAAAATAAATAGGTATTTATTATGGGTCATAACAAAATAAAGACGAAGGCAATGCTGGAGAAACTGGTGAGATTTGCAAAGCCTTTGTACCCCAGGGCACACCTCAATTATTTTACAGACAAACTTGGTGGCCTGAGGAGTCCTTATAATAGTGAGCACAATCCGGTCCAAGACAAAAAGAGATCAGGAACAGCAGCAGAGGATATACCGTATTTATCGGCGTATAACACGCACAGGCGTATAACACGCACATTCATTTTAAGAGGGAAGTTTCAGGAAAAAAACTAAAATTTTAAATAAGGAACTTTGAAGCAAAATAAGGGTCAGTGCCCATCTGCAGCCTCATCAATCCACATCAATACAGCCTCACGATTGCCTTCAATGCAGCAGCCTCACCATTGCCATCAGTGCAGCCTCATTGACGTCCACCTGCAGGACGAGCGCCAACAGATTACATACAAAGAGAATCTCCTATGATAGACAGAACAGTGGTCCAATGGCGTCCCAGGAGACGGGACTTCCTATTACAGAGGCTGCCAAGTAAACAGGAGATTCTCACTGTATGTAATCTGACAGCGCTCGTCCGGCCTCCCTCCTTGTCCCCTCCGAGGCAGCTAAAATTGAAGTATTGGCGTATAACACGCACACGCTATTTGCACCCGATTTTCATGGTAAAAAAGTGAGTGTTATACGCCAATAAATACAGTATATGTCCCCAGGCTGTGGTCTTACCACAGCCTGCGTCTTTTGTCAGACCACACCAAACCCAGGCCATCACTCTCTTGTCTTCCTTACACGCTTGCTTCCAGGCTGTGGCTCTGCTGTTGTAGTTGTGGCAGGAGGTGGAGGAAAAGGAGGAGGACCATGGTTGAACTCACAAACATGGCTTTGGCTTGTGGGTTCGCCCCTCCACCCCTTATTTAGGGCTTGTAACATAACTTCCTCACATAAGAGGTGTTAGCCCTCCTCCATTTCCTGCATTTTGCAGGCTGACATGTAGGCATAGTCCTCTTGATTATTGGGGGGGTTCTGAGGGCCGCAGTAGCCTTCCAAAATCGGCCAAGTGCTGTCTCCTCTAGGTTACTCCTCTTCCTGGGACTTTTTTGTATAAGGCGGCTGCCACTTTCCATGGCCTCTTCCTGGCTGAGACTTTCCTGTGTATGAAAAAGGGACATAGTTTTAGGTTTTGGTTCATCAATCACACACAATTTTCAGCTCATGACTGTTGCAAATTGAATGTTAATAAATAGAAAAGACTATCATTCTGCCCCCAGCATTTTTCATTCTTGTCCCAATCATTTGTGGCTACTACTGTCTATTGATATGCAAAACACTTTGTAAAATCAGAAATTACTGATCAATAATAACATCTAGTTAACGTCATTAATTATTTGACTAGAAATATGTTGAACAATGCTATACCTGTCTCAAGCCGGGCTCCTCCACTTCTTCCGGCTGGAAGGCCCAGGTTGGACGTCGGAAGCCTCAGCTGAGGTGGAAGGAAGCCTTGAAGGAGGATTGGAGAGTACTGGCCTGGGTTTAGTCTGGCCTGCCAGAAAATGCAGTCTGTCATAGTACCACACCCATGGTACATAAATGTCATATGCTGCAGCTCCTGATCTCTGGGAATCCTGGACCTTCTTGCGCTCCCTATTATAAGTGCTCCTCATGCCACCAATTAGGGACTTCAAACAGGGGATGCCTGCTCTGGGGATCACCGGCTTCACAAATTCCAGCAATTGATCCAGCGCTGCCTTCCTCTTTGGTTTATTGTTAAAAAAGGGGTGGTTTACCTGCCACAGACAGGGCAGCTCCCTGTACATATCAATGAAAATGGGGACAAAGTCTTCATCATTGAATAGATCAATTTTCTCTGCAAAACACAACACAAGACAAAACCTACTGTCAGGCTAAACTCTCCTAATCTTGTCCCAATATAGGCCTCAATCTAGAAGCAATATAGGCCATTGATGCACCAAGCTAAAATTGAAAATTAACTGATGCACCAAGCTTCCGCTACTCCTTCTTCTGCTCACAGATCATCTGTACGACACACGCATGTTACGCTTTATATACACTGCGCATACATGAGACTCCGCCCGCCCCAGACGTTCTTTTTAGTATATTCCCCGCCCCTTGTCTTTTGGCGCAGTGGGAGAGCACATGGTGGAGAGACAACAAGTGCATGCAGACAGCAGCAGCAACGACAAAAGCCCGGAGCCACAAACGTCTCATTCCCGGGGGATATTTAAGGCCTCAAATATGGCCTTTATAGAGATGGTAGAGATGATGGACATCTTCAAGAGGGCCGACTATGACGGGAAGCATGGACCGTACCCAAACCCAAATGTGAGAAAGGCCAAGATCATAACTAAAGTTGTGAAAAGTCTGCCAAAGAATTTTGGGGTACGGCGATCCAAGGATCAACTGAGAAAATGCTGGTCAGACCTGAAATTGAGGGTACAGGATCAGTACAGAAGAATCAAGAGAGTGCTTCAAAAAAGTAAGTATTATGCCATGTGTTCCTATTCTTCTTCTTACATTTGTGCTGCTCTATGTGCTTTTCTTTACTGTTGTACAGTTTAAATTGGCAAGTTTAAGGGTCATGGGCACAGTAATCGTTCATAGTAAACATCGTTCGTTCGCCCACTAATACAATGTTTTTTTCAGATGTAGGTTAACTACATTTGGTCATTCCTTCTAAAGAAGTTTAGTACATTGTTGTCTAGATGGGTTTGTAACTAGCTGTTTACACATCTGGACACAGGAGCACTAGTGTGGGACACCAGAAGAAAATTTTTAGGTTGTCCCACACAGGTGCTCCAGAGGATACTCTCCACATGTGTGATACTTTAACAAGAAAAGGTAAGTATTCCAGCTTTGTAAAGGGAAAAATTCAAGTCTTCAGCTTTGAACTCTTCCAAAACAGACAATTGCACAACACTTCCAAGCAATGTTTCATATTCCTATTTCTTGCCTCAAATATCTGTGTGCTAAGTATACCTTTATTTTATTCACATAGAAGAAAAGACTCGGGACATCTGAGGTCACCAGGGACCCCCAATCTCCTAAAGAAGGGGAAATCCAAAAAACAACAAGCAGAGGATGTAGAGGAAAGAGAGGTTTATGAAGTGGGCGAAATAGTGACCACAACAGGTGAGTGTCTGAGACCACAGCTTCAGGTAATAGATAGATGGATGCTTGCATATTTATAATACATGGTGTTTTTTTTTTTAGGTGATGTGGATGTTGTTGGAGAAGAAACACATTTCACAAGTGCACAAGTCCTCATCGGGGAGATCACAGTGTGCAATCAGGATTTACAGAAGATCAAGGAAGACATCAATGATGTTGAAAAAAGACTCAAAAACATCATTGATGTTTTAGGCAGAATCGAAAACACACCAACACTTGTCAAATTCTTTCTATTTTTCTAACTTTTCTCCAAAATTTTGAAAGCCAAATTTTGAAGATGCACACAGTTTGTGAACATGTGCCATCTGCCATCACAGGATATCAAGGTACCCGTTTTGGGGGTGCAACCCCTTCCTCACAACTAAAGTAGATGAGAGGAAGGGGTTGCACCCCCAAAACACGTCCATTGATCCCCCATGATGGGAGCTAGCACATGTTGATATTAGGCATGGGATCAGGAGGGAAATCCCCATTTGACTGTTAATTTGTGTGCATCTTTAAAATTTGGCTTTCACAGGGGCGACATCACCCCATCTGGTGAAGGCAACATCAACACAGTTTGGACATACTAATGTCTGATATTGCCTTCACTTTGTCAAAGTTGAACTTTGTAAGTTCCTGAGTTGTGTATTGCTTTATGGTTTTAAACATGCCTGTTTTAACACAAAAAAGGCTTCAAGTGCAGTTTCATGTGCACTTTTGCAGTACACTTGGAGTGCAAAGTGGATTTTCCTTAGTAAATAACTCCCACAGTGCTTTATAATTTGCCACAATCATGCCATTTTCGTGACTCACCAAAATTCATTCATGGTGCTGAAAATGATGTATAATTTTATCAGTAATGAATTACATACATAAGCAACAAAAACAAGGTGTGTGTAGCAGACCCACAACATAATAATAGTTTGCTGAAGAAGAGATTGTCACCTCATGTATCAAATAAATTACATTTGCACTATTGAAGAAAATAGCCAAAATGAAAAGCCCATTGGAGAACCTAGGAGACAGCTAAAAGAAACACAAGCAGTAAATCTAAGTAAATCTTATTTCAGTTTAACTAAAAAATGTATTTTGAAAATGTTTCTTAAAATTTTCTGGCATATCAATGCCCCCCTACCCGCAAAGTACTCAACATACTTCTGTCTTACTTTGCGGGCGCTTTGGGGGGGCAAACCAGGAGGGCCAGCTTCAAGCGCCGTCAGGGTTTCTTCTTGAAGTCCGGCCTCAGGCCCAACTGAGGCAACATAGTTCATTGAATTTCTCCTTAAAGAGTTGTGGAGAATGCAGCATGCAAGGATTATTTGGTTAAGTTTATACTCCGCCATGTTGATTGCCGTAAGGAATAGGCGGAACAGCTGGCCATTATTCCAAAAGCATTATCCACCACTCATCTGGCTCTGGCCAGCCGGTAGTTAAAAACCCTCAGGTCCGGGGTGAGGGTCCTCATGGCTTCAAAATGGACGGCTGGTCAGAATGAACTAACAGGAAGCACAGAAAAACAGAAAGGCCTGAGAAAAGCGAGCTGAAAATCAGAAACGAGCGGACAAGAATGCACTGCAAAATCAAATACCTACTATAAAATACACACTGAAAAAAAAATGTGAAATGACTACACGCCCTGAAAACCAGATACGAACCCACAAACACAAACTGAAGAACAGTAACGATCGGAAAAGCACGAGGCTGAAAAGCGCGAATCATCTCTCACCAAACTTCTACTAACACGAGATTAGCAGAAGGAGCCCAAAGGGTGGCGCACTGGCTATTGTACTTCCCTTTTCTAGTGCCGTCATACGTGTTGTACATCACCGTGTTTGGGACGTTCGGAATTTCCGACAAGATTTGTGTGGCCGTGTGTATGCAAGACAAGTTTGAGCCAACATCCGTCAAAAAAAATCTATGGATTTTGTTGACGGAATGTCCGATCGTGTGTACAGGACATTAGTCCCCCAAGATTTGGATTGAGATTTGGAGATGTCAGTACTGTTGTGTCTAATGGAGAGGAATCTTTGCTGCATCTCTGCTACATCTCCCTGCTTGGGCACAATCTATTCTGTTGATCTGTGTTTTGTGCATCTCTCCTGCTGCTTCCTAAATATTACCCCAAATCAGATCACTAGTTATCAGGGGACAGCTTTTATAATTAGGAAGCAAAGCCCTTTTTTCTAACAACATGGCTGCAGCCACATAGAAACACAGTGCCAAACAAGGAATAGAAAGTCATGATCGTGGAAGGATCAGCTATAGGCAGTGGTGTATTTAGGTTTTGTGTTGCCCTAGGCCTGACTAAACTTGTGCACCCCTTCCTGCCATGGCCATACCCCTTTTCAAGACCCATCTGTCGTCTGAAAACCACACCCCTTAGCTCTTTAGGCTCCACTTTTTCCTCTCTGTACAATAAAAGTGGGTACCAAGTGCCTACTTGTAAGCTCCTTGAGGGCAGGGACTGATGTGAATGTACAATGCAGGGCTCAAAATTTCAAGTCCTGAGCCACTAGCCAGGCCTTAAGAGTTACTCTCCACCACTTGCCCCACCCAACCCCTACCCTGCCCTGCCCCTAAACACACCCTTGTAAATTATCTCATGAAATTACACTGGTAAATGTTTTATGCAGAATTAAGTTCCAAAAAAAAATATTAACAACAACTTCAACAATATTAACATGAAGCATATCAGTACCCATCAGTGCAGCCTTATTAGTGCCCATCATTGCAGCCTTATCAGTGCCCATCAGTGTAGCCTTTTCAGTGCAGCCTCATTAGTGCGACCTCATCAGTGGCCATCAGTGCAGTCTCATCAGTGGCCATCAGTGCGGCCTCATCAGTGGCCATCAGTGCAGCTTAAGAGTGCTGAATAATCAGTTTCATAATATCACAGTTTATTAGTGTATATTAATTACGTATGGATTATAGCACTGAACACTTTGCAGTACATTAATTTTCACTGAATATGCCCTGTTTAATGAGTTTGCATTGATTTTAGCATGCATGGAGCACTTCGCACATGCTGAAATCAATGCAAACTCATTAAACAGTGCATATTCAGTGAAAATTAATGTACTGCAAAGTTTGCAGTACATGAACTTTAACTGAATGTGCACTGTTTAATATATTTGTGACACAGAACACTTTATTCATACCTGTCCTCATAGTCATGCCCTTCCTCACAGTCATACCCGTCCTCATAGATCATATCTGTCCTCATAGATCATACCCGTCCTCATAGTAGTACCCGTCCTCATAGATCATACCTGTCTTCATCCATCATACCTGTCCTCATAGATCATACCTGTCCTCAGGCTTCTCCTCCAGGTCAGTGAAGCCATCTCTCCATCATCATCTCCAGCCAGTCCTCCTCGGAGGGAGCGGGGTGCTGGGCGCTCTGTTTGTCCGTTAATGATGATGCCACTCTCTGTCACACAGCAATGCGGTCACTGCACTGTCACACCCGGCCACCCTTTAGTCACCAACGTTATCATCCCCGGCCGCCGTTCATTCGTGGACAAAGAGCCGAGTGGGACAAATGTACTTAGAGCAGTGCCCAGGAGGGCAGGGCCAGTCACCGGCCGCAATATTGGGGCGCCAGTCTCTATTGGGGCACCAGCCAGGGAATGTATATGTGCAGTAGGCGGCCGGGGGAGGCAGGAGTCGGGAGGACGGGTCGGGGGGCTTTTTTTAGTGCAAAGTGCCGCCCTAGGCCTGGACCTTGTTGGCCTAGGCCAAGATACAGCACTGGCTATAGGGAGCCTAAAGGCAATAGCTGTGACTAGATGAATAACTTTGCCAATTGCTTGCATTTTTTTGCCACAGATCTATCTTTAAAGAAAAGCTGGCTCTGTTTTACCATCTTTACTGTGTTATTGATGATGGGGGAACAGTTTTACCTGATTTTACCCTCCCAGCAGAGTTACAGTCTTCTAATATGTTACTACTGTAAACACAGACCATCTGTACTGGAATGGGGGAGCAGGGGAGCTGAGCTTATGAGAGATAATGACTTCAGTGCTTTTGCTGTGAACTTTGAGAATGAATTGCTGAATTGCTCCACATCGTCTGCAGCTACAGAGGTCAATGAGAGCTTGTTAAAAACTCATTTAGTTCCTGTTAATAATATCCCCCAAAAAAGCTTAAACATAAAACAGATATTAATTCCAAGACTATGAGCTTGCAAAATAGATGAACATTGTTGTTGGGTGATCATTTTTGTTTATCGTAACCATTTAAATTGTTAAGGAACAGATAGCAGGATGACATTATTTTCCATGGACAATAATCATGTTTGTTCTGAATTACTATGTTCCATAAATCCTGCTTGTCACCATTTTTCCAGGTATGACTTCCAAGATCTGAATTCAGGCTCCAGCAGAGTGTGTACCAAAGCCTTGCACAAAATTATGAGTCCATGAATTTACCAGATGCTCCTGATCCTGAACAAAAGCCAGAACCTTGTACAAGTCTAAGGATACAAGTGTGTTTTGTAGAATCACTAAATGGCTTCAAATGCATATGTTTAAAATGTATATTAGTTATGAGTTCTGATCCACTTCTGAGTTGTGTATTTTATGTGTCATTTTCGATTGTCTTATGAAATATGACCCTCACAATTGTTTTCAGTGTCATGTTTTTAGGGACCGTCATCTTTTTTTTGTCTGAATGGAGAAACAACTCTTGTATTTGTTCATGTAAAGGTCACAGCATTTTTGTTGGTTTTGAAACTGCAGCATGCTACACCTGATTCTCCTGAGTTCAGCTTTTTACTATGTAGCCTAAGGTGAGCAGATGTCTGTTTTTATTCCATTCTTTCTTACTTTTATGTTTTCAATACTTTGCTTATGTTGGCCTTAACCAGTGTAAAACATCAAGAACATCCTTTATCTGCCTCCAGCTAACTCTGCTCTATCATTATCTGCAGAATAAGGTTACCAGGTTTTTAAAATGAATTCTGAGGACACCCTTTTGACCACACCCACAAAACCACACCCTTAGTTGTAGCCAAACCCAAAACATGCCTTGAAAAATGGTCACAAGGGGAATGCTACGGTGCATGTAGCGTGCCAAGGCAAATTGTGGGTGTGGCCAAACTGTGTAGGCAAAACTTAAAATGCTTAAAATATTATGGTTAAATAAAACCTGAACCCACACCTCTATGGGTCAAAAGAGTGCAAATCATAGGTGTGCAGGGGTCAGGATTAAGTAACGCAGAGTGGAACATCTCACTGGTAGAGTCCAGCGTAAAGGTCATCACAAGATGGTACCTTCCA
The DNA here is from genome assembly GCA_037952925.1 of Lithobates clamitans. Taxonomy (NCBI): domain Eukaryota; kingdom Metazoa; phylum Chordata; class Amphibia; order Anura; family Ranidae; genus Lithobates; species Lithobates clamitans. The sequence goes on along the minus strand of JBBGZY010000125.1, from coordinate 3,046,931 downwards.
CCGGAGAGACTGGCCAAAATGTTCCCCTCTACGGACCCCAGGTGTTTTAGGGGTTGTCTACTCAGGGGATCCTTGGCCCATATCTTTTGGGAATGTCCACGGCTGAGGCCTTTCTGGAGCAGGACTTTTCACATGATTAAGAAAATTACTGGAGTTCAGATCCCGAGGACCCCCACCGTAGCGCTATTAAACGATCATTTACCTAAGACTCCCAAACTTGCCCGTAAATTGATACACTTCATTTTGCTGGGAGCTAAGCTCTCCATTGCCAAGGCATGGAAACAACCCAAGGTGTCCTTCAAAGCGGCTATCCGCAAAATTTCTTGGATCATGGCCCAAGAGAAGCTTGCCAGTACCCTGAACAACACCAAAGAAAAATTTGAAGCTACTTGGGAACCCTGGGCTAATTTCATAGGCATTTCCTTGATTCCAGGGGTTCAACCATGATGCGTCTGGCTGTCTCGGGGTCTGGTGGGACTCCTCCCGTGGTTTGGCTTCCGACTACTCTCTCCTCTCTCTCTCTTTCCCCCATTTCATCTCTACTTTTTTCTTTTCCTCTCCTCTGTTATTTGTCAGGATGATTTATCAAGAAGATGTTATGTCTGTTTTCGACCAAACCGTAGTAGGGACCCCGAGGGTGTCTCGCTCCCAAGGGAAGCATACGACGTAGGTTTCTATTCACTTGTTCGTTGCCAAGAGATCTTTAGCGTTAAATAATGGGGTGCAAGGGGAGAGTTGGAGTGCTCCGTCCAGGCACAGTGTGTTCCCTTTTGGGGTGCAGACGGTCTTTCCTTCCTCCCCTTCCCCCAAACCTCTCAAGATTCAGGGTTCTATAATTTAAGTGAAAGAGTTTTGGTCTATAATGGTATTAATGTAAGGCCACAGACCAGAGATATACTCATATCTACAGTTGTCAGTTGGACTTGTAACCCTAAGGGGGTTCGAATTATTCTGCTTGATATTCACTCGTTAATTGCTGATGTTTTGTATGCTTTTTCTTGAAAAATCAATAAAACATTTTGAAAGGTAAAGTAACGCAGAGAGTTCAGATGTCAGGACTAAGTAGAGTTCAAGGGTCAAGATTAGGTAAAGCAGAAAGTTCAGGGGTCAGAAATAAATATTCTATAAATCTATCCCATAATCTGTAGATGCTATAACTCTTGTGCAAACCAATCAATACAGTATATGCCTAATATATGCCCATATATTTATATACGGTGCTGCCAATGTCATCGGCGCATGTGCACTGAAGAAACGGCACATTTTTCAGGGCCCGTGCCATGACCGGCATGCGTGGGAGAGACGTCATCACGGCTCCAGCCAATCACAGCGCCGGAGCCCGCAAACCTGGGAGTAACTCTCGTGAAATATGTTGGCCGTGGGAGCGGATGCAGGTGGCACTGCAGGGCATCGTTCTAAGGTACATATTTCATAATGAGCTAGTATTTTTGGGGGGGGTTTTGAAGGTTTACAACCTCTTTAAGTGACATACAAAGTTCAGGGATCAAAATGAACCTCTTCCTGCTGACCTGGCACATATATGCATCCCTAGGTAAACACTTTCCTGTGCTAAGAGCACACTTTCTGCATGCTCCCAGCAAAGTAACGAGTGGGTATCGGAAAGCTCCCAATGCATACTAGCGATCGGGAGCTTTCATATCATGTAAACCAGGGGTCTCAAACTGGTGGCCCTCCAGCTGTTGAGAAACTACAAGTCCCATGAGGCATTGCAAGGCTGACAGTTACAAGCATGACTCCCACAGGCAGAGGCATGATGGGACTTGTAGTTACGCAACAGCTGGAGGGCCGCCAGTTTGAGACCCCTGATGTAAACAGTGAGACTACCACTCACAGAAGTCACATGATCAGAATGCCCGGCTGGGAGGCGACAATAGTAAGGGACTAAGTAAAACACAGGGTCCAGGGGTCAGGTTTAAGTAATGCAGATAGTTCAATGTTAATATTAAATAATTTAGAGAGTTTAGGGGTCAGAATTAAGTAACACACAGAGTTCAGGGGTCAGGACTAGGTAACACATTGAGATCAGGGGTCAGAATTCAGTAAAACAGAGTTCAGAGTTCACGATTAAGTAAAGCAAAAAGATCAGAGGTTTCCAGCTTCCCTTTACCCTAGTCAATGTTCTTGTCAGCCTCCAATGTACCTAAGCACTGCTGCTTTTATCTACCTCTAGCACCCCTTTTTACTGCTTCACTAGTTCACCTCCAACATTTCCTTTACTACCCCTCTCATTAACCTGTAGTGTCCCCACCCAAAACTGCTCTTTTCCTGCACCTCCATTCCTCAGCACCAGTCCCTCATTTGTCTTTTTTGCTCCTCTTTACTGCTCAACTTGTTGGCCTCCAGAAATCTTGATCCAGAAATATTGAGCCATCATGATTACACCCCTGACCAGTATCGGTGCGTCCATAGGAGCGCACGGGTGCCACCCCCTCTCTCCAGCCACCCCCTCTATGACCAATAGATAGATTCATGCATAGCATGAATCTATCCATGGCCGCTGCTGCCACCCCCTATTCAGGCACCCAGCCCCTTTTCAGGCGACGGGTGCCTGAATTATAGCCACAGGGTGTGTTTTTGAATCACCTGATTAGAGCCATAGGCTCTAATAGGTGTCAAAAAAGGTGACCTGCGAGCGTCATGCTTGGCGCTCTCATTTCACCCAGGTGTGTTAGAACAGCGAATTAATATTCGCTTTTCCTAATACTGAACCGTCTCCCTGCCAATCAGGTGCTTGGGTCTGTTACCCGTCACCTGATTTGCTGAAATGACAGATGCTGTGATTGGATGCCTATCAGGAGAAGATGCATTGAGGACACCACTCGCCGCCGTCACCCACTGCCCCAGACAGGGTAAGTGCCGTGAAGACGGCGAGTGGGTGGGGGGGTCACAGTGGCGGCATTCGATGGCACAGTGGCAGCATTTGATGGCACAGTGACAGCATTCAATGGGCACAGTGGCAGCATTTGATGGACACAGTGGCAGCATTTGATGGCACAGTGGCTGTGTTTGATGGGCACAGTGGCTGCATTTGATGGGCACAGTGGCTTCATTTGATGGGCACAGTGGCGGCAATTGATGGGCACAGTGGCAGCATTTGATGGGCACAGTGGCTGCAATTGATGGGCACAGTGGCTGTGTTTGATGACACAGTGGCTGCGTTTGATGGGCACAGTGACTGCGTTTGATGGGCACAGTGGTGGCCATTGATGGGCACAGTGGGGGCATTTGATGGGCACAGTGGCTGCAATTGATAGGCATAGTGGCTGCGTTTGATGGGCACAGTGGCTGCGTTTGATGGGCACAGTGACTGCGTTTGATGGCACAGTGGCGGCAATTGATGGCCACAGTGGCGGCATTTGATGGGCACAGTGGCTGCAAATGATGGGCTTTTTTTTTCAGAATTTTTCAGTTTGTTTGGGCCCCCTCAAAAATTTTGAGCACCAGCCGCCACTGCTCCTGATCCAGTGAATCGAATAATGTAACTATCTATTACAGTCCTCTGCTAGAAGTTGAACCCATTGAACCCAAGATTCCAGCATGGCATTTCTAGCCCTTAAATTGTAAACATACTGCTTTTTATTCAGTAATAGTGGTAATATAAAGGCTGCACGTAGTATAATAAATGGTTTATTCATTTATAAGGTAAACATAATTGTGGTTTGTTGGATAGGAGATAGGAGAAGGGGTAAGGGCTGAAGTTATACAAATTGCTTAATTATAGAAGAAAATACGTTTTTCAGCACATGATGAACTCTGCATCTCATCATTAATAATAAAAGGCCTGTAAAACAAACATCTGGTCTTAACATATGCAAAACATATGCAAACGTTATATATTTTGGCTTGAATTAAGTCAGTGGAGAATAGCTACATATGTGCATTTTTGGAATAGCTAATGGTTTGTAATGTTAGCAACTGATCAGAAGGGGTTTTCTTGGGAAGTGATATCAGGTCAGACTAATTTAACACTTGATATAATGCTATAATGCCTCATTTTCATTTATGAGTGTTCTTTGCTTTTCAGCTCTGGTTCCTGGGTTCCAATCCTACCCGCTGCGCTACCTGCACTACCTGTGAAGAAAATAAACAATACACATAAAACACACTATTTTATGAATGGGACTTGAGGTACAAACCAAAAGTAAATTATGTAAAACTTATTTTCTTTGAATGTATAAAAAAAACATACTTATTAAAATCCAATGGCTGACTTAATGTGTAAACACAAGGCAAATAGACTGTGCACTTGCAAGTGCAGTGGCACTCATTTTCCTTAGTAAATGTAAATATGGTAAAGCTTCACTTTGTAAAGAATACCAAATCAGGTGCAAGGAAAATTTTAAAAAAATTAAAAAATTTTCTTGCACATGATTGGATCATGGAAATCACCAGAGCTTTATCGCATTTACTAAGCTCTAGGGGAAATGAGCGCAACAGCACTTGGAGAGTGCAAATGCACTTCAAAGTGCACAGTCTGTTTGTCTTTTGTAAATCAACCCCACTGTGACAGCCATTGGGTTTTAATGAGTATGTTTTTTTTTTAATTTTAACTTTTTGTAATAAATAGAAGTTTCACATAATTTACTATTGGTTTGTTCCTCAAAGTCATATTCATAAAATAGTGTTTTTTATTCGTCTTGTTCAGAGACGCGGCATTATTTAGCATTTGAAACCTTGGCACTTGTAATACACATAAAATATTAAAGCCCTACTCATATTTTTTTAATCTTGGATAGAACGGGGAAGGGTTAGAACTTCTGTCAGGTCTTTTGTTTTATTTTCTACTTCTATATCTTGTATCAAATCTTCATTCAGTCTCCAATTATTTATCCTTTTTTTAGTCCCCCCAGATCTCAACTCCACAGTTACAGGCGCATGGTCTGAAAGTGATGTTATTTCTATTGATGATTCAACTATTGCCTCCAATAAGCGATGTTCCACCATGACACAATCTAACCTTGTGTACGTATTATGCACCGCAGAATGTAACGTATAATTTCTTGCCTGCAGGTGTTGGGCAAGCCAAACATCCACTAGCTGACATTGAACTAGTTTTTTCTTTACCATCCTCAATGAATGGTTTCCTATTCTCAGTGCATTTGACGTACTATCCATTCTGGGGTCCACACAAAAATTAAAGTCCCCTGCCAAGTGGCAACACTACACTGTCCCTCTTGAAGTCCATTAATTTATTTCAAATCTCTTTCAGATATTTTTCTGGACCTCTATTAGGGCAGTACACGTTGGCCAGGGTACATTCCATCCCCTGTAAGTTTCCTCTCAGAAACAAAAATCGTCCCTCTGGGTCTACTTTTCTATCTTCTAATGCAAATCTTACATCATTTGAGAGGCCTATTGCTACTCCTTTCGCTCTACTTAATGGTGAATCATTATAGTACCATGTTGGATATATTTTTGAATATAATTTAATGTTAGTGTTTTGTACTATATGTGTTTCCTGCAGAAATATAATCTTTGCAGCACATCTTTCCATTTCTTTTAACACCTTTTTTCTGGGGTATTCAACCCTCTCACATTATAAGTTAAGCATTTCAAAGAGGTAATTTAACTTCCTATCTCCTCCCCCCCTGGCCCACACCAGCCCATCAGGCATAGGGGCGGGGGGGGGGTCCCAGGGAGTAGGGCAGGGTGGCCAGATCTCTGAGGTGCCATGGGGGTCTTTAGAATTGAAACTGAGTTTTCCTGACAAGCCACACTCCCCCCACCCATTATCCCTCCCTTCCCTCCCTCCCCACTCTGCCACACCCGCCACCCGCAACCTTTTGCATGATGGTATTTTGACCTTCTCCTGGTCCTTGAGCAGCTCCATAGTCTCTATTTGGGCCTCCTCTGCCCTTCTGCTCTTTCTGGCCTGAGGTGGCGCTCTTGCTTAACCCCCTCCTCACTCCAATTGGTGGAAGGTGGCTCCAATGCCCACCGAATGTCCAGGTATTAAATCATTCCCAGGAGGTCTCAAGGGCCAAAATATGGGAAACATTTAAGGCATATATTAGGGGAATACAAGAATAAAAGAAATCAAAGATATAGAACAAAAACATAAAAAAAAGCCCGGACATTGAAATACACCAAAAAATAATAATAAAAAGGGACTACCTAAAAGAACTGATGGGACCGGAAACTAGAAAAGCCTTCAAAAAAGTAGCAAAAGATAGATATAAATGGGGAAATAAACCAGGAAAATATCTTGCAAAAGCTATAAACCAGAAAAAAGCATCAAACTACATAGAAAAGATTAAAATAGCAAAGGAGAGATGGTATATGAAACTACAGAAATTGCTGAAGTATTTCAAAGTTATTATAGCACCCTCTACTCTGTAAGAGAGAAGGAGACACAAGACGCTGAACAAAAAGAAAAGAAGGGAAAACATTCAAGATTATTTAAAAACGCAAATCTACTGAAGATATCAACAGAAAAACTACAATCTTTAGAAGATCCAATAACACAAGATGAGATTAGAACTGCAAAAAAATGCTGATACAAATTTGTTTGCCAAAGTGCTAGCAATTAGGCTAAAAAAAGCTGATGCTGGTTTGGATCCATGAGGACCAAATGGGGTTTATACCGGGCAGAGAAGGTAAGGATAATTACATTATTATTGTCAAAAAAAGATAGAGGTAGGGAATCCCCAGATCTACTCCTGTCTATAGATGCAGATGAAGCATTTGACAGAGTAGACTGGGGATTCATGATGGAAACAATGAGAAATCTGGGAATAGGGCCCAAAATGACTCATTGGATCCAAAGTTTATATAACCATCCTACAGCATCTGTTAAAGTAAACCGAGATATCTCGTTGTCTTTTGAGATGTTTAATGGGACAAGACAAGGATGCCCTTTGTCGCCCCTTCTATATGTATTGACGCTAGAAACTTTTCTGGCGATCATCCCGAACAACAGCGATGTAGAGGGGCAAAGATGGGAGGGATATTCCAGAAGGTATCAGCATATGCCGTTGATGTTTTGTTTTATATAACTATGCCTAGAATATCAATTCCAAATTTAATGAAAGAATTTAGGAACTACAGGGAATTATCAAACTTCAAAATTAACCTAATAAAAGATATCTTGAACCTGAGTTTAAGTAAAAAGGAAGTAATAGCATTGCTGGGGGGATTTCAATTTACTTGGGTGGAGAAAGAACTAAAATATCTTGGAATAAAATTAACTGCTTCCTTGGATAAAATGTACCAAGAAAATTATATCCCACTGCTCAATGAGATCAAATCAGAAATAAAAAAAAAATCTACTCGTCCGCTATCTTGAATGGGTTGGATAAATATGATAATAATGGCCATACTCCAGGAAATAGTATACAAATTCCAAATTATACCAATAGCACTTCCTCAGAATTTTCTGAGAACTTTACAAAAAAAGATTGTCAAATACAGTACACAGTATTAAGTAGAAATAAAATGCACGGGGGATTGCCAGCATCAGATGTAAAAAGATATTACAAAGCAGTAAAATGAACTTGTATAATAGAATGGACAAACACAAAAAATGCAAAAAGATGGGTTAGTATGGAAAACAAGTTAAGTAAAACACAATTAGATAAAAATATATGGATACCAAAAAAAAAAAAAAAGTATGGGATGAAATTTGCAGACCAAAACAATGGGAACATAATTCCCCATTAATTGCACTTTCTGGGACAATTTGTTTTATACCTGGTAAAGGGACACATTACAGAGTGTGGATTGAGAAAGCACAGTTAAAATATATACTAAATAATGAAAAAATAAAAACTTTTCAGGAATTAAAAATTAGCGAGCTAACCACTTCAGCCCCGGAAGGATTTACCTCCTTCCTGACCAGAGCACTTTTTATAATTCGGCACTGCGCTGTTTTAACTGGTAATTGCGCAGTCATGCAATGCTGTACCCAAACAAAATTTGCGTTCTTTTTTTCCCACAAATAGAGCTTTCTTTTGGTGGTATTTGATCACCTCTGCGATTTTTTTTTTGCAATATAAACAAATAAAGACCGATTTTTTTTTAAAAAAATGATATTTTCTAATTTTTGCTATTAAAAAAATACAATAAACTCAATTTTAGTCATAAATTTAGGCCAAAAAGCATTCAGCCTCATGTCTCAGGTAAAAAAAAATTCAACAAGCGTATCTTTATTGGTTTGCGCAAAAGTTATAGCGTCTACAAACTACTTTCTTGAGGTGCTAAAATGGCAGGGCAGTACAAACCCCCCCCAAATGACCCAATTTTGGAAAGTAGACACCCCAAGAAATTTGCTGAGAGGCTTGTTGAGCACATTGAATATTTAATTTTTTTGTCACAAGTGATTGAAAAATGAAAAAATATATATACATTTCCTTTTCTTTCTTCATTTTCCAAAACAAATGAGAGCTGCAAAATACTCACCATGCCTCTCAGCAAATAGCTTGGGGTGTCTACTTTCCAAAATGGGGTAATTTGGGGTTTTTTTTGTGCTATCTTGACATTTCAGGGAATCTGAAACTGTGATAGGTAGTGAGGAGTGAAATCACCATTTTACTCCATTAGAAAGCCTGAAGGCGGTGCTTGGTTTTTGGGGTCCTGTACACGGCAAGACTGCCACAAAGTCCCACACATGTGGTATCCCTTTACTCAGGAGAGGCAGCAGAATGTATTTCGGGGTGTCATTTCACATATTCCCATGGCATGTTTGAGAAATATATCATTTAGTGACAACTTTATGAAAAAAGGAAAAAAAAATATTGTAATTTTCCTGAAACTTGTGGCAAAATATAAAATATTCCATGGACTCAACATGCCTCTCAGCAAATAGCTTGGGGTGTCTACTTTCCAAAATGGGGTCATTTGGGGGGGGGTTATACTATATGGGCATTTCATGGCCTCCAAAACTGTGATAGGTAGTGAGGAGTGAATTAAAAAATGTACGCCCTTAGAAAGCCTGAAGGCGGTGCTTGGATTTCGGGGTCCTGTAAGCGTATAGACTGCCAAAAAGTCCCATACATGTGGTATCCCTGTACTCTGGAGAAGCAGTAGAATGTATTTTGGGGTGTAATTTCACATATTCCCATTGCATGTTTGAGCAATATATCATTTAGTGACAACTTTGTGAAAAAAAAATTGTCATTTGCCCGAAACTTGTGACAAAATATAAAATATTCCATGGACTCAACATGCCTATCAGCAAATAGCTTGGGGTGTCTACTTTCCAAAAAGGGGTCATGGGGGGGGGGTTTGACCTGTCCTGGTCACATGCACAACATTAGAGGCTTATAGGGATGTGTGATTAGTTTCGTACGAATCGAACATTCGTATGAATTTCCGTAAATTCGTACATTCGGGAGGATCTGAAATACGAATTGCTATGTTTCCGAATTTTATACGAAATTTCATTTACGAATTTTGGATCCAAATTCCGTTACAACGGAAATGTGACTGGTGTTTTGTTGACTAATCAGAGGTTTTCTTCTGCTGCTGAGTGAGGGTTGGGAAAATGACCTTTTTTAATATGGGAGTGGGATTGAGACTGGTACTGGTAGTCGATGGGAGATTCAGAATCGGACAAAATAAGAATGTTCGTTAATATCGTTTAACTATTGTCATAATAATTAAGATTATTCGTTATGATGAAGTTAAAAACCCAGGAAGTCAAGTCAGCACAGCACAGGGATGGTGGGAGCCCCTCATAATGAGCACAGAAGAGCTGTGAGCACATAATGAGCACACAGAGCTCTCCCTCTCCCAGTAGCACTCTTACTGCTTTTTTGGCCTTGTTTGCTGCTCATTTTTTCCTTTAAAAGTTATAAAAATGTAGACAAAAAAAATATGATTTTGATCGCAGCAAACTAACACCAAAATCACTAAATGTACAAAAAAAATATTATAACAACAAAAAATAATAAAATATTAACTAAATGAAACAAGTAGTAAAAAAAAATGAAATTAAAAGAAAAAAAAATGATCTCTCAAAACCAACCAAAAAAACTAATAAACCAGAAACTAAACACTAACAGATGATACACTCACAAACTACAACAGATATAAACTAAAATGAACAATGAGTGCACAAACAAGTGTAGCGCTAGAGATTTTACAACGTTATGATATAACTTATATACAAGAACATGGAAAGAAAGGTCTATGCCAGTCAATAGTGTGCAAAAATACAGTCTCTGGTGCTCTTCAGATGTCCCTTCAGATACAGAAGACTGCTATTAATCCAGAGGGTATATAGAATTCCTTAATCACCACGTGGATAACACATGCAAAATATTATGTGTGATGGACCCTCCACACGGAAAGAGTGAAGGCTTACCAGAGGAATTGAACTCATAAGAACATAGGTTCAATGAGTCAATCTAGCTTATATCACCAACAGGCAATAAAGGAAAGGACCTCCAAATTGGATGGCAGCAAAACTCCAAACGTATCCAGAGCCGTGAGGGAACTCTCTCTATAGTGGATGGCAAACCTTCCAATGGATCATCTCAGACGAACAGCCCATATGAAATAAAGAGGGGGGGCCACATAGCATAATACTGTTTGTAAAACGAGTTTATTAAAATAAGTAAACAACTTACATTTCTGTAGTAAAAAAAGCGCTTCAAGTAAAATTATGGCAGGCAGTGGAGTCTCCCGACGTGTTTCGTCTTACAAGACTTCATCTGGGGTACTCACTGCTGCCATACCCCTTAATATAGATGCCTTGGCCCCCTTGATGAGGATCCAGCTCGTATCTAAAATTAACAAGCACTTCCGGGTTTGGCCAAAATGGCGGACCCGCGTGCGTTCCAAGCCTCACTATGGAGTGTCTGTGTGCGTTCCAACATCGTGCCGAATATTATCCCAATATTCTCATAAATATAATGTGTTCTTAAGTATAAACCACTTCCTCGAGAAAAAAATCTACCAATAAGCTTGAATTCATGGGGTTGCTATATGCTCAAGATCTCTAGTACTGTAATTTATATTCAGAGATGGGGAGAGCGAGTGACCGGACGTGCGTCACCTCGTCTAGTGAGGCGGGCGCACGTTGCTTCTCCTTTCATGGAGCACTAAAGGTAAACAGCGGCTCAAGCCTCGTTACGGAGATCAACAACGCAGTGACGTCAGCTACGCTCTATACTGACGACACGGCAAGGCGATCGACTGTGCGCAGTAGCGTCAACTAGGATCTGCGCAACCAAAAGATAGATGTAAAGTTTGAATAAAATAGATGGATGTGTGTATAATAACAGTACCAGAGAGAAGATTCAGCACATGGCGGGTGTCTTTGATGTATGAAGGCATCTTTTGAACCAGGGGCTGAAGGAAAAAATCAATGTATCTGCCCACCCGGGATGTGATAGAATCAATGCCACTCACAATGGGGTGTCCCGGGGGGCAGATAGGGTTCTTGTGAACCTTAGGTAGATAATAAATATTTGGGGTTCTGGGGGCCTTGGGAACTAAATATAGACTCTCCTTGTCCCCCAGAATACCCAATAAGGTGCCCTTAGAAATGATCCTACGTAACTCCATGAGGTAGCCATTTTTTGGATCAGAGGGGAGGGGGGTGTAGGTCTCTGTGTCACTAAGGATCCTGGCCATTTCAGCCAAGTAATCCTTTCGATCGAGCACCACTATCCCTCCCCCCTTATCCGCAGGGCGGATAAATAGATCCTTATTTTTACATAAAGAATCCAACCCATCCTGTATGACTTTAGAATTTTTTGCATTTTTCACCTCTAATTTTTCAAGATCCCTTAACATTACATCTCTAAACACTTTTAATGTGGGAGCAAGTGTCCCAGGGGGATTGAAGAGAGTTGCATTCGCCAACCCTGAATGTATGTATTGATCGATCGGTTGGGAGTTCCTTACAATAGGATTCCCTATCATATATCTCTTTATATTCAGTTTGCGCACAAACTTGTCGACATTTATATACGTTTGAAATCGATTTAGGCTCCTGGGAGGGGCAAACTTGAGACCTTTGTCCAAAACCAACTTTTCGGACTGCGTGAGCTCTACGGTACTCAAGTTAAAAATGCCCTGCCCTATTATATTCTGGCTTTTTTTTGCTCACAGGCGCCTCCCCCCTCTAGTTCCTCGCTTCTTTCTACCGGCCTTTTTAATCCCTGGCCTGGCTTGGAAAAACCCCAAGTCCCTGCTCCTCTAGGAGGCGGAGCAGTATAACTAGGTGTGATTGGATCTTGGGAAGGGAAGGACATAGTGGAAACCTGGGTGTCCTGCTGGTATCCATATGGTACATGGGGAGCGGACACCCCCTCATATGGATTCATGTCGCTTATAGGGAAAAACCTATTTTGTGTGGGGAGATTGTACTCCCGACCCGCAACATAAGGGTCCTGGTAAGGTGGTTTCTGATATGCGTCATAATTATGGTTGGGTCTCCACCAATCCGGGTAGTCTCCACCATAACTCTGACCTTTATTGGAATTGGACGGACCACGTCCTCTTCCACCTGCAGGGTGACCTCCTCTCCATGAAGGTGGAGGGATAAACCTCGATCCCCCTCCCCTTTGTGTATGGTTGGACCTAGGGGGCCCTAAGCTATAGGGATGGTGTGGGGGAATATTATTAGGTTTATTAGCTCCTATGGTCTTTGAGGGGATTGGTACCTTTGGGGACCCGCACCCTTTTGGATTTTACCTAGGGGGCCTTTCTTATTATTTTTTGGAGGTGGCAATTGTCTTGAGGAACTGCTAGTATTGTCCCCATATCCCTGGGTGACTACCTCCATCTCAGTACTAGACTGATTCACCGTATCCACAACTATCCTTTTCTGCCACTCAAAAACCATATTGCTACAATAATCGTTTAGATCTCAATTATATTTCTTCCTTTTTTTATATTTTTGATCCCTGTCCTCTTTTTCAAGGATTTTCAACAGGCCCTGAGATCTGTCTCTATACACGTCGCTGTCTTTATTGGCACTGAGTTTGTCCTTGATGGTTTTTATCTCCGTGTCAATTTTTAACAGCTTCGCGGATTTCCTATCGATCAGAAATTATAGGAGTGATAGGCCCGCTTGATTGAAATATTTGAACCACTCCTCCAATTCTGATTCACCTTTTTGGGGAGAAACCTCCCACCTCAAACTTCTCGGGACCATTGAGTTTTTAATGTATGTCCCTAGGTAGGCTATGTCCCATTGAGTATGAGTTTCGGAAATCATGAGATTTTTCAATCTTGTGAAAAGACCCCCCAAATCATTCTCATCCTCTTTATAAGCCTCAAAAACACCTTCAGTATTAACTGTTTTTTGGGCTCTGAATTCAAAAATATCCATGACAGAAAAAACTTTACCCAGCTGCAATAATACACCCGTGGATATAAACAAGAAAAATAAATAAAATTGCGCTTAGAGTATAGTGGAAATAACAACGAAGAAAATTTGAAATAAATTGAAAAAATGTAAATAAAAAATAAAAAAAATATTGTTAAAGATGAAAAATATATAATGAAAAATATTTCTATAAAGCTGCGGCTATAAGTGGGGCACACCAATACAAATATAGAACAGAAAAAATGCGCTAAAAGTGTTAAACAATAATGAAAATAAAAAGTCCAATTAAAGTCCAAAATAAATAATCATAGACTCCTCAATGTGATAATGTTGAAAGAAGATGATTCACTTGAGATACATCTGTGTGGTGAAATGCTTACCAGAACGTAAGACAAATTCAGACAGGTAGCTTAAACCCAGCCCGGGCCTTTAGAGGGCGATTCCAATATGACAAGATCAGTCGCACTCGTGCAGCTAATCAGGTCCGCATAGGGTTTATCCAAAAAAATAAGGCAAAAACATAGCGTGATACTGACATGGTAATAGGCAATAAACCAAAAAAAATAAAAGGAAAGTGCAACCTCAAAAAAACAAAATCATGAATATCATACAGACATCCTGTGTGCACAGCATACACAGGAATGTGAAATTGGTGACATGCAACATGCAATGAGTAGTGCTCTTGGAGAGGAAGGTAAACCACCAAGTATATCTGCTTACCAGAGATCAGAGATAGGTGAGCATACAACTATCACCAAAATGCAGAAAACGCACCAAGTGCACAGACATAAGAAGCAGCTTACCAGATGGCAAGCTAGTATACGCACACTCAGCTGAAGGCTTGATACCTCAGCGTGACCCAGAATTAGCTTATGTGAACCTATAGGGGTTCCTGCTTACCGGAAGGTCAATTGGAAAAAGACCCCAAGCAGAAATCCTGGTGGAGTTGCCGCGATCCCGTCCTGGCAGACTCGTCACGGGCTCGGTGTGCATAAGATTTAAAAAAGGAACAGCCAATAGCGTAATACCGTTGGAACTACGATTTATTAAAAAGAATGGCACTTACAATAAAAACAAGGAATACAGCAATGCCGGCCAGCACTCAAACAGCTCCCGTCCACAGCAGGGCGACGTGGTGACGTCAGCACGTCCCTCCCAGACGCGTTTCGTCACAGGTTGATGTTCTCAATGGGGAACGGGCAGCGTGCTGAGCCACCACAATATATGCACGTACCAAGCCTCGTTCTGGGACCCAACAGGTGAAACACAGAACGCCATCTTTGGTGTGGGCATAGATACTAACAGGTTAAGGGAATAGAAGCAAACTGGCGGCAAACCCGCCAGCCGGTTCACATCCCTTCATAAGGTATATCTGGCACATACTGACTAGAAGTAATTGGCATTACAAATGTATGATAATAAAAAAAACTAATATTCTGAACACCCTCTTTATAAGAAGATCAGACCCTAGTAACCAGATATAGATATCCAGGTGTCAGTGTCCCTGATGACTGGATATCGCATCAGTCAGAACCCTGGACATTGTCCATATGGAGATCAAACGGCATAAATTCACTAATTAAAAGGCGCTGAGCCACCACAATATATGCACGTACCAAGCCTCGTTCTGGGACCCAACAGGTGAAACACAGAACGCCATCTTTGGTGTGGGCATAGATACTAACAGGTTAAGGGAATAATTCCTGATTATTGGGGGTTCTTTGTGGTACCTTTAAGTGGAACAGATATACCCATATTTTTTTGGACATGAAATCATATTTTTGGTCTTTCCTTATTTTTAGTCTTTCCTTATGGATGTTATTTTGGTCGAGATATACTCTGAGTTGGGCCCTCGACATGTTTAGGAATGGTCCTTGTAATCACATCCTATATAGACAAATCATATGGGTAGTATATTACCATTGTTTCCACCAAGTCTTGGGTGGGGCCTCCTAATAATAATTTTTAGTTGACAGTCTACAGGTCGTAATCCTTAGGATATACATCTGGTTCTATTTTTTGTCTATATATATATTTGTTTTTATCTTTGTATTTGAATCACCTTCTATACCAAAGGAGGTTGATCATGCTATAAGTATGTGACTAGGAATATAACCCGCATCTTATGGGGTTTAAAATATAATTTTATTTCTATTATTCTATTTTCTTATTTAAAGGGTGTATGCTTAATAGCACTGGTATTATTAATTTTATTTTATGTTTTAAACTTTTTTTGTCCATATGGAAGCTTAATGTGGTTATGTGTATTTATGCCTTTTAATTAGTGAATTTATGCCGTTTGATCTCCATATGGACAATGTCCAGGGTTCTGACTGATGCGATATCCAGTCATCAGGGACACTGACACCTGGATATCTATATCTGGTTACTAGGGTCTGATCTTCTTATAAAGAGGGTGTTCAGAATATTAGTTTTTTTTATTATCATACATTTGTAATGCCAATTACTTCTAGTCAGTATGTGCCAGATATACCTTATGAAGGGATGTGAACCGGCTGGCGGGTTTGCCGCCAGTTTGCTTCTATTCCCTTAACCTGTTAGTATCTATGCCAACACCAAAGATGGCGTTCTGTGTTTCACCTGTTGGGTCCCAGAACGAGGCTTGGTACGTGCATATATTGTGGTGGCTCAGCACGCTGCCCATTCCCCATTGAGAACATCAACCTGTGACGAAACGCGTCTGGGAGGGACGTGCTGACGTCACCACGTCGCCCTGCTGTGGACGGGAGCTGTTTGAGTGCTGGCCGGCATTGCTGTATTCCTTGTTTTTATTGTAAGTGCCATTCTTTTTAATAAATCGTAGTTCCAACGGTATTACGCTATTGGCTGTTCCTTTTTTAAATCTTATGCACACCGAGCCCGTGACGAGTCTGCCAGGACGGGATCGCGGCAACTCCACCAGGATTTCTGCTTGGGGTCTTTTTCCAATTGACCTTCCGGTAAGCAGGAACCCCTATAGGTTCACATAAGCTAATTCTGGGTCACGCTGAGGTATCAAGCCTTCAGCTGAGTGTGCGTATACTAGCTTGCCATCTGGTAAGCTGCTTCTTATGTCTGTGCACTTGGTGCGTTTTCTGCATTTTGGTGATAGTTGTATGCT
Source organism: Lithobates clamitans (assembly GCA_037952925.1). NCBI lineage: Eukaryota > Metazoa > Chordata > Amphibia > Anura > Ranidae > Lithobates > Lithobates clamitans. The sequence goes on along the minus strand of JBBGZY010000125.1, from coordinate 3,030,510 downwards.
CACCTATCTCTGATCTCTGGTAAGCAGATATACTTGGTGGTTTACCTTCCTCTCCAAGAGCACTACTCATTGCATGTTGCATGTCACCAATTTCACATTCCTGTGTATGCTGTGCACACAGGATGTCTGTATGATATTCATGATTTTGTTTTTTTGAGGTTGCACTTTCCTTTTATTTTTTTTGGTTTATTGCCTATTACCATGTCAATATCACGCTATGTTTTTGCCATATTTTTTTGGATAAACCCTATGCGGACCTGATTCGCTGCACGAGTGCGACTGATCTTGTCATATTGGAATCGCCCTCTAAAGGCCCGGGCTGGGTTTAAGCCACCTGTCTGAATTTGTCTTACGCTCTGGTAAGCATTTCACCACACAGATGTATCTCAAGTGAATCATCTTCTTTCAACATTATCACATTGAGGAGTCTATGATTATTTATTTTGGACTTTAATTGGACTTTTTATTTTCATTATTGTTTAACACTTTTAGTGAGGTTTTTCTGTTCTATATTTGTATTGGTGTGCCCCACTTATAGCCGCAGCTTTATAGAAATATTTTTCATTATATATTTTTTATCTTTAACAATATTTTTTTATTTTTTATTTACATTTTTTCAATTTATTTCAAATTTTCTTCATTGTTATTTCCACTATACTCTAAGCGCAATTTTATTTATTTTTTTTGTATATTTTTGCATTTGCATTAATTTTGGACACGAATTACGAAATATGAACTAACGGCTAATACGAAACGGAACGGAATGAAACGAAACAAATTTATTGACGGCACACATGTCTAGAAGCTTATGCCACACATGACACACTCTTCTAACCACTCGAAGACAAAGCCCTTTCTGACACTTTCTGTTTACATGAAAAATATACTTTTTTTTGTGAGAAAATTACTCTGAACCCTCAAACATTATATATTTTTTAAAGCAAAGGCCCTACAGATTAAAATGGTGGGTGTTGATAAAAAAATTTTCACATAGTATTTGCGCAGCAATTTTTTTTGGAAAAAAAAACACTTTTTTGAATTTTAATGCACTAAAACACACTATATTGCCCAAATGTTTGGTATAGTATAAAAGATGTTCTTATGCCGAGTACATAGATACCAAACACGACATGCTTTAAAATCGCGTACAACCGTGCAGCGGCGAAAAACTACATACATTTTTAAAAGCCTTTAAAAGCCTTTACAGGTTACCACTTTAGATTTACAGAGGTCTACTGCTAAAATTACTGCCCTCGATCTGACATTCACGGTGATACCTCACATGCATGGTGCAATTGCTGTTTACATATGACACAAGATCGAAGCTTGCGTTCGCCTTTGCGCATAAAAAAGGAGGGACAGAGATGCTTTTTTTATTATTTATTTATTTTTTATTATTATTTATTTTTTATTTTATTTTTACACTGTTCCTTTCATTTTTTTCTTTTTTATCATTTTTATTGTTATCACAGAGAATGTAAATATCCCCTATGATAGCAATAGGTAGTGAGTGGTACTCTTTTTAAAAAAAAATTGGGATTTATTAGACTCTAAATCTCTCCTCTGCCCTCAAAGCATCTGACCAGAATCAAGATCGGTGTGATAAGATGCTTTCCCTATTTTCCAATGGCACTGTTTATATCTGGCGAAACCTAAGCCATGAAATGCTTGTAGCTTCTGTAATATGCAATAGAATATTATAAAAATGCTTGTAGCTTCTGGTTTCTTAGGCCATAGAGATGATTGGAGCAGTTCTGTTCTTATGGTCAGCTGGTGGAATCACCGGCTGCATTATCAGGTTCCCCGGTGGGACAGGAGAGCCAGAGAAAACCAAAGAAGACGATGGGAGGGGGTGGGGAGGGGGGGTCGTTCCCTCCCACTTTTCGTAAAAGTAGTCTAGTGGCTAATTGGCCGCTAGGATTGCTTTTACATGAAAGCCGACTGCTGGCTGAAAAAAACGATACCAAGATGATACCTAAACCTGCAGGCATCATTCTGGTATATCCACTCAAATTCCAGCCACATACCAGTACGTTGCCTGTCCTTGTTGGACATATATTGTAATGTTCTTTTTTTTCATGCAGCCTGTGGGCTGCATGAAAAAAGATATTGATCGGTGGGTATGCCCACCATTAGAATACCGCCCTGCATCCACCCACTTTCTAATGATGGGCATACATGCACCATTTTATTTTTCAATTGTGGTGGTGAAATCACCTCATACAGCACTGGAGTCGCTGATTTACGTATCATGAGAGCAAATGCCATTTCTGTCAAGATAAATAAATCAGTGCTGCAGCTGAATGGTGTACCTGAAAAGCAAACCATGGTAACAATAAAACATTAACTCAATAAGACGACAATCTGTGCCAAAAAAAAGTAAAAAATATATGCCGAAGCATGGGGGCAATCCGGCCCCAATGTAAGGGGCAAATCGCCCCTCCACCCCTGCCCCATGCTTCTGCATATATGCTCTTTCTTTTTTTAACTGTGATGGTGAAATCACCTCCTACAGCGCTGGAGTCGCTGATCTACATATCGTGGGAGCAAGCGCTGTTGCTGTCAAGATAAATAAATCAGTGCTGCAGCTGAATGACTGGTTAACAATAAAACACAGTGAACAGTAAAATTTAAAATAATTACATGCCTGAAAAGAAAACATGATAAAACATAGTAACAATAAAACATTGCAGTTAAGCATAGAATACAGTAAAAAGAGCAGAATAATAGAGCGAGAATAGAGAGAGAGAGAGAACAATAAAATGACAACTATTTTTGGCTTTTTTATTTTACATATATATATATTTTTTTTTTTACACTTTTGTTTGTAACTGTAACGGTTCGGTTCCACGTTCAGGTCTCTCAAAATGCGATGGCATCTTTGGAGACCCTGTGAAAGTGTGTCCTAGTCTGTGCAGTGCTGTACCCTATGGTAATACTCCACTAGTGTGAGGTAGCGTTCAAAACATTCACCGATGCAAAGACCAGAATGGTCAGGACAGGAGGGACAATAATAGCGGGTGTCATGCCTATATCCACTTTTTCCTACAGACACGACATTTTCTTTGGGGGGTGACCGTTGGGTAGAGGTACCAGGGACGACATAAGAAAAATGCCTCTCATGCATCCGGCTTACTGCATTTGCATTGGAAAGGTGGGGCACAGCACCTTCTGGAAAAAGAAGGGCTGTGATGATCTCTTCATGGAATTTAAGGAAGGATCCAGTTCATCCTGACGCTTTGTATAGCACATAAGCGTTTCAGTAAAGCCAATTGGAATAAGTATACAGACACTTTTTTATACCAGCATCTGGCCTTACGGGAAATTAAGTACAGCACCATCAACTGGTCATTGAGGTCCACCCCTCCCATATTAAGGTTGTATTCGTGGACACAGAGGGGTTTCTCCACAACACCAGTCGCCGTTTGAATTTGGACCATTGTTTCTGCGTGAAGGGAGGACAGATTGAAAACATTCCAATTATCCCTCCACTTCACTGTGAGCAAATTATTACTTCTCAAGCAGGCTCTCTCCCCTAACCTAAGATGGGAATCTACAAGCCGCTGGGGTAAGCCCCAGCGATTTGATCGCTCAGTGCCACATGCGCCATTTCAATAATCAAACAAGTGACTAAAAAGTGGCACGCTCGTGTAATAATTGTCCACGTACAAGTGGTACCCGGTTCCGAATAAGGGTCCCACACAATCTTACCTATGTAGTCTGGGCAGTTCTTCGGCTCCACGTGACTATCTTTTCCCTCGTAAACCATAAAACTATATGTATAGCCTGTGGCCCTGTCACAGAGCTTATATATCTTGACCCCATATCTGGCACATTTGCTGGGAAGATACTGTTTTAAAGACAAGCGGCCAGAAAACGTAATCAGGGACTCATCAACGTAGACAACTTGATCGGGAGTAAACAAGGCTGCAAACTGTTGGTTGAAGTGGTTTACGAGGGGTCGAATTTTGTGGAGCCAATCATATTCAGGGTCACCCTGAGGACGACAGAGTTCATTGTAATTAAGATGCATGAACCACAAGATCTGCTCGTATCTAGCCCTGGCCATGGAGGCAGAGAACACGGGCATATGATAAAGTGGGTCAGTGGACCAATATGACCGCAACTCACTCTTTTTAGTTATGCCCATGAGGAGGGATAGGCCCAGAAAGGTCTAAAATTTGGAAACCGTAATAGGTTTCCATTCTCTGGCAAGGGTCAAATGGGGATTAGCGGAGATTAATTGACCAGCATACAAATTGCTTTGGTCAACAATAGATCTATAGAGATCTTCCGTGAAAAACAGCGAATAAAAATCAAGTGACCTAAAATCAACTGTTTCCACCTGAATTCTGGGTTGGCCAGTGAATGGGGGAAGTACGGGTGCTGCAGAAGTGGTGGGCTCCCCATTAGGATTGGCAAATGCAGCAGAAAGGGAACTATGGGCTAGACGGGCCTATCTTTGTCTTCTTGGTGGACTCTACTTGTGCTAGCCACCGCACCAGCTTGAACTGCACTTATGGGACTCGCCACATCACCACGTGATACTGCAGTGGTGATTTGACCACGACCAGGGTGTACTAGGCCGCTGGTGTTTGCCATTTCACCAGTTGGATGAAGAACCATACAAGAGCCCTGCAATTCTTGCACCTCAACAACAGCAGAACAACAGGGTCGGGTACGCCTGACCTTGGCAGGGACCACTACTCTGTCGTCAGAGCTATCTGTCAGGGTGCCACTGCTGTCTACGGGTTTGAATACTGAGTCTGAATCTAACAGATGGGTGACTTCCTCTTCACTCTCATCTGTCATGCTCAAAAACGTGTAGGCCTCTTCACTAGTGTACCTTCGATTGACCATTGTGGCTTCTAAATTTACTGGTACAACTAGTGAGACTCACAGGAAAAAAGAGCACCTGACTGTCAGTGACTGCTTCAACCGCTACCAAGAAAAATTATTAGCCTTCGCAGGGATTAGGCCTGAGTCTGTGAATGCTGCAGTTATGTGTTTTGTGTTTTGTAAGTGACAGTGATCGACTGATACTGCACTTGAGTGGGGTGGGGTGGGCTGGGCTGGGCTGGGCGGAGGGGCTAAACGCAGGTGCTAGCAGGTATCTGGGCTGATCCCACTAATGCTGCATTTTTGGGAACCCTAAACTACTGGGGATACTAGTATAGATCTGATCAGATCAGATATTGATCCGTTCAGACACTATACTACTAAGGGAGGTGTATGATGCATACGTGGGTGTTAGTGCTACTGGCACTAATCTGACACTGCCTGGGGCGACACAGACCCTAACTGGCGCTAAAACCTAACTGATGTCACCCGCCGGGTGATTAGGGGGTTAAACCTTTACTGGGTAATATATACGGCGGGTGCCCTGACGCTATTAAAAACAAACTTATCAGCGTCACCTGTAACACTAATACAGTGATCACTGGTGACAGGAGGTGAAAGGGTTAACTAGGGGGCAATCAGGGGGTTAAAACCTTTATTAGGTAGTATATGGGGGTACCTGACGCTATAAATGGTGAAACTAATCAACTAACTGGCTAACCCATGACACTAATACGGCGATCAGAAAAAAGATCTATTAGTGACACTGGTGACAGGGGGTGAAAGGGTTAACTGGGGGGTGATCAAGAGGTTAAACCTTTATTAGGGGGGTTAAAGGGGGTACCCTAGACCTACCTGGGCCTAATACTAACTGCCCTAACATTTATTTCAGTCACAAATGACACCAATGCAATGATCAGTGAAAAATCTGACAACTGCAATTGGTGACACAGTGACAGGGAGTAAAGGATTTAACTGGGGGGGGGGCGATCGGGGGTGATCGAGGGGTGACAAGTCTACCTATGTGTACTGGTGTTAGTGTAGTGTTGTGCAACTCATGTATGTTTAGACGTCCTCTCTCTGGAACTGAAAATAATTCCAGAGAGGGAGATGACATCACTTTCCCTGCCTGTGTTTACACTTACAGGCAGGGGAAGCATTTTCATTCGCCAGAACCAATACGCAACTGATATAAAAATCATAGGAATAGAATTTTAGGGGTTAGCGAGATAGTATCTAACACCTGAGAAAGTCCATAGATTCCAACAAGAAAAATCCCCATTATGCTGGTGAGGATGTAGCCAGATAGTTAACATGGTTCAAATATGGTGGAACTGTACAAAAATAAAGGAATATTGGCAAGACATACAATACTATATAAAGGAAATCACGGGCAAAGAGATTACGAAAGATCCATGGACATGCTTATTTTACAGAACAAATAGCACAAAAAAAAATATAAGAGAACAATGATCCCATATCTATTGAACGCAGCATAAGCTATAATACCTAAAAAAATGGCTAGACCCAGATAAACCCACAATAAAAGAATGGTTTGAGAGAATAGACTACATTTATAAAATGGAATATATAAGTAGTAGAGAAGAGGGTCAGGCAGAAAGATTCAATACTATATGGGAAAAGTGGATAGAGTTTAAGAAAACCAGGATGTATAGGTGTAGCGGTCACTACCTAAAGGTAGGTGATCTTTCTGTGTTAAATGACAGGGTACAGTTTCAGGTAAATTTAGTCAGGCCTGTAACCTTATCTTAGGCCTGGTTGTTTATTCTGGGGACTGGGAGTCTCAGTGTAGTGGAGGGTGTGGCCACCTGTGTTCGGGCCCAGAGATGCCTCCTCATGCTTTCAGTGGAAATGGTTCTGGAAGAGAGGTTGGACTTGTGATCTGAATGGCAGGCAGCTCATGTGTGGAGTTTTGGCCAATCATTAATTTGTTTGGCAGGAGACAGGACTCCCATATAAGCTGGGGTCACATGCTAGGAGGAGGGAGAGAGCCCCCTGCGGGGAAGAGAGAGAGACCCCCCCTTCAGGGAGGGAGAGAAGGTGAACACCGTGCAGCATGTAGCATCTGGTGTAGCTGGACGCCCCCACGGGGAGGGGAGCATGCCAGACCGAAGAGGAGGGATGGAGGAACCATCGGGAAGAAGTAGGAGCTAATCGGAAGAAGAAGACTGGGTGATCGACTGTTTGTGAGTGGCACATGGACTGTTGATCAAGTGAGTGAAAGCCCAGGGAAGCAGTACTACCAGAGGCTGAGGGATGTTGGTACGCAAGTCAGTGATGCAGGCACCGATGGTCTGTGACTTTTGGTTTAACAAAGCCCCGGGAATCCATTCAGTCAGGCGGGCGGAATTATTCTTTTGCCCAACTTGGAAGTACTGTACAAACGTGAAGTAGTGGTCAAAGTTATTCAGAGTGACTCTTTGCTACACAGCCTATGTATTCTCTAAAGTAAATCTACCAAAGCCTATATGTGAAGAGTTATTCAGAGTGACTCTTTGCTATCCATCCTGTGCATTCTCAAAGACTATACTACTCCAGTTTTCCCATGAAAAGTTATTCAGAGTGACTTTTCATTATCCGTTTGCTCTAAGTATTTGTATAAGAAGTCAAGGGAAAGATTATGAAGCAGCGAAAGAGCATCTCAGAAAAACCCTTTCCCTGTCCTAGTTCAAGTTATGCAAATAAAAACAAGAGAAAAAGTACAGTATGGGCTGTTTCTATTTCTATGGGCTGCAATGTGCTAGGTGGTGAATGTGATTTATGGATAGAACAAACTAACAGCAGCTCCTTCGGGGGTAGTGCACTACATAGGGAAAAGTGGATGTAGGGCACTGGTAAAGATGAGGAATTAAAGAAGATAAGGCCAAAGAATTAAATTAAAAATACTAACAACTACTTACAAAGCCATCCACAATTTAGCTCCCAGCTACATCACTAGCCTAGTCTCTAAATACCAACCTACTCTTTCTCTTCGTTCCTCTCAAGACCTCCTGCTCTCTAGCTCCCTCGTCACCTCCTCCCATGCTCACCTCCAGGACTTTTCCAAAGCCTCTGCAATCCTATGGAATGCCTTACCCCAATCTGTCCACTTATCTCCTACCCTATTATATTTTAGACGATCCCTAAAAACCCTTGTCTTCAGAGAAGCCTACCCTACCCACACCTAACAACTGTATTTTCAATTTCTCCATCAGTTCACCTCCACAGTTATTACCTTTTGTTTCCACTTGACCCTCCCTTCTAGATTGTAAGCTCTGACGAGCAGGGTCCTCTGATCCCTCCTGTATTGATTTGTATTGTAAGTGTACTGTCTGCCCTCATGTTGTAAAGCTCTGCGCAAACTGTTGGCGCTATATAAATCCTGTATAATAATAATAGGGAGTAAGAAATAAGGGGGAAGGGGAAGGGATGAATAAAAAAGAAGACCCCACAAAGAGGGGGGATACATACACATATATACGAGGTTAAGGGGATCAATTATGTGTGTGTACTTGAAAATGTTTTGTATATATTTGCTGCATAAAATCAAATAAAGTTTATATAAAAAAAATAAAATATCTTCTGTCAAGGTTTTTACTTTCCTTTGTGCTCCTACTAATGTTCATATAAAAGAACATCTGGGTAGCCGTGACAATAGCATTATTTTATTTAATGTTTACTGTAAGCAACAAACACATAATGGAAAGATAAAAACACTTAACTTTAGGAGAGCACATTTCCCAAGGATGAGGGTTGCTGTCCAAAACCTAAACTGGGAGGGAATATTGGCATCAATAAACACAGAACAGAAATGGGAATGTTTTCAAAAGACTGTATGTGAACTCACTGCAAAGTATATTCCCATGGGCATCATTTAATTTACAGAACATGCCCACAACTTTGAAGATGTTTTTTTTTATTATTGTGAAGCAAACAATAAATAGGACAAAATAACAGAAAAAGTCAATGTCTATTCACCCTCCCCCCCCCCAAAGTCAATATTTTGTAGAGCCACCTTTTGTGGTTATCACAGCTCCAAGTCGCTTTGGATAAGTCTCTATGAGCTTGCCACATCTTACCACTGGGATTTTTGCCCATTCCGTCTTAAAAAACTGCTCCAGCTTCTTCAAGTTGGATTGTTTTTACCTTGTGAACAGCAATCTTTAAGTCTGACCACAGAAGTTTTTGGATTGAGGTCTGGGCTTTGACTAGGCCATTCCAACACATTTACATGTTTCCCCTTAAACAACTCAAGTGTTGCTTTAGCAGTGTGTTTGGGGTCATTGTCCTGCTGGAAGGTGAACCTCCGTCCTAGCCTCAAATCACACACAGAGTGATACAGGTTTTGCTCAAGAATATCCCTGTATTTAGCAACATCCATCTTTCCCTCAACTCTGACCAGTTTCCCAGTCCCGACTGCTGAAAAACATCCCCACAGCATGATGCTGCCACCACCATTTCACTGTGGGGATGGTGTTCTTTGGGTGATGTGATGTGTTTTTCTTTGATGGCCATAACGTTCAATTCTCTGAGAATTCCCCCTGAGGAAGATACGTTTATTTCCGGTATTGACACATGTTGGGGAGGGGACAGGACAGTTTGTGAGACAGGGGAGTGTTCTCAGAGTGGGAGAGGACACACCAGTACAGCATCTTTATATTTGTTTGGCTTGTTACAGAGTGGTGCACTCATAGCACCTATTAAATGTGAGTACCCTAATATAGGGAATGTTGTCTCATTTTAAATAAAACTTTTAAAACGGTAATACACTATCCAGTTTCCTCTGATTTCCATATGAATATTATTGCAAGCAACCATCCAAGGATCTGAATGCTGACCATAAACCCAGAGGTAGTTTAAAAGCATGGTTTGACCGAGCTTAGGTGCAAGGTCACACGCTCTAAGGTGAGCGCATACACCAAAGGGACATGTGTGGACACAAGTACTTTCCTGTTTTACCATCTGTTTTATCAGCTGCAAAGAGTACCAGAAGAATGGGGTAGTTATGAATGTACTTTATGTTGCGATTCTGTGGACACAGATTAATGCATGAATTAGTTTGGCACTAGAGCACTTTAAACACAGGTCACTGTATTTATATATTGATTATTGTATTGTTTGTCATGGGGGGTATCGCATAGGATTACAATTTTGAATTGTTTATAAACGCAACTTTTAATCGCATAAAATTGCATTATTATGTTCACTAGATTTTTCACATAGGAATGAAATATCTCACCACCACTATTTAACTACAGTCAGCAAGATTAGGATTCAGTAAGATTACCATATGATTTTATTTGGATAGCTCAGTAATTTAATTTGGTATAAATATAAAACGTATATGTAATGACAGATCATGTGACACTTAGATTGCACACAGGTGGACATCATTTCACTAATTATGTGACTTCTGAAGGCAATTGGTTGCACCAGAGCTTCTTATGGGCTTCATAACAAAGGGGGTGAATACATACGCACATGCCAATTATCAGTTTTTTATTTCTGAAAAATAGTTTTATGTATATATTTTTCTGATTTTACTTCACCAACTTAGACTATTGTATTCTGATCCATCACATATAATTCAATTTAAAAAAACACTAAAAACACTAAATTTTTTGTAATGTAACAAAATAGGTAAAAAGCCAAGGGGGTGAATACTTTTGCAAGGCACTGTAAGTTTAAAAGGCTAAAAATATAACCTCACAACCAAAGTTAGAAAAGCTATAAATAAAAAAATTAACTTTTAAAAAATATAAAAAATTAAGGAACACTATCATCGTTTAACCACTTGACGACCGCCTCACGCCGATGTACGTCGGCAAAGTGGCACGGACAGGCAAAATCACGTACATGTACGTGATTTGCCTTCCGCGGGTGGGGGGTCCGATCGGACCCCCCCCCGGTGCCCGAGGCGGTCGTCGTTTGTCCAGCGGCGATCGGTGATGAGGGGGAGACCATCCGTTCGTGGCCCCCCCCTCGCGATCGCCGCCGGCCAATGAAAACACTCCTTTGCTGCTGTATGCTAAACAGCAGCAAAGGAAGTGATGTCATCTCCCCTCGGGTCGGTATTTTCCGTTCCGGCCCGAGGAGAGACGACAAGTATGTGAGTGCACAAACACTACACACACAGTAGAACATGCCAGGCACACAAATCACCCCGATCCCCCCCCCGATCGCCCCCCGATCCCCCCCCAATCACCCCCCCCCCCCCTGTCACAAACTGACACCAGCAGTTTTTTTTTTTTTTTTTTCTGATTACTGCATAGTGTCAGTTTGTGACAGTGACAGTGTTGGGACAGTGTATATTACCCCCCTTTAGGTCTAGGGTACCCCCCTAACCCCCCCTAATAAAGTTTTAACCCCTTGATCACCCCCTGTCACCAGTGTCACTAAGCGATCATTTTTCTGATCGCTGTATTAGTGTCGCTGGTGACGCTAGTTAGTGAGGTAAATATTTAGGTTCGCCGTCAGCGTTTTATAGCGTCAGGGACCCCCATATACTACCTAATAAATGTTTTAACCCCTTGATTGCCCCCTAGTTAACCCTTTCACCACTGATCACCGTATAACCGTTACGGTTGACGCTGGTTAGTTCGTTTATTTTTTATAGTGTCAGGGCACCCGCCGTTTATTACCGAATAAAGGTTTAGCCCCCCGATCGCCCGGCGGTGATATGCGTCGCCCCAGGCAGCGTCAAATTAGCGCCAGTACCGCTAACACCCACGCACGCAGCATGCGCCTCCCTTAGTGGTATAGTATCTGATCGGATCAATATCTGATCCGATCAGATCTATACTAGCGTCCCCAGCAGTTTAGGGTTCCCAAAAACGCAGTGTTAGCGGGATCAGCCCAGATACCCGCTAGCACCTGCGTTTTGTCCCTCCGCCCGGCCCGGCCCGGCCCAGCCCACCCAAGTGCAGTATCGATCGATCACTGTCACTTACAAGGCACTAAACGCATAACTGCAGCGTTCGCAGAGTCAGGCCTGATCCCTGCGATCGCTAACAGTTTTTTTGGTAGCATTTTGGTGAACTGGCAAGCACCAGCCCCAGGCAGCGTCAGGTTAGCGCCAGTACCGCTAACACCCACGCACGCACCATACACCTCCCTTAGTGGTATAGTATCTGAACGGATCAATATCTGATCCGATCAGATCTATACTAGCGTCCCCAGCAGTTTAGGGTTCCCAAAAACGCAGTGTTAGCGGAATCAGCCCAGATACCTGCTAGCACCTGCGTTTTTCCCCTCCGCCCGGCCCAGCCCAGCCCACCCAAGTGCAGTATCGATCGATCACTGACACTTACAAAACACTAAACGCATAACTGCAGCGTTCGCAGAGTCAGGCCTGATCCCTGCGATCGCTAACAGTTTTTTTTGTAGCGTTTTGGTGAACTGGCAAGCACCAGCCCCAGGCAGCGTCAGATTAGCGCCAGTACCGCGAACACCCACGCACGCAGCATACGCCTCCCTTAGTGGTATAGTATCTGATCGCATCAATATCTGATCCGATCAGATCTATACTAGCGTCACCAGCAGTTTAGGGTTCCCAAAAACGCAGTGTTAGCGGGATCAGCCCAGATACCTGCTAGCACCTGCGTTTTGCCCCTCCGCCCGGCCCAGCCCAGCCCACCCAAGTGCGGTATCGATCGATCACTGTCACTTACAAAACACTAAACGCATAACTGCAGCGTTCGCAGAGTCAGGCCTGATCCCTGCGATCGCTAACAGTTTTTTGGTAGTGTTTTGGTGAACTGGCAAGCGCCAGCGGCCTAGTACACCCCGGTCGTAGTCAAACCAGCACTGCAGTAACACTTGGTGACGTGGCGAGTCCCATAAGTGCAGTTCAAGCTGGTGAGGTGGCAAGCACAAGTAGTGTCCCGCTGCCACCAAGAAGACAAACACAGGCCCGTCGTGCCCATAATGCCCTTCCTGCTGCATTCGCCAATCCTAATTGGGAACCCACCGCTTCTGCAGCGCCCGTACTTCCCCCATTCACATCACCAACCAAATGCAGTCGGCTGCATGAGAGGCATTTTTATGTCCTCCCGAGTACCCCTACCCAACGAACCCCCCCAAAAAAGATGTCGTGTCTGCAGCAAGCGAGGATATAGGCGTGACACCCGCTATTATTGTCCCTCCTGTCCTGACAATCCTGGTCTTTGCATTGGTGAATGTTTTGAACGCTACCATTCACTAGTTGAGTATTAGCGTAGGGTACAGCATTGCACAGACTAGGCACACTTTCACAGGGTCTCCCAAGATGCCATCGCATTTTGAGAGACCCGAACCTGGAACCGGTTACCGTTATAAAAGTTAGTTACAAAAAAAGTGTAAAAAAAATATGAAATAAAAAAAAATAGTTGTTGTTTTATTGTTCTCTCTCTCTCTATTCTCTCTCTCTATTGTTCTGCTCTTTTTTACTGTATTCTATTCTGCAATGTTTTATTGTTATTGTTATTGTTATTGATTGTTATTGTTATTGTTATTGTTATTGTTATTATGTTTTATCATGTTTGTTTTTCAGGTGTGTAATTATTTACACTTTACTGTACTTTATTGTTAACCATTGTTAACCATTTTTTTGTCTTCAGGTACGCCATTCACGACTTTGAGTGGTTATACCAGAATGATGCCTGCAGGTTTAGGTATCATCTTGGTATCATTCTTTTCAGCCAGCGGTCGGCTTTCATGTAAAAGCAATCCTAGCGGCTAATTAGCCTCTAGACTGCTTTTACAAGCCGTGGGAGGGAATGCCCCCCCCCCCCCACCGTCTTCCGTGTTTTTCTCTGGCTCTCCTGTCTCAACAGGGAACCTGAGAATGCAGCCGGTGATTCAGCCAGCTGACCATAGAGCTGATCAGAGACCAGAGTGGCTCCAAACATCTCTATGGCCTAAGAAACCGGAAGCTACGAGTATTTCATGACTTAGATTTCGCCGGATGTAAATAGCGCCATTGGGAAATTGGGGAAGCATTTTATCACACCGATCTTGGTGTGGTCATTTGCTTTGAGGGCAGAGGAGAGATCTAGGGTCTAATAGACCACAATTTTTTCAAAAAAGAGTACCTGTCACTACCTATTGCTATCATAGGGGATATTTACATTCCCCGAGATAACAATAAAAATGATTAAACAAAAAAATATGAAAGGAACAGTTTAAAAGTAAGATTAAAAAAGCAAAAAAATAATAAAGAAAAAAAAAAAAAAAAAAAAAAACACCCCTGTCGCCCCCTGCTCTCGCGCTAAGGCGAACGCAAGCGGCGGTCTGTCGTCAAACGTAAACAGCAATTGCACCATGCATGTGAGGTATCACCGCGAAGGCCAGATCGAGTGCAGTAATTTTTCCAGTAGACCTCCTCTGTAAATCTAAAGTGGTAAACTGTAAAGGCTTTTTAAGGCTTTTAAACATGTATTTATTTTGTTGCCACTGCACGTTTGTGCGCAATTTTAAAGCATGTCATGTTTGGTATCCATGTACTCGGCCTGAGATCATCTTTTTTATTTCATCAAACATTTGGGCAATATAGCGTGTTTTAGTGCATTAAAATTAAAAAAAGTGTGTTTTTTCCCCAAAAAATGCGTTTGAAAAATCGCTGCGCAATTACTGTGTGAAAAAAAAAAATGAAACACCCACCATTTTAATCTGTAGGGCATTTGCTTTAAAAAAATATATAATGTTTGGGGGTTCAAAGTAATTTTTTTGCAAATAAAAAAAACTTTTTCATGTAAACAATAAGTGTCAGAAAGGGCTTTGTCTTCAAGTGGTTAGAAGAGTGGGTGATGTGTGACATAAGCTTCTAAATGTTGTGCATAAAATGCCAGGACAGTTCAAAACCCCCCCAAATGACCCCATTTTGGAAAGTAGACACCCCAAGCTATTTGCTGAGAGGCATGTCGAGTCCATGGAATATTTTATATTGCGACACAAGTTGCGGGAAAGAGACAAATTTTTTTTTTTTTTTTTTTTTTTTGCACAAAGTTGTCACTAAATGATATATTGCTCAAACATGCCATGGAAATATATGAAATTACACCCCAAAATACATTCTGCTGCTTCTCCTGAGTACGGGGATACCACATGTGTGAGACTTTTTGGGAGCCTAGCCGCGTACGGGACCCCGAAAACCAAGCACCGCCTTCAGGCTTTCTAAGGGCGTGAATTTTTGATTTCACTCTTCACTGCCTATCACAGTTTCGGAGGCCATGGAATGCCCAGGTGGCACAAAACCCCCCCAAATGACCCCATTTTGGAAAGTAGACACCCCAAGCTATTTGCTGAGAGGTATAGTGAGTATTTTGCAGACCTTACTTTTTGTCACAAAGTTTTGAAAATTGAAAAAAGAAAAAAAAAAATGTTTTTTCTTGTCTTTCTTCATTTTCAAAAACAAATGAGAGCTGCAAAATACTCACCATGCCTTTCAGCAAATAGCTTGGGGTGTCTACTTTCCAAAATGGGGTCATTTGGGGGGGTTTTGTGCCACCTGGGCATTCCATGGCCTCCGAAACTGTGATAGGCAGTAAAGAGTGAAATCAAAAATTTTCACCCTTAGAAATCCTGAAGGCAGTGATTGGTTTTTGGGGTCCAGTACGCGGCTAGGCTCCCAAAAAGTCCCACACATGTGGTATCCCCATACTCAGGAGAAGCAGCTAAATGTATTTTGGGGTGCAATTCCACATATGCTCATGGCCTGTGTGAGCAATATATCATTTAGTGACAACTTTATGAAAAAAAAAAAAAAAAAAAAAAAAAAGTGTCACTTTCCCGCAACTTGTGTCAAAATATAAAATATTCCATGGACTCAATATGCCTCTCAGCAAATAGCTTGGGGTGTCTACTTTCCAAAATGGGGTCATTTTGGGGGGTTTTGTGCCACCTGGGCATTCCATGGCCTCCGAAACTGTGATAGGCAGTGAAGAGTGAAAGCAAAAATTTACACCCTTAGAAATCCTGAAGGCGGTGATTGGTTTTCGGGGCCCCGTACGCGGCTAGGCTCCCAAAAAGTCCCACACATGTGGTATCCCCATACTCAGGAGAAGCAGCTAAATGTATTTTGGGGTGCAATTCCACATAGGCCCATGGCCTGTGTGAGCAATATATCATTTAGTGACGACTTTTTGTAAATATTTTTTTTTTTTTTTTTTTTTGTCATTTTTCAATCACTTGGGACAAAAAAAATAAATATTCAATGGGTTCAACATGCCTCTCAGCAATTTCCTTGGGGTGTCTACTTTCCAAAATGGGGTCATTTGGGGGGGTTTTGTACTGCCCTGCCATTTTAGCACCTCAAGAAATGACATAGGCAGTCATAAACTAAAAGCTGTGTAAATTCCAGAAAATGTACCCTAGTTTGTAGACGCTATAACTTTTGCGCAAACCAATAAATATACACTTATTGACATTTTTTTTACCAAAGACATGTGGCCGAATACATTTTGGCCTAAATGTATGACTAAAATTTAGTTTATTGGATTTTTTTTATAACAAAAAGTAGAAAATATCATTTTTTTTCAAAATTTTCGGTCTTTTTCCGTTTATAGCGCAAAAAATAAAAACTGCAGAGGTGATCAAATACCATCAAAAGAAAGCTCTATTTGTGGGAAGAAAAGGACGCAAATTTCGTTTGGGTACAGCATTGCATGACCGCGCAATTAGCAGTTAAAGCGACGCAGTGCCAAATTGGAAAAAGACCTCTGGTCCTTAGGCAGCATAATGGTCCGGGGCTCAAGTGGTTAAATGTTACAAAGAATATACCAGAATATGTCAAATGGAAATCAAGGCCGCAAAAATTCAAAATGAATGACAGATTGCAAAAGATAGTAGGACAAATCCCAAAAGATTATCAATTATTATCAAATATATTAACAGTAAAAAAGGTCAGGTCAGAGCATGTAGGCCCTTTACAAAATAATCCAGAGTGGGTGACAGGGGACAAAGAGAAGGCAAATTTATTAAATACCTTCTTCAGCTCTGTGTATACAAAGGAGTATGAGGGAGATCATGTCCATAATGGGGATGGTATTGACACAGCCCCAAATGATCCACAATGGCTCAAAAGTGATATGGTCCAAAAATATTTAGACAGCATAAAGGTGAATAAAGCACCTGGACCAGATGGCATACACCCAAGGATCCTTAAGAAATTAAGTTCTGTCATTATTTTTTTCTTTTTTTAAATCTTGATCTTTATTTGAAGATTATTTTAATACAGATAGTATCAACAGAAAAAAAAAATATATATTTGAGAGCACTTAATGCCAGCAGTCACCAATTGGAGATTGGATCAGGCAAAAGGAGGCATTAATTCGATTTACTGGAAGTATACATAAGTTTAGAACAATAAGTAACAGTTGTGTTAAATCTCAAAATATGTTTGGTACCTGAACTCATAAAGACAGAGAACAAAGAAAAGAAAAAAACTGTATCTTAAGAAATAAGAGAACTGGTGTTGTTGATCAGGGGAGGATTGGTTTTTCCTTAGCAGACAGTATTGAAGGTTTCGAGTATGGACTTTGAATGGTGGAAGTTTTGAGCCAGTAAAGGTCACGACGTGACCATGTTCCTTTTGTCTGTAGTCCAGCACGTCCATTTTTGTTGGAATTGGGTGTTTTTGCCTTGAAGTCTTGCAAACATTTGTTCGAAGGGTAGCCTGCATGTTTAGAAAGTCGATTGCTTTAATGGAGGAAGGAGGATTGTCTGAACTCCAGGCGCTTGCCAGTGCTCTTCTAGCTGCTATTAGGACGTGAGTGACGAAGACATTGAATATGCTTGGCCATTTATCTAGGCCAATGCTGAAATGGTAGTTTCCAGGAGCAGCGGGTAGTTTATCCTGGTGGTAGAAGAGGTTAGATCGGATATTTCTTTCCAGAAAGCTGTAATCTTCAGGCAGTACCACCTGGATTTTTAGAACTGTTTCCCAGTGGGATATGCATCTGGATGCTTTCCTAGGTTGTTGAAATGCTTGACACCATTGCTGCTTTGTGTAGGCAACTCCTAGGTCATGTTACCAGGAGATCATAGCTGGTGGTTTGTCCAGTAGCACTCTGGAGCTTAGAGCATTGTACATTATGGAGATCCCTTTTTTTATCAGATTTTCAGATGATAAAAAGGAGTAAATTGGTTTCATTAGGGCATCTTCCCTTAACTGTAGGGGGATAGTAGGTGTCGTATTTGTAGAAGTCCTTATGTGAAATGCCATATGTTCCAAAGAGGTCCTGAAAGGAGAGCATATGTTGTCGATCATATAGTTGATTGACTAGGTTGAGACCGTTGCTTTTCCACTTGGAGATATCCAGGACTGGAATTAGTAAAAGCAATGAGGAAAGTGGGGTGTTTGGATCAATAATTTATGGTTTGCTTCCTCTGGTTTTCAGAACAGATATTCACGTCTTGAGGGTAGCATGCGCTGTTCCCAAGAAAGTTCTGGTAATTTTGTAAGTGAGCGCAGAGGCTCCCAGCAGCGCCCTGGGGTCAGCAGAGAGAGCATGCTGTTCGTTTTTTATCTATCGTTTGTCTGGGGCTGGAGACCACCAGTGTTTAGTTTGGTCGAGGATGGTGGCTGTGTAGTACTTGGCTAAGTCAGGTGCGCCCAAACCTGCATGGATGACCAGTGTCTACATGGACTCTCTTCATACTCTTGCTTTTTTATCTGACCATATGAAAGAGTTTAAGGTCTTAAGTTGGGCTGCTGACATCAGCAGGGGAATCGTTCTAAAGAAATATAGCAAGAATGAAAGAATGGAAGAATGAAATTTTTAGTCAATTCAATTTTTCCTGCCAGGAGACTGTGGCTTTTGAGTGTGTTTTAGAAAGTTCCGAGATTTTGTTAAAGCGGGGGTTCACCCACACCGCCAAAAAAAAAAATATTAAAAGCCAGCAGCTACAAATACTGCAGCTGCTGACTTTTAATACATGGCCACTTACCTGTCCCAGGGTCCAGCGATGTCGGCAGGGGATGCCGAGATCCCGCTCGGTTCTCGGCAGCTGCCACCGCCATCCTAGGTGAGGGAAGCAGGAAGTGAAGTGCTGCGGCTTCACTTCCCGGTTCCCTACTGCGCATGCGCGAGTCGCGCTGCGCGTCCCTAGTGGTCCCCGCTCTCTCCTGGGAGTTGTGTGTTCCCAGCAGACAGCGCGGTCGGGACAGGAAGAGGCATAGACTCCCATGGGAGTCTATGCCGGAAGTGGGTGCAAATACCTGTCTTAGACAGGTATCTGCACCCCCCTCCCCCCTGAAAGGTGCCAAATGTGACACCGGAGGGGGGGAGGGTTCCGAAAAGCGGAAGTTCCATTTTTGTGTGGAACTCCGCTTTAAGCAGAAGAGTATACTTGGCTTTAAAAATTTGACTGCCTGGGGAGATCATTCTGATACCAAGGTATGTTATCTGGGAAGAGAACTCCCAAGAGAAGGGGGAAACTGCTGAGACTTGTTTTTGCTTTGGAGCAGAGAGGTGTATTGGTAGCATGAATGATTTGGAGTTGTTTACTTTGTATAATGAAATTGCTCCAAACTCTTTCAAGATGTTTTGGAGAGCAGATACGGAGGAGATGGGGGTCAGTTAGGGCAAGGAGAATATCATTGGAGTATAGGCCTATTTTGTGTTCCTCTTGTCCTATTTTTAAGCCTTTAATTGTTGTGCATGCACGGATTGATTCTGCTAATGGTTCAATGATTAGGGCGAAGATGAATGGGGATAGTGGGCACCCTTATCTGGTTCCATTAGTGAAGTCAAATGGGTCCGACAGCATGCCAAATATCCAGACCTTGGCGCTGGGATTGGAGTATAATGCTAGGATGGCTTGGCCAAAGGGGTCAGTGAGACCAAATTTGTTTAGCACTTGTTGGAGATATCTCCAATGTACTCGGTCAAACGCCTTCTCTGCATCCAAAGATAGAAGCAGAGAAGGCAATTGATGGTGGTCTGACCAGTGGATCAGGTCGATAAATCTTCTGATGCTATCTGGTGCTTGGCATCCATTGATAAACCCGACTTGATATGGCTGTATCAGGGTAGAATTGAAGGGTTGTAGCCTATTGGCTATCAGTTTAGCATACATTTTGATATCGCTATTGGGTAATGATATAGGCCTGAAGTTTGCGGGATTGGTTGGGGGTTTAACTGGTTTAGGTATGGCTACTTTTAATGCTTCTAGTGATTCTTTAGTGAATGAACCCACTTCCGTCGGCTTGATTGGCTACTTCACTAAGGTATGGCACTAGTGTGTCAGCAAAGGTTTTGTAATATTCATTACTATATCTGTCAGGACCAGGAGATTTGTTTGCAGGCAGGGTATTTATGGCTTTAAGCACTTCCTCTGTAGTAAAAGGTGCTGAGAGAGAAGCTTGTTGGGATGAAGTCAGCGAGGGTGTGTTTATCAATTCCAGGAAGGTCCGTATTTGGCTTCCGAGGGAGGATGGAAGTCTGGGGCTTTTTGTAGATTATACAAGGATGAGTAAAATTTGCTAAATGCATTCACAATTTCTAGGGGGTTAGTGATGGTTCCTTTCTTTGGATTGGTGAGCGAGGAAACGTTAGGTTTCCTTAAAGGTTGATTGATTTGTCGAGCTAGGAGGGTGCCCGCTTTGTTAGCTTGAGTGTAAAAGTTGAGTTTAGATCTTTTAAGTGCGTGTTCGTGTTGGCTGAGCAGGCAGTTGGCCAAAACTTGTCTAAGTTTGTCGAGGGTGAGAGCAACATTTGCGTCTAACAAAGTTTTATGTTGTTCTAGAATTTGTATCTGAGCTAGTAAATCTGCTATCTCTTTTCTCACGCACGCCTGTTTTAATCAAGATGCCTCTCATGAACACCTTGTGAGAATTCCATAGCACAAACTTGTCTATGTCATCAGAGACATTCAGCTGGAAGAAATAGGTTAGTTCTAGTTTCATCTGCTCCTTGTATCTGGGGTTGGTAAGAAGAGTCAGTTCAGTGGATTTCAGTCGCCAAAGAGATGTGTTGAACGGAGTCTCAAAGATTTCTAATGAGACAGGGGCATGGTCTGACCATGTGATGGAGTCAATCTCCATTTTATAAATATGTTGTAGCGTGAGCTTGTCAACAAGGAACAGATCAAGTCTCGAGTAAGATTGTTGTGGTTTGGAAAAAAAGTTATAGTCCCTTTCACTGCCATGGAGGCATCTCCAAGCATCATAGAGGTTTGTGTTAGTGATAAATGAGGACAGTGAAGATGTTCTTTTGCGAGCCCTGTTAGACGAGTCTATTATGGGATTAGGCATATCATTAAAGTCCCCACAGATTATAAGGTGACCTCGGGCTTTTTGTTTTATTTTTGTTCGGATTTCTCAAAAAAAAAAAAAGAGCATTTCGGAGTGTTAGGTGCGTATAGGTTATAGTCCCTTTCACTGCCATGGAGGCATCTCCAAGCATCATAGAGGTTTGTGTTAGTAAAAAATGAGGACAGTGAAGATGTTCTTTTGCGAGCCCTGTTAGACGAGTCTATTATGGGATTAGGCGTATCATTAAAGTCCCCACAGATTATAAGGTGACCTCAGGCTTTTTGTTTTATTTTTGTTCGGATTTCTCAAAAAAAAAAAAAAGAGCATTTCGGAGTGTTAGGTGCGTATAGGTTATAGTCCCTTTCACTGCCATGGAGGCATCTCCAAGCATCATAGAGGTTTGTGTTAGTGATAAATGAGGACAGTGAAGATGTTCTTTTGCGAGCCCTGTTAGACGAGTCTATTATGGGATTAGGCGTATCATTAAAGTCCCCACAGATTATAAGGTGACCTCGGGCTTTTTGTTTTATTTTTGTTCGGATTTCTCAAAAAAAAAAAAAGAGCATTTCGGAGTGTTAGGTGCGTATAGGTTAATCAGGGTAATCTGGGTGTTGTCAAAATTGGCTTGTAGTATAATGTCACGGCTGGCTGGGTCAGAGTAGGGGTCATGAATTTGAAACTGTAGGGAATGTTTTATAGCTATCATGACTGCTTTGGATTTAGTGTCAGCATTTGCACTACTGAAACAGTAGTGTGCATAATCCTTGTGTTTGCAAGTGGGAGGGTTGGATTGATTACAGTGTGTCTCTTGGGCACAGAGGATGTCAGTGTGGAGTGTGGTCAGCCTCTTTCCAGAGGACAGATCTTTTATAGGGGGTATTGAGGCCCTTGGCATTAATGGAGGTTATTTTGACCATTGGGCGGTATAGATAAGCTTGGAAATTCCTCCAATGGAGCTAAAACACGATGTATACAAGGTTAGTAAGTAAACAATTACATTTTGGTATGAGTAAAATATTTCAGAAAGTAACAAGACACATATAACTGAACAATTGTGCATTAACTGTAATTTGGGAGAGAAGCAGGCTGAGTTAAATCGTATAGGGACAATGTGAAATCTGCTAAGCAGACTCATCTACTGGGGGGTGTAGATTAACACCCGAGTCAGGGAAGTACGAGCCACTTTCCTCTCATCTAGGGAGAAGTTAACAGAGCGAGAGTCGACCGACTACCAGGTTAGTTGCCCATGATAGGCTGGGATTAGGATGGTGGATTTGTCTCCCAATCTTTTGACAGATGCTGAGTTGTATGTTTCTTCATGTTGGATGGAGGATATGCTGCTTGGTACTAGGGATGAGCCGAACAGCCCCAGGTTTGCTCCACAGCAGAACATGCGAGCAGGCAAAAAATTTGTTCGAACATGTGAACACTGTTAAAGTCTATGGGACACGAACACGAATAATCAAAAGTGCTAATTTTAAAGGCTTATATGCAAGTTATTGTCATAAAAAGTGTTTGCTGACCCGGGTTCTGCCCCAGGGGACATGTATCAATGCAAAAGAAAGTTTTAAAAACGGACGTTGTTTTTAGAGAAGTGATTTTAATAATGCTTAAAGTGAAACAATAAAAGTGAAATATTATTGAATATAATGAATTTTCGGGTCTCGGCAATACACATAAAAGTCATTGAAAAAAACGGCATGGGATTCCCCCACAGTCCATTACCAGGCCCTTTGGGTCTAGTATGAATATTAAGGGGAACCTCGAACTAAAATGTTTTTAAAAATTGCGTGGGGGTTCCCTCAAATTCCATAACAGGTCTGGTATGGATATTAAGGGTAAACCCACGCCAAATTTAAAAAAAAAAAATGGCGTGGGGATCCCCCTCAAAATCCACACCAGATTTTAAGGGGAACCCCGTGCCAAAATTAAAAAAAAAATGGTGTGGGGGTCCTCCCAAAAATCCTTACTAGACCCTTATCCGAGTACGCAACCTGGCAGGCCGCAGCAAAAGAGGGGGGACGAGAGAGCACCCCCCTCCTCAACCGTACCAGGCCACATGCCCTCAACATGGGGAGGGTGCTTTGGGGTAGCCCCCAAAGCACCTTGTCCCCATGTTGATGGGGACAAGGGCCTCATCCCCACAACCCTTGCCCGGTGGTTGTGAGGGTCTGTGGGTGGGGGGCTTATCGGAATCTGGAAGCCCCCTTTAACAAGGGGACCCCCAGATCCCAGCCTCCCCCGTGTGAAATGGTAATGGGGTACAAATGTACCCCTACCATTTCACAAAAAAGTGTGAAAATGTTAAAAATGACAAGACACGGCTTGGGACAATTCCTTTATTAAAAAATAAAAAAGTCCCACGTAGTCCATTCTTCTTCTTCTCTTGCTCCGCCGACGGACTGAAAAAAAAAAAGCCGCACTGACCTACCTCCATGGGAGGCACCCACCGTATGACGCGTCCTCACAGGTGACAGTTCTTTTATAACTGAGGGTGGGGCCACTCGCTGATGTCCCCGGGTGACCCCGCCCCCCATTGATGCACGGGGACATCCCTATGGCTTCCCCGTAGCGTCAGAGGGGAGTGGGGCCACACACTGACATCCCTGGGTGACCCCGCCCCCCTCTGGTGCACGGGGACATCCCTATGGCTTCCCCGTAGCGTTAGAGGAGGCGGGCCACCCGCTGACGTAATCGGGTGTTCGAGTCGAACTCATGTTCAACCCGAAGATAAAGCTCATCCCTACTTGGTACCCCCATTGTGATAGATATTTGAATCCATCATTCCGTGTCATTATGAGGACTACTTTGTCCCGGTATGTCACCAGGAGTTTTGTGGGATGTCCCCAGCTTTATTTGATTTGTTTTGCTCATAAACTTTGCGTTATAGGTCTGAATTCCCGCCATCTAGCTGCATTGGCTTGGGGTATATCTGCATAGAATGCGAAGTGAGAAAATGGGTCAGGAAGATATTTTAGTTTCCTGGCAGTGGACATGAGCATATCTTTGATATGAAAAAAATGTATACGTGCGATTACATTGCATGGTACTGAGGCTGGAAGGAAGCTAGGCTTAACAAGGTGGTGTGCCCAATCAATGAGGAGATCCTGTTTGGAGTCTGATGGTAGGATCTTTCTGAACAATTCTTGTAGGTATCCGATGAGCTCTGGGTGCATCACAGATTCAAGTATACCCCTGATTAAAGTCCTTTCTTGTATTAAGAGAGGTATGGACTCCAGAAAGATAGATATTATTTTGCCCCTGTACCAAACATTAGTAAGACCTAATCTGGAATATGTAGTTCAGTTTTGGGCACCAGTTTACAAAAAGGATATTGGGGAACTGGAGAAAGTGCAGAGAAGAGCAGCCAAACTGATAAGAGGCATGGAGGAGCTCAGCTACGAGGAAAGATTAGAGGAATGGAATTTATTCTCTCTTGAGAAAAGGAGATTAAGGAGGGATATGATCAACATGTATAAATACACAAGTGGTCCATATAATGGACTTGGTGTTGAGTTATTCACTTTAAGGTCAACACAGAGGACAAGGGGGCACTCTTTGCGTCTGGAGGAAAAGAGATTTAATCTACAAATATGGAAAGGTTTCTTCACAGTAAGAGCTGTAAAAAGGTGGAATAGACTCCCTCAAGAGCTTGTTCTGGCTATCTCAGTAGCTTGCTTTAAAAAATATTATTTCCTAAATGTATATAATATAACTGGATACTAACATTTATAGGTGAAGTTGAACCAGGGAATATCTGATTACCTCTCTGGGGATCAGGAAGGAATTTTTTCCCCTGCTGGAGCAAATTGGATCAAGCTTTGCTGGGGCTTTTTTGCCTTCCTCTGGATCAACTGTGTGCATAGGTTTGTGTATATGGCCCAGACAGCAAGTAATTGTGCTGCAAATTTGAAAATGACTTGCTAAGCTCTTGCTAGACTTGCCAAGCTTCACAAGTCTGTTGCACAATTGCAGCAAGCAGGCATGTACTGGCCATAGGGACTATTGGGAGTTTCCCGGTGGGCCGATGGTTCAGTGGGCCGCTTTCAATGACAGCCTGGCAAATCAATTGCTATGCTACTCGTGCAGCCATTCATTTGAGCGTCGTTGTACTGCCCATGGCTAGGTATCGAGCTTCCGGATGCAGCGCAGCGCACTTTGGCTCTTTCCGCCCCTTCTCGGATCTTTCTGAACTCGCACACATCTTTGGGCACCTCTGGCCCGCACTCGTTCTTTACTGTCACAGCTCAACTTCTGCCACCCCCTCCTCTCTGTCAGCTCTTCGCCTCTTCGTCCAGCAAAACTCGGCTATATAATGGTTTTAATTATAAGCATAGTTTATATATGATTTTTTGCTGAAAATATTTTTATGAACATTTCAATATTAATTGATACTTTTGATGACCTTTTAACTACGTTGGATTTTGCATATTGTTTGAATCATTATTTGTAATTGCATTATTTGGATTTTTTATGCTATTTTAGTTAGCGCACACATCCTTTGCTATATATTCAATTTATCTGTGGGTTTGTGGTAACCTGTTTGATGTTGGCAGCTGCTCACTACTGTGGTTGATCAAAAATAGATGTGCGCATTAGTTTATTTTAAAATATATAATGCAGAGCCAGGCTTTGGGCCTAGTCCTAGGGGGCAGGTGACAGGGGGACACCAGGGGGAGAGGGGGGCTGGATGATACAAGACAATCAGGGGGCCCAGGGAATGATGAGGCTCCTGTGGGAAGAAGAAGCCCTAAGGAATGAAGTGTTTGGGATGTAGGGGTCCTATAAGAAGGACCCTATGGAATGAAGGGGGTCCCCAATGGGAAGAATTGGGGTTATGGTTTTTGCATTTGTCTTGATGACATCAGAAGACCTTAGATCGCTGGAGCCAGGGGGGAGAAGACTCTCTGAGAACCAGTCTAGCAGGATGAAGGATCAAGTAAGCAAATCCTTTTTCATGCAGCCTGGACCTAAACCAACCCTTGCAGTGTGGGCACAATTTTATTTTCACATGACAAACATGCTGTCAGTGTTGCTGGGGGCTTCCCCGTTCACCTGGTCTTTCTTCTGGGTTTGCATGCTCCTGCTGTGTGGATAGCCAGGCCATGATGACGTCACTTTCATGCAAGTGCACAGGATACTGTTTTTGTGCATGTTTGCAAAATTAGAGTGGGCCGGTCTGGATGAAGTCCAGGGCCAAATTTTTGTCCCAGTCCAGCCCTGGCAGCAAGTTTGTATTGCGTGACTCCAGATCAACTTTCTTTGCAAACATTCTGCAAGTCTGCTGCAAGTTCTGGTTCAGTTATTTTGTGTAATAGTTATCCCACCACAGGGGCCACTGTGGCTGGATTTTCATCATTGCTCCCTGCTGTGTGTAAGGTTTTTCTTTAATTGGTGCTGGGGCGTGGTACGCAGAGAGGTGAATGGTATCCATGAGATCTGATATGGAGTTCAGAGAGGTAGAAATCAAGGAGTGAGTGTGACTAACCCTAATATCCCATTGGTGGAGCACAATTTGGAATGTTTTATTTTTCCTTGTTTATATGCTAGCAGCTCACCGTAACAAAGACCACAACAGGTCTAGTGGCACTTTTAGGAGAGGAGAGTGGAGTGGAATGTGATTTTCCATAAAGGATCCATATATTAAAGCCTTTTTAGACTAGCTGTGGATTTTGATGCAGGAGAGGAGAGTGGAACGTGAACTGCCATAAGGATTTGTATACCAAAGCACCACTAGACATGTTGTGGTCTTTGTTTAAGGTGAGCTGCTAGGGCACACTCCTGGTGGATGCCTGGATGGTGGGAACAATTCAACTTTCAAGAATAGTTTTTTGAGCACGTGATCTTCACATCTTATCACTTTTTGATGCACATGCACTTTATTATTTGGGACTTATTTTATAGGTTTTTTTTTGTAAAATCAGATGAATACCTGCTTTTGATTCAAGCACTTTTATCACTGTTTCACATATTATTGCATATTATTGTATTTTTTATGTTTTTTTTTAAATTAGGGATAGTCATTTATGCATATTTGTCTTTTTGCTGTTGCAAAAGTGCAAAAGAAAAAACTGTGTGCTGACACAGTGAACAAAAAGTGCTTAGTGCAAGAAAATATTATTCATTAGTAAAGTGCATGCATCAAACATTCATATGTGTTCAAAATATTTTAAGTTCATTTTGCAATCCCAGGAAAAATCCAAGAAAGTGATAATAATAATCTTGGATTTTCCTGAGATTGCAAAATGGATCTCAAATATTTTTAACACATATGCATTTTTGATGCATACACTTTACTAATGAATAATATTTTCTTGCACTAAGCACTTTTTGTTCACTGTCAGCACATCATTTTTTCTTTTGCACTTTCTTTTAACAACATTTGCACTTTAATTGTTTTTATAGAAACAAATAATTTTTGTATGATAGATGAATTATTTTATGCAATGGATTGAATGTATTTCATACATGTACAGTAAGGTATTAGGTTAATAGCAATGGGTTCACTATCACCAGATTGTGGGATTATAGATTTGTGCTGCTTTCTTCTTTTTTTCTTGCCAAAAATGGAGACTTGCATAACTCTGGCTATAGACTTGCGGGCTTGTACTGTAGACTTGCGGGGCTCATGCTGTAGACTTGCGGGGCTCATGCTGTAGACTTGCGGGGCTCGTTCTGTAGACTTGCGGGGCTCTTGCTATAGACTTGCGGGGCTCTTTAGACTTGCAGAGATCTTGCTGAGACTTGGAGGGCTCTTGCTGAGACTTGCAGGGCTGTTACTGTAGACTTACCACTGCAAATGTGCTACAAATTGGAAAAGTGTCCACTAAAACTTGTGCGTCAAGTGCTCTGCAAGTGTTTGCAACTTGCCAAGGAAGATGTGCAGCAAGTTCACAAGACTTACAATTCAATACTGCCACAACTGTATGGCGAGTTATCCTTGCTATTTGGGGGGAATTGTATGATTTTTTCCCTCCTTTTATTGGTTGAACTAGATGGACTTGCGTCTTTTTTCAACCTGACTAACTATATAACTATTTCAAAAATAATCTCATGGCAACCCAAATAACCAACATCATGCTTAAAGTGGATGTAAACCCGAATTTTTTTTTTTTTATGTCAGAATGTAGAGTATAAGATTTCCTATCATTTGAGCCCAGTCTTGCCCCAAAAAGTTAATCCAGCTCTGAGCAATCCTCTTTTATTGTTCAGTGAGATAAATCTTGACAAACAGAGAAAAACTTTGTCAAATCCTCCCCCTTGCTGTGAGTAACAGGTGATTTACATATCTTGTGCACTAGCCTAAGACATGCATTATTTTTTAATTCCCACCCCCACTCCTTTCTTCAGCAGCTCTGCAAGGATTGGCTGTTCCACACCTCAGCATGATTTGGCATGCTGAAGTCATGTGGTTACTTTCCTGTCTTTTCACTGGATGTTAGAGATCATAGCAGAAGTTCAGTGTAAGAAATACACAGAAGAAAATGCATATTGACAAGGGGAGTGTAGAGGTGGGCGGGGAGTCTACTGACATCACGACTCCACCCACCGAGCTCCAGACAAAAGACCCACCCACAGAATATGCAGTTTTTCGGGTTTCATAACAGATGAAGGCATATCCTTTTAGATAACCCCTATGGCAGTAGTTTAGAAAGGATGACATTGGGTTTACATCCACTTTAAATGATTGCCAAAATCAGCAATATGAGTGCCATTGGGAGCTCAGTACTGGCTCTGAAATGGAATAAGTCATATCTCAGTTGATTCATACATTTTTTTTTCTTCCTACTTGACTACTGCAATGCTCTACTCTCTGGTGTACCTAAATCCACTATAAATCGACTTCAATATGTTCAAAATTCTGCAGCCAGAATGCAGGACATGCAGGAGGGCATGCATATCCTTTTAGATAACCCCTATGTCAGTAGTTTAGAAAGGATGACATTGGGTTTACATCCACTTTAAGTGATTGCCAAAATCAGCAATATGAGTGCCATTGGGAGCTCAGTACTGGCTCTGAAATGGAATAAGTCATATCTCATTTGATTCATACATTTTTTTTCTTCCTACTTGACTACTGCAATGCTCTACTCTCTGGTGTACCTAAATCCATTATAAATCGACTTCAATATGTTCAAAATTCTGCAGCCAGAATTCTGACTAGGTGTGATTATATTACCACTATACTGGAGTCCTTGCACTGGCTGCCTGTCAGGTTTCGCATTGACTTTAAGATCCTCTTGCTCACCTACAAGGCTCTTCATGGCTTGGCACCCTATTATCTCTCTGAACTTTTCTCAACTTCCTCCCTCCCTTGTAACTTCCGCTCCTCAAACTCTGGTTTTCTGTGTGTCCCCCCTTCTCATCTACACTCAATGGGGGGCAGAGCCTTCTCCTGCTATGCTCCAAAACTCTGGAATTCCCTTGCTAGGAACATTAGAGAGCCATCTTCTCTAAACTCATTCAAATAAAATCTAAAACGCTATTCTTTAGACAAGCTTTTGCCTTAATTGTCCCTTTCCCTTAGGTTATGTTATTTTGTGTATTTCTTGTGTTTTCCTTGTAAAGTGCTTTGAGAAGCCACCTTTAAAGGCGCTATATAAAATAAATTGTATTATTATTATTATAATCTTTTCAAAAATTGCTCAAAAAAACCTCTGGGTAGGTTTTCACTTTCAGTCCAAGCCCAGTTCTTGTTGAAAAAAAGATTGAAAAAAAGAAACACTGATCCATTCCTTTTCTCATTTTGGACTTGGTATTTTTATTTATTGAATTATTTTACACATGCAATAAAAGTCATGTAATCAGCATCATTAAATAAAGACAGTGGACAGAATCTGAGCTTGTTATATCCCCCCCCATGATTTTACCATTAAGATCAACAGCACAACCATTGGTCCCTCCACACATGCCAGGGTGCTGGGTGTAATCCTTGACTCTGACCTCTCCTTCAGCCCCCACATCCAATCACTGGCTAAATCTTGCCGCCTTAACCTCCGCAACATCTCAAGAATTCGACCCTTCCTGACTACTGACACCACAAAGTAACTTATTCACTCCTTGATTATTTCCCACCTTGACTACTGCAACTCTCTCCTTAGTGGCCTACCCTTAGGCAGACTACCCCCCCCTTCATTCTATTATGAATGCTGCTACTATACTAATACACCTCACTGACCGATCCGTGACTGCTGCTCCTCTCTGCCAATCCCTTCACTGGCTTCCCCTACCCCATCGTATAAAATTCAAAATACTAACCACAACACTAACCACAACATACAAGGCCAATACAAAACCTCATCTGCAGATATCGCCCAAATCGTCCCCTCCATTCCTCCCAGAACCTTCTGTTCTCTAGCACTCTTGTTACCTCCACCCATGATCGTCTTCAGGACTTCTCAGGAGTCTCTCCCATCATCTGGAGCTCCCTGCCCTGG